>JAJIBD010023733.1:5000-86865 GCA_021461705.1 Cryptotis parvus | reverse complement strand
CCTCTGAGCCTGGCTCCTTCCTGGAGCAGCCCTTGCTGGACCTTCTGCGGCCTATGGGGTACTGGGTCCTGTACCTGTGGCATGCCACCTGCTTGATCCAAGGAGAGAGGGAGGGGACGCTGGGAGTAGCTGGCAAAAGAGTGAGAGAGCTTCTTCACTTCACTTCTTCTCTTCTGCTTCTCCTCTGGGGAGGTGGGGGCTGAGGGGCTTAGGCCAAATCCCGCCCCCAGGTACCCCCCTCTCTACATTCTGATTGGCTGCCTAGTCCTTAGGTGGTTAGCTACCTGAGACCTGGTGCTTTCCTACTTAGCTTCTGCTGCTTCATGAGAAAAGTTATCTATGTACCAAGTCAGTAGAATGGTAAATAGTATCCACTTAAGAAATGCCCAAAATTTTAATTATACATATTGTAAATTCTAAAAAATACATATAATACATCTTAATAAATATTATTCTGCTATTTCAGAACTGAAAATGCCTGAAACTTAATACACTGGCCTGAAATGTCACCTAAGCAAGTCAACTAAGGAAAATTTGCTCAGTTCATTGTCTATGTTTAAAGGAAAGGACACATGCAAATTTATATATCCACTTTACATATCTTTTTTAAATTACACATTTGATACACTTAGAATTTATGATTGCATATGACCACCTTGACATTCAGATTTAAATGGGAAGTTTCTATCCCATTTGTTTAGATCTGAATAAAATGTATATATCAGTAAGCAGACGCTTTCTGCTCTAAAGAGTTCATTTCACAGTAATGTTTAATAAGATTTTGTTGGTCTTGATATGATTTTGGTACTAGTAAAGGATTTAAAAAAAGTTTTACTCCAAAAAAGGCTGGATCATCAGAAGATGCTGGAATCTCAGGAAATTTTTTTTTGCTTTTGGATCACACTTGAGATGCTCAGGGGTTACTCCTGGCTCTGCATTCAGGAATTACTCCTGAAGGTGCTCGGGACTATATGGGATGCTGAGGATCTAACCTGGTTGGCGCTGCAAGGTAAATACTCTGCCCACTGTACTTTCTCTCCTAGCCACTCTCAGGAAAATTTTAGACAGGTATCTTGGTGTTTTCCCTTCCTTTTTACAAAGACAGGGAAACAAATCAGTGCTCAAATTACTAAATAATTCTGATTAAGATGACTTTATTGTTTTGATTATTTAAAAATACGTTTTACGGGCTGGAGAGATAATGCATGGGCAGACCATTTGACTTGCATGGAACTGGGTTTGATTCCCAGCACCCCATATGGTCCCTCTGAGCCCCTCCAAGGGTGACCCCTAAGAGCAGAACAAAAAGACTTCTGAGAACTTCCAGGTAGGAGTGATAAAAAAAAACCAAATATTGATAATAATACTGCTGCTGCTGCTGCTGCTGCTACTACTACTACTTTTACATATAAACCACTTACAGAATGTCTATTTTCAAAAAGATACCATCCATTGATAGTTATTATAGTCCTAATGGCCATTTGAAAAGAAATATATTTTGTTAGAATATATAAAAATATATTTTGTTAGAATATATAAAAAAAGGACACAGGTACACCCCGGCAGAGCAGAAACCAGCTTCCACAATTGTGCTGCAATGCGGCCCCTGCGATTTACCTCCAAATTACCATAAATATTCTACCCATCCCTCTGAGAGAGCCCCCACAAAATAATGAGAATATAGCACCCGCATGGCAGAGCCTGGCAAGCTGTCCGATGCGTGTTCGATATGCCAAATCCAGTAACAAAGAAATGTTTATTTTCCTGACCCCGAAAGAGCCCTTAATATGGCAGCAGTAAGAAAGGCAAACAAGCAGTGTCTGATAAAATTTCATGGCCATCCTAGGCTGCCAAAAAGAAGAAGGACTAAAATGACTGCCTGTACTTTGAATGCACTTATGCTGGCATCGGAAGCATATATTGAGGATCTGATGCTGCAAGTGCAAAGATCAAGTACCACATCATTGGTCTGACTGAGACGAGGGAGGCATCAGTTGCATCATGCTGTATTTGACACTGGAGAAGAATTGTTCCTTGGAACATGCGACTGAAAGAGGCATTGGTGGTGTTGGTGTCCTTGTCAACACGAAAATGGCCGTCAACATTGATTCATTTGAATGCCTAACAAACCAGATAGGGACAATTACACTTGAAGAGATGTGGCCACTGCCAGCAATTTCTATCTTCATTGTCTACGCACCAACATCCACATACAAAGAAGATGAAATTGAGAAATTCTACATGGAATTGGAGGAGTTCTATAAAAAGATCACACCTTCTACAAGATCATAGTCGGTGATTTTAATGCCAAGATAGGACCAAGAAGATCCGCTGAAGAACTCCACATCGGGACCCATGGCCTAGAATGGAATGAACAGGGTGAGAGGCTATCTGAGTTCATCATGTCCACCAAGACCATTCATGGGAACTCACAGTTCTAGAAGGCTGAAGCGAAACGTTGGACATGGGAATCTCCTGGCGGACAGTCCCACAATGAAATTGACCACATCATCTTCAATCGATGGTTTTGTCTGACCGATGTAGCTGTCGTCCCCAAATTCCAAACAGGATCGGACCACCGTCTCCTTCGTGCAAAATTCTACTTCCCTGCAACGGGGAGAAAAGGCTGCAAAGTTTAAGAAGAGAACTCCCAGAACGACCACCAACTGGGAACTCTTTGGCACCATTGCGGCAACATGGGAAGATACCATCATTGACGACATCGATGAAGAATACAACCGACTGGTTCAGCACCTCCATGATTGTGCAAAGAATGCTGAGAGAGAGAAAGACACAAAAAGGACGCTTGTCTTCAGAAACTCTTGAGCTCATTCACCAAGTGGCAAGGCGCGAGCCTCAGGAGACCAAATGCTAACGTCCAAGCTTGCAAAGCAGTGCAGAGAAGCAATAAAAGAAGACCTCAAAGACAGAAGAGCAGAAATACTGGAAGATGCAGCAGAAGCTGGAAAAGCATTCGCACCGCCCGCCTGTCCTTTGCCAACTATAAGACCAAGATGACTGCTCTCCGACGCCCTGATGGATCTATCACATCTTCCAGAAAGGGAAATGCAGAAGATTATCCAGAACTTCTACTCAAATCTTTTTGATAGCCACATCCACCTGCCCACATACCAAATTCCACAGGATGGATATGTCATTCCCAACATTCTCCCTTCTGAAATCCGACATGCCATCTCGTCGGTAAAGAAGGGAACAGCACCAGGCCCAGACAAAGTCAGACCCGAACACCTGAAGAATCTGCCATCAGTACTCATCAATACACTAGCTCGGCTCTTCACACGCTACCTGTCCGAATGCAAGGTGCCCTCCCAATGGAAAACCAGCAGGACAGTTCTACTGTTCAAGAAGGGAGACATTCACGACATCGGGCAACTATCGCCCCATCTGCCTGTTGTCTGTCATCTACAAGCTGTTTACACGAGTCATCCTGAACAGGATTGGCAGAACACTAGATGAAGGACAACCATGCGAGCAAGCAGGCTTCTGGAAAGGATTCAGCACAATCGACCATATCCACACAGTAACCAAGCTCATCGAGGTTTGTAGGGAGTACAAGATGCCGCTCTGTCTCACGTTCATTGATTTACAGAAAGCCTTTGATTCTGTGGAGACTGAAGCAGTCATCGAAGCCCTAGCCAAACAGGGTGTTCAAACCCAATACATCAAGATTCTTCGTGAGCTGTATTACAGATTCTCCACCAGGATCTCACCATTCTACAAAGAAGTGATCATTAATGTGAAAAGAGGGGTTCGACAGGGTGATACCATTTCACCAAAACTCTTCAGCACCACCCTCGAGAACATCATGCAACAATTAGAATGGGAAGGAATGGGAGTGAAAATAGATGATAGGCAACTACACCACCTCCACTTTGCTGATGACATTGTTCTAATACCACCAAACATTAGCCAAGCAGCACAAATGCTGGCTGACTTCGACCGAGAATGTGGAAAGATAGGTCTACAGCTGAATCTAAAGAAAACAGTGTTCATGAAGAATGAACTAGTTCCAGAGGCCTCATTCACTCTCAATGGAACAAGCATCTCTGAATGCAGCAGTTATGTGTGCCTAGGTCTAGAAATCAACATGATGAACGACCTAAAACATGAGCTGCGCAGGAGGAAGAGAGCAGCATGGAATGCCTTCAAAGGCATCGAAGAAATAGCTAAAAGGACAAAGAACCTCCGGCTCCGGGCACATCTCTTTGACTCCACCATTCTCTCTGCATTAACATATGCCTCAGAGACCTGGGCCCTACGAAAGCAGGATGAGAATGCTATTTGGGGTCTCCCAGAGAGGAATCGAAAGAGCTATGCTTGGAATATCACGCCTCACTCAAGTGTGAGAAGGAATCGAGAGTTCTGACCTCCCTCTCTATTCCAGAATCAGGGGCGCTGTCTCGTTTGCCAAGGCATTGAAAATCAGATGGGCTGGACATGTAATGCGATTTAGAGGCAACCGCTGGACTAGAGTCATTACCAACTGGATCCCATGGGATGTCAAAAGATCACGTGGCCGCCCACCTACAAGATGGTCAGACTTTCTTGTAAAGACCCTGAAGGAACGGTTTGAGGCTCTTCATATTCCTGAATCAACCAGATGCCATTGGGCTACATTGACACGTGATAGGGTTCAATGGAAATATTACTGGTGCCCGCTCGAGCAAATCGATGGATAACGGGATTCAAGTGATCAAGTGATGTAAAAAAATAAGAAGACTGGAGAGATGGTACAGTGGGTAGGGTGCTT
Source organism: Cryptotis parvus (assembly GCA_021461705.1). NCBI lineage: Eukaryota > Metazoa > Chordata > Mammalia > Eulipotyphla > Soricidae > Cryptotis > Cryptotis parvus. Next base: position 82,094 of record JAJIBD010023733.1, on the reverse strand, counting down.
GCTCTGCAGGAGACTGGCAGGGCTTCCGCCCCGGCATCCCATATGGTCCCCTGAGCACCAGCAGGAGTAGTTACTTAGTGCAGAGCCAGGAATAATCCTGAACATCAACAAGTATGGACCCCAAACCAAATAAACAAGAAAGAATCCATAAATTAGTTTCAGATAATTTAAAAAAAGTGATTGAATCACCAAGAATTACAAAGTTGCAGATGACTGCATCCAATTTTCCTCGCCACTCCCTTCACCAATATATACTTCCCTCTACCAATATTCATAGTTTCCCCTACCATCCCCATATCCCCCATATCCCCCACCCCTGCAGCCTGCTTTTATGCAGGAAGTTTTCATTGCTAGTGGGAATGTCTATTGGTGGAGCCTTTATTTATGTGTTTATGTATGTATGTATGTATTGTATGTATTTACTCACTTTATCTATCTATTTACTTATCTATCTATTTATAAATATATAAATAAATAAATAAATTTATCTATTTATTTATTTATTCATTTATTCATTTATTTTAACAATTACAAAAATGTTCATGGTTGGGTTTCGCCATACAGTGTTCCAACACCCACCCCTCCACCAGTGCCCATGTCCTACCACCACTGTTCCCGATTCCCTCCCCTTCCCTAGCTTGCTTCCGTGGGAGGTTCTCCATCACTTCTCTCTCTTTCTCTTTCTCTGTCTCTCTCTCTTTCCCTCTCTTACATACTGTGGATTGTAATATATACACTTAGAGGTTATCATCTTTTATCTGTATTTAATGCTAAATTCTATGTGGTAATAAACTTTCGACAATTATTGACACTGTTCCCTTCCTCTGTCTTCCCAACCCTCGCTCCCACACGTTTGTGGTAATTTCCACCTTTGTCAAGACCTCCTGATTCATGTTTTGCCTAACTTTGGATATTGGTATCATAATATGTATATATGTATATCTATTTATGTCATGCAAATAAATGCAGTCATTCTGTATCTGTCTCCTTCTGGCTTATTTCACTCAAAATGATCCTCTCCAATTCTATCCATTTATAGGCAAATTTCCATAACTTCATTTTTCCTAACAGCTGCATAGTATTCCATTGTGTAGATATACCAAAGCTTCTTTATCCAGTCATCGATTCTCGGGCACTGTGGTCATTTCCAGATTCTAGCTTTTGTGAATAATACTGCTATGAATATAAAAGTAGGGGTAGTGTTTCCTCTGTGTGTTTTTGGCTTTCCAAGGTATATTCCCAGGAGTGGTATAACTGGGTCAAATTGGAGTTCAATTTCTAGTCTATGGAGGAATGTCCATATAGTTTTCCAAAAGGGCTGTACCAGTCAACATCCCACCAACAATGGATGAGTCTCCTTTTCCCGGCATCCATGCCAGCACTTGTTGCTCTTTTGGATATGTGCCAGTCTCTGGTGTTAGATGATATCTCATTGTTGTTTTGATTTGCATCTCTCTGATGACTAATGATGATGAGCATTTTTTCATGTCTTTTGGCCATTCGAACTTCTTCCTTGTTGAAGTTTCTGTTCATTTCTTCTCTCCCATTTTTTGATGGGGTTAGCTGTTTTCTTCTTATAAAGTTCTACCAGTGCCTGATATATCCTGGATATTAACCCCTTGTCAGATGGGTATTGGGTGAATATTCTTTCCCATTCTGTGGACTGTCTTTGTATCTTGGTCATTGTTTCTTTTTGAGGTATAGAAGCTTTTTAGCTTCCATGTAGTCCCATATGTTTATCTCTTTCTTCTAGTTGTTCTGTTAGTGGTGTTTCTTCTTTGAAGATGACCTTAGCTTCAATGTCGTGGAGGGTTTTTCCTATATTGTCTTCAATGTACTTTATAGATTAAGATTTGATATTGAGGGGGCAGGAGAGATAGCCCAGGGGGGGGGGGTGGCTTGCCTTTGCACGCGGCCGGCCGCCGCGGCCGGGTTTGATCCCCGGCATCCCATATGGTCCCCACGCGCACCGCCAGGAGTAATTCCTGAGTGCAGAGCCAGGAGGGTGACCCCAGAACATTGCTGGGTGTGACCCAAAAAAAAAAAAAAAAAAAGATCTGATATTGAGATCTTTAATCCATCTTGATCTGATTGTTGTGCATGGTGTTAGACAGAGGTCCAAGTTCATTTTTTTTACATGTAGCTGCCCAGTTTTCCCAGCATCACTTGTTGAAGAGGCTTTCCTTGCTCCATTTCATACTTTTTGCTCCTTTATCGAAGATTAATTGTTCATGTATTTGCGGTTGGTTGTCAGGATACTCAGCTCTATTCCATAGGTCCACAGGTATATTTTTATTCCAATACAATACTTTTTTAATTACCACTGCTTTGTATTAGAGTTTGAAGTTGAGAAAGGTGATGCCTCCCATCTTCTTTTTCCCAAGGATTGTTTTAGTAATCCATGGAGGTTTATTATTCCATACAAATTTCAAAAGTGTTTGATCAATTTCTTTGAAGAATGTCATGGGTATCCTTATAGGGATGGCATTGAATCTGTATAAAGCTCTAGGGAGTATTACAATTTTGACAATGTTGATTCTCCCAATCCATGAGCAGAGAATGTGTTTCCACTTCCCTTGTGTTCTCTTTTATTTCTTGAAGTAATGTTTTATAGTTCTCTTTGTAGAAGTCCTTTATGTTATTCGTCAAACTGATTCCTAGGTATTTAATTTTCTATGGCACAATTGTGAATGGGATCATATTTTTAATATTCCTTTCCTTTCTTTCGTTATTTGTATATAGGAAGGCCACCAACTTTTTTGGTATTGATTTTGTATCCTGCCACTCTACTATAAACCATCTATTTTTTCTAGGAGGTTTTTTTTTTTTTGTAGAGAGTTTAGGGTTCTCTAGGTATAATATCATGTCATCTGTGAATAGTGATAGCTTGAATTCTCCCTTGCCTATATGGATGCCCTTAAAAGTCCTTTTCTTCTCTGATTGCTATGGCAAGCACTTCCAGTAGTATATTGAATAAAAAGGTGAGAGAGGACAACCTTGTCATGTCCCTGATCTTAGAGGGAAGGCTTTCAATTTTTCCCCATTGAGAATGATACTCGCTGTGAGCTTTTGGTAGATGACTGTGACTATCTTGAGGATAGTTACTTCAATTCCCATTTTTTGTAGGGTTTTCATCATGAATGGGTGCTGGATCTCATCAAATTCTTTCTCTGCATCTATTTATATGATCATATGGTTTTTATTTTTTCTCTATTGCCATGATGGATTATGTTTATTGACTTGCATTCACGGGATGAATCCTACTTGGTCATGACTTGTAATCTTTTGATGGAGTCTTTGGATTTTGTTTGCTACTATTTTGTTGAAGGTCTTAGCATCTGTGTTCATCAGGGAGATCAGTATATAGTTTTCTTTCATTGTGTTATCTCTCCCTGCTTTGGGTATGAGCTTGATATTTGCCTCGTAGAAGCTGTTTGGGGAGTATTTCTGTTTCTCCTATTTCCTGGAAGAACTTGAAAAGGACTGGGAGTAGGTCCTCCTTAAAGGTTTGGTAGAATTCACTAGTGAATCCATCTGGACCCGGGTTTTTGTGTTTGGACAGACTTTTAATTACTGTTTCAATTTTCTCGATGGTGATAGGGCTTATTCAGGTATTGCAGGTCTTTTTGTTTCAGCTGTGGGAGGTTATAGGAGTTCAGGAAATTATCCATTTCTTCTAAGTTCTCATTTTTCATGGTATACAGACTCTCTAAGTAATCTCTGATGATCTTTAGGATTTCTGTGGTTCCTGTAGTGATGTCCCTCTTTTCATTTCTGATTCTGTTTATTTGGGTTCTCTCTTTCCCCTGTCCTTACAAGTCTTGCCAGTGGTTTGTCAATCTAGTTTTTTTTTCAAAGAACCAGCTCTTGGTTTCATTAATCTTTTTGCGTTGTTTTTTTGAGTTTCCAATGCATTGACTTCCTCTGTAAGTATTAGTATTTCCTTATGTCTGCCTTGGTTGTGTTCCTTTTGTTGGTCTTTTTCTATCATTTTGAGCTGTGAAGTCAGGCTATTTATGTGGGCCCATTCTTCTTTCCTTATGAATGCTTGCATATCTATGAACTTTCCTCTTAACACTGCTTTTGCTGTGTCCCACAAGTTCTGATAATTGGTGTCTTCATTTTCTTTTGTTTCCAGGATTCTTTGGATTTTTTGTTTGATTTCTTCTGTGACCCACTGGTTGTTCAGCAGTGAGCTGTTCAGTTTCCAGGTGTTTGGTTTAACACCCTGTTTCTGTATGTGGTTAAGTTCCATTTTCAGTGCATCATGGTCTGTAAAAATAGTTGATACAATTTCTATCATTTTTATTTTATTGAGGTATGTTTTATGACTCAGCATGTGGTCTACCTTGGATAGTGTTCCGTGTGCACTGGAGAACAATGTGTATTCAGCTTTTGGGGGATGAAAAGCCCTGTATATATCAACCAGCCCCTCTATCTTCCATTTCTTCCTTCAGGGCCAGTATTTCCTTGGTAAGTTTCATTCTTGTCAATCTATCAAGAGTTGATAAAGCAGTGTTGAAGTCTCCGACTACTATTGTGTTGCTGTCATGTCTTCTTTGGAAGTCTATTAGCATTTGCTTTAATTATTTTGCTGGCCTCTCATTGGGTGCATGTATGTTTAGAAGTCTAATTTCTTCCTGATATATGCATCCCTTAATTATTAAGAAATGGCCTTCACTGTCCCTTCTAACCTTTTTTAGTCTGAAGTCTATGTTGTCAGATGCTAGTATGGCCACACTGGCCTTTTTGGAGGAGTGTTTGCGTGGAGAATTATCTTCCAGCCTTTGACTTTGAGTCTGTGTTTGCTCTGATTGTTCAGATGTGTTTCTTGTAGGCAGCAGAATGTTGGATTCAGTTTTTTAATCCATTTTGCCACTCTGTGTCTCTTTTATTGGCGCTTTTAGGCCATTGAAATTGAGAGAGATTATTGTCATAGGATTTTGTGCAACTTTTGAATAAGTGTGTTGCGTTTTTTAGCTGCTTATCTTACAGAAGCTCCTTCAGTCCTTTTTTTAAAGTTGGTTTTGAGTCTATGAAGTTCCTAAGCTGTTGCTTATTTATGAAGTTGTGTATCTTTCCTTCAAATATGAATGTGAGTCTGGCCAGGTAAAGAATTCTTGGTGAGGCCTTCCTTTTGTTGAGTCTTTTTACGGTATCCCACCATTGTCTTCAGGCTTGGACTGTTTCCTCTGAAAAATCTGCTGTAAATCTTAGGGATTTTCCTTTGTATATGATACCCTTCTTTGATCTTGCTGCTTTCATTATTCTATGTCATCTATAGTTCTTGTAATTTTTATTAGGATATGTCTTGGGGTTATCTGAAATAGGTGTTCTCTATTTTGGGTAACCTTTCTTTTTTAGATAGTACCTTTTGAGCCTCCTGAATCTGGGAGCACGCACTCTGTAGTTCTGGGAACTTCTCAGCAAATGATTGCTTTGATAGTTGCTTCTTCATCAGGGTTTTCTTCTTGTCCCTCTGGGACTCCAATGATCCTTATGTTATTCCTTTTGACTTCATCTCTATAATCTCTTGTTATCTGTTTGTTTACTGAGAGTCTTTTCCATCTTCTGCTGTATACGAAAAAAGTCTCTGCACCTCATCTTAGAGCTCATTGATTCTGTCCTCAGTGACTGTTACTCTCCTGCACAGACATTTCAGTGAGTTTTTCATTTCCCCATCTAATTTTTAATGTCTGTATTTCTGCTTGCATTTTCATTTCCATTTTCTTCACTTCTGCTTTCATATCCTCTTCCATTTTATTGGCTCTGTGTTCCATTGCTTCCTTGAGCTCCTTATGCATTCTTAACAACTCTCTTTGAAATTGCTTATTAAAGAGATAACACAGCTAATAATTATTGCTTGGCTCCTCTTGGCAGGTGGCTTTTCTTATGGAGCTTGATGTAATTCTGCATTGCTTTACCATTGTGATAGTTATAGGTTGCAACTTGTGTGTACTGGGCCCTGTGTGACTGGGCAGTACAGTAAAGGTTGTTGATCATTGTTCACAGATTTTGAGGGATTGGAGGGTACTTTGGAAAATCTACTTTAGTATTACTATAGAGGATATTGGAAAAGAAAGTACTTCGCGTGGATGCGCTTAGCACGCTTGCACGGTTTTGGGTAGTGAAACCTGGGATAGAGCGGCCTGGAGTAAAGCAGCGCAATCAGGGGGCTGGCGTGGGGAGGGCGGCTGTTCCAGCCTTTTTGGAGAGCCTTATGGGCATTCCTCACAAAGCTAGAAATTGAGCTTCTATATGACCTAGGAATACCACATCTGGGAATATACCCTGGGGCTCAAAATAACGCAGCAGAAATGCCATCTGCACTTCTATGTTCACTGCAGCACTATTCACAGTAGCCAGAACCTGGTAACAACCTGAGTGCCTGAAAACAGGCGACTCATTGAAGAAACAATGGTGCATGTATACAACGGAATACTATGCAGCTCTTAGGAAAAATGACGTCGTGAAATTTGCTTATTACTGGACGGACAGGGAGAGCATCATGCTGAGTGAAATGAGTCAGAAGGAGAGGGACAGATATAGAATGACTGCATTCATTTGTGGAATGTAAGAAACATAACCTGAAATTGATAGGCAAAGACAGTAGAAACAAGGCCCAAGAGGTTTAGATTCATGGTTGGAAGCCTGCTTCAGTCCCTGGGGAAATGACACTTGGGGTAGGCAACAGACCACTAGGACAAAGATAGTGATAAATAATAAGATCTATATGATGGATTAGATGGATATAATGTATAAGAACTGCATACTGAAAGTAGGCAAAGGAACAAATTTCTCAGTATCTATATTGCTAACCATTATGCCTATGGAAATGAGAGAGGGGAGCAAGAAGGGAAGTACCTGCAATAGAGATAGGCTGGGGGTGGGGAGATGGCAGGAAGGGAAAAGGGGCACATTGGTGGTGGGAAACGTGCACTGGTGGAGGGATGAATCTTAGAGCATTGTGTGACTGAAACAGTTAATATTAAAAAAAAGAAACATTTTCTCTGCATTCTCGAGAACAGAAAATTGGACAAATGTAGTTGGATTTTCAGTTAATGTTTTATGCTGTAATCAACTTGAAGTGGAAGTGTATAATATGGGTGTCTGCAGCAAATTGTGTTACTATGACCAATGGTCTATTTCTCTCCGCTCATCTAAGCACTTGCCCTGACTCCCTGTAGTTTAAAACATTCTTTGCTTTTTCCTCTTGTCAAACTAGAACCAATGACTTTCTTCTCCAATAAGCTGAGGGTGGATTTAAATAGAAATGTTGAATGTTATTGTGTAGATGTTTTATTGTTTCCTTTTCTTGCCTCTGTCCAGAAGACAACGGTATGTGCCAATTAAGGGCAGTGTTATTGGTACAAATGTACAATAAGGAAAGAGATCTTTCCTTGGGTTGTTGGTCTTGTAGTCAATCTGCAGCTTTCACTCATTATGGAGAGTAAATGTTGTCCTTTGAAACCCTAAGACAGTGATCTCTGCCACTGTAACTCAAGATTACTAATTTAGAAAACCAGGCAATAACTGAATCAGGTCTAGGGAAAAAATAAATTTTCTGTATAGGTATTGGGTTTCAGGGAGAAATTATAGAGAAACAATTCAGGAGCTAATGTATATATTTGAGTTTTAAGATAGATTAAAATATAAAGATTTTAGTGGGCGCTAAGCCACAAAAAGAGAACCTAATGCAAAAGTCATTTTATAGATTCATTTTTAAATGATTTATGGAATACCATTTAATTAATAAAACATTATATCATGTCTCTGAAATGTAAAGAACATAGTGCTGTCCATTTTTGTTCACTTTTAAGAACTTCTCAATTAGTAAATCTTTTAGGGATAAAACTGCTCAATCACACTATGCAAAATAATTAAGTACGTAAAAACAAATTAAATTTTGTGGGGGTCATCAAAGATTTCCTTCAATGTTTCCTTGTTTCCTTTAGTATTCCCTTGAATTTCCTTTGAAATTTCCTTCAGGCATTACTTTCCTAAGTAACACCTGAGATGAGCTTTGTAAGATTAATAACAAATTTTCAGGCAGACAGGAAGGTGGAAAGATATTACAAGCACACAAAAGAATATATGTAAGTAACTGCTATCTAGAACAAGGTTTAAACTGTTCACTGCAGATGAAATATTAAATGTTATCTTGGAATATTTGATACAATAATATAAAAATGAACAAATTAGGATCAAATTAAGGGGAATCTTTAATACTGTTTGTTTTTTTTTTTTTTTGGGCCCGGCGGCTCCAGGGGTTACTCCGGTTCCGGTTCCTGGGGGGGGGGGGGTGGAGCAGCGGCAGGCCAGCGGGGCAAGCCCCCGTGGGCTCGCTCCGCCCGGAATCTTTAATACTGAACTAAATAACATGGCAGTTGTTTTTCATAATGTAACTTTTGGAAGATTTTAGCCAAGAATGATAAGGAATAATTTTCATTTTTGAATGATCACTTTGACAGCTCATAAAAGGTGATTTGAAAAGTCCACGATTAGATCCAGGGGAGATTAAGAATAAATTTCAATTGCTTTTAGAAACATTCAACATAATAGTGCTAAAAAATTTAAGCATGATTTATATTTTAAGAATAATAAATATAGGGGCCAGAGCGATAGCCCAGCGGGTAGGGAGTTTGCCTTGCACGTGACTGGCCTGTGTCCGCCCAGGTTCGATACCCGGCATCCCATATGGTCCCCCTGAGCACCGCCAGGGAGTAATTCCTGAGTGTAGCCAGATGTGACCCAAAAAGAAAAAAAAGAATAATAAGTATAGTTGAAAAATAACAAATATTACTCTGGAACATATTTGAATTATCTCATTGACCACTGCAGAGTCCAGCAGAAGTATTTTTGATTCAGCTTTAAATAGATAATAGTCTGATACCAGCTTTTTATATTCTAAGAGTAGTTAAATCATTGAATGTTTTGTAAATGTTTAAGGTAAATTCTAGAACTTGTGGTTTTACCAGAAAATGAAAGCTTTCAACAAAGGTTGCTTTTGTTTGGTTGAAGAATAGTATCCTTTCATGGCAGTAAAATAAGAATATTATGCTTCCCAAGACATTGAGATTATTGAGTCATTAAAGCTTTGGAAAGACCTTAATAAAACCTTTCAGGGATAAACTATAAAAATATTAAAAAATATTCAAACATTATCATATCCAAAATTTTAATAAAACTCAGCTATTTGCTTAAAAATATCAAACAATGACAAAATTAACCCAAAGAGGTTGGATATTGGTGTGGTGGTAATAACATTGATAGAAAAATCTTTTGATCACTTGAATATGAAAAATGCATGTGCTTTCAAGATAAAATTCCATATTTAAAACATCAATATAAGATCTTCAAAGGCTTAGCTACTACAAGCAATTATCATGAGATGAACATTCAAGAGTGATACTGGCTTTGAGAAAATAGGATCAATTTTGAGAAACAGAATACAGAGCTCTTATTAATGCCTACATAAATCAATTTCCTATAAAAAGATGGGAGATATTTGTATCTGTGCTGATTGATATGTGTTGGCACAAAGATAGAATTTATTTAAAAAATACAGATATATAATTATAATTAGCTCATAAGACATTTTCATTTCTTGGTTAAATAGCCTTCAAATTCTCCCAATTATGAAATTAGAAAATTTAATTCCATTAGTTTTGGATATTTATCTTCAGTTGGTAGATTTTTAATTTCTGTATTTGTGGTAGCTAAACTGTTCTAAACTGATTGGCACTTTCATTGCGATGTGTTCATTTAAATGATTATGATGGAAGAAAAACAAAAATAAAATTATTTGAGACTTTTATTGCTCTATATGAATAGCAACGTTTTCTTCCTATTGGCAAGTCCACAAGAAGGCTGAAGGGCAGTAATAAAAATGATGTTCTGTCTGGGAAGAATGTTTTAGCAACTATGATAGTAAATTTAAAACAAGTTGTATATAGTATATGGAATATATAGATGCTCTTGGGTTTTATATGAACTATTTTGGAATTAGTCAATTACCAGTTAAAACTTTAATGATAATAGGATTTCATTTACTTTTCTATTTTACTACCTTATGAATTTCATGAGAACTTTGTTTAATTATGGAAAGAATAATGAAGGCACTTAGAGGAAAGTGACCCTTTTGAGAAAGCAGATTAAAAGACTCAGAAATCTCACACGTAGCATTCTCTACAGTTTAGATTGTGTGATGGATAGCGCTAATGCTGAGAGAAAATGAAATGTTTTATAAATTCAGAATTGTGCCCAGACTTTGATTTCTCAGAATTTTTTCCCCTAATTTTTCTCATTTCCCTCAAATTTACATATCTGTATCTTTGGGATATATGGTTTATTGAGAAGGTAGAGTTAGTGTGATGTTTCTTTTATGACTTGCTTTGATGCAATTAATTATGCTAAATTAGGTCCTCGTCATATCGCACCAACGTTATAACAATAGGAATAGTTAACAAACTGCTCTCTTTTACTTTCTTTCCTCTGTAAAGATCTTGAAGGTTCTATACTTTAGAGAAGGTGGAAATAGTTGATTTTAAACTGAGTCAGGAGAGGTTTGTTTGTGGTTCCCTATGGATAAAAAAGTTTTATTTTCAGGGTTTCCACGATGTTATCCTTGTCTGTTTCTTGCATTAGCTACCCAGTATCTTAAAATCTCTTTCTTCCATTCCTTTCACATCTGCTAACTCCTCGAAACCCTTGATTTCTTGAATTTGTGTTAGGGTTTGCATCATTATTCCATATATTAGAACCTCTCCTTTGTAAGCTGAGCATGAACACACAAATCAAGGAAGTCTCCATAGAGTGATGCTTTCCATTCCTTCTTCAGTCCCTACAGCCATAAATTCTCTGATACTTATTACAGTAATTCTATTGCTTATTATCTAATTGTATGATAGTCATTGTTCACTTAATTTACTTAAGAGTGTGTAGATTTAAAATAAAAATGTGTTATTCATTTTCGCATCATTACCCTACAGCTTCGGAACTCAATACACAGTAGGCACTGATACACAGTAGGCACAGTAGGTCTGTATGATATTTCTTATTTAAGTGTAATCATAACAGAAAAGTTATACCTTTGGACTTTGATATAAAAGGACTTTTATTTCAAAGTCCTTAAATATAAAACAAGCTATGTTACATTTGACCTTCATTTATAAGTGACCTAATTTAAACTTTTAGTTTATTTTTAAGTATTTGAGTAGACAAATAAGATTCTAGAACACTCATCACGAATATTGAAAATGAAGAAAACTTAGCACTGAAATGCAGACAAATGAAAAACAGAATAACACTAAAAGTCCTATAGACTGAGAATTGATAATGTATACTTTGTATTATTAAAATGTTTTTTTTCTGATTTTGAGATTCTGTTCAAATCTAATTTCATATTCTTTAACACAAATATTTTACCATGCTAACAGCTGGTTCTGCTTCTTTCAGTGAGATTGCCATTTATTTATATATTAACTTGGCATTTGTATCTTTACTAGTAGAATAATTTTTTAAATATATTTGCATGTATTTTTATTGAAATAAAACAAACAACATATGCCATCCATGGATACTTTTAGTGAAGAAACAGTTTTTCAACAAGGTTAGATTCACACATCATGGGCAGAAAAATATTTTGTTGCTTTATAAATAAAATTACTTTCCTTGTATTTCAGTTTTATAGTAAAATTGTCAAATTAACAACTTTTCAATGATAGTTTTGATGTTTGTGGTTTAATGAATGTTTTCAATATTTCTACTAGAATTTGCATTACGTGTGCTGAGTAAAATGTTAATCATCATATTTCCCAGAGAATCCTTTTACTGTGCCATTATTTTTTCTCTAAAATTATGGAATCGATATTTTTTTTAAATTAAAGCTTTTTTCAGGCACTTTTTCACTGTTTAAAAACACGTGTGTCAGAATATATTGGGTAGTGAACTTTCTCAATATTCTTTCCTTTTTTAATACCTATACATTTTGCTCATTTTATATAAAAGACTCAATGCATGATCATTTGAAATAATACAGTTAATTACTAAACATAGTAGTTAGTTCTATATTTATAAATATATTTAAGTCTGGAAATTGGAAATAATAGGTGAAACTATTCCTGCTATCTCTTGCATATATGTTTTATGTATATATGTACATATTATTGCAATAAAGATTAATATCGCTTGTTTGACAGAGATAATTTGTTAAATTTCAAAGATTGAAACAACTGTATTGTGAACAACTTTGTAAACCACATTGTTTAAATAAAACTTAATAAAAAGAAAATTGCAATTGCAAGAAAAAAGATAATTATAATTAAAAAATAAAAATGAAAGACTTTAACATGACTGTTCAAACTATATGCACATGAAAATATATAGCAAGTTGGTTATACATTGTATATATTGTATAACAGTGCAAGAGCTTTGTATATTTTGTGATACTTTCAAACAAAATTTTTTTAAAAGTATTTTATTATACCAATGTGAGATATACAATTGCAAAGATATACAATTAAAAAGTTCATATTTGGGTTTTGGTCATAGAGTGTTCCATCACCCATCCCTCCACCAGTGCCCATCTCCCACCACCAACTACCCGGTTCCGTCCCTCACCCCCCAGCCTGCCTCCATGGCAGGTTCTTTATTTCTTTCCCTTTTTCTCTTTTCCTTCCCTTCCAGACTATGGATGTTACAGAACATACATTAAAGGGTTGTCATGTGTATCTTTCTGCATGTATTTAATGCTCAGTTCTAGGTTGGTATTAGTACCCTTGACAATTGTTAGCACACTGTTCCAATTTCTGTCTTACCTAGCCTCTGACTCCCACACATTTGTGATAATTTCCACCTTTGACAAGACCTCCTGATATAGGTTTTACTTGACCTTGGATATTGGTATCATAATATGTACATATATATTTATGTCATGCAAATAAATGCAGTCATTCTGTATCTGTCTCTCTCCTTCTGGCTAATTTCACTCAACATAATCTTCTCCATGTCCATCCATTTATAGGCAAATTTTATAACTTCATTTTTCCTAACAGCTGCAAAGTATTCCATTGTATAGATGTACCAAAGCTTCTTCATCCAGTCATCGATTCTAGGGCACTCTGGTTGTCAAACAAAAAAATTTAATTGTATTTTCACTAAGACTTTTTTGTCTCTAAAAGAAAAGAAACCACATTTTTTCTTTATGAGGAGACTAGACTACACATTTATTACACACTTTATTCTTTTTTTTTTGTTTTGTTTTGCTAAACTTAGTGCATATACTTTTATAGAAGATAATTGGCAGGCTCTTGGGCATTAAAAGGGTTTTGATAAAGAAAAAATAGTGACTGCATTGTCATTTATCCCATCCTAAAATTAAGAGAATAGGTTCCAGCAAAAGGATTAAGAAAAAAAAAGAAAACACCAATAAAACACCAATAAAAAAAAGAGAAAACACCAATAATGTGTTCTTCTGTTCTTTTAATTACTCAAGGAAAAAAAAGCTATCAACACTTTTATCTTTTTGTATAGTTGAATCTCAAAATTTTCAAGTAGAGTTGTAGGGGTCAAAGAGATAATATATTAGGACAGACAGTTGTGTTTGGGTAACAATCTGGGTTCCATCAGTGGCATTCTTTATTGTCCCCTGAGCTGGGCAGGAAGTGATCTCTGAAAGCAAAGGCAGGAGTAAGCCCTGAGCATCCCCAGGTGTGGCACATAACATCCAGTACCAAAGTGTCAGTTTCTTACATTACAGCATAGTTGATTGAGTGCCTCAATCCTTTTTGGTGTTTAGTATTTATTACCCATTTTTTCAATCCGGCCCAGGTATGCTGAACCAGAGACTCTAAGACATGGGGCAGAGCTGCTACTTGCTCTTCCCTCTGCCCAGCCGTTCATGAGGCACCTGGGAGGCATGGCGGGTTCTAGCCCTGGCCTGCCACCCCAGGAGAGCCTCAAAACAAGCCAGACGGCCTCCCCAACTCCATGGGGATCGCCATTTTCCACATCCGGACTTCCCTCTCATCACAACTCCACCCAGCAGACCAGACTATCACAGCCCCGGATCATCGACACCCACCCTGCAGCAGTTTTTTTTTTTTCAATCCGGCCCAGGTATGCTGAACCAGAGACTCTCAGACATGGGGCAGAGCTGCTACTTGCTCTCCCTGTACCCAGCTGCTCATGAGGCACCCGGGAGGCATGGCGAGTTCTAGCCCTGGCCTGCCACCCCAGCAGAGCCTCACAACAAGCCAGACAACCCCCTCCCCCGACTCCATGGGGACCGCCATTTTCCACGTCCGGACTACCCTCTCGTCCCAACTCCACCCAGCAGACCAGACTATCACAGCCCGGCTCGCACGGCCGCTAGCGGCTGCACGGTTCATCAGTAAATGCTTTATTTAGAGGTGACTACAAGAGTAGGCCACCCGCACGGCAAGCCTGGCAAGTGCTTGTGTTGTATTTGATATGCCAAATACCAGTAACATTTATAATACTAGGTCATTCCCATGACCTAATATAATGGTTTCAGGCTCTTTATGTTCCTGGAGAAGCCTTTGGGTTCTATTAGCATGAGACAGGACATATGGAGATATTACTGGTGCCCGCTCTAGCAAATAGATGATGGACTGGAAGATAGTGATAGTGATAGTGACCCACTAATAAATCACTTAGATGTGCAATGAGAAATCAAGAGTCTGTTTTTGTGTGTGTGCCTTTGTTTATTTACTCATTTCCTTACATTTCACATTTGTGTGTGACATCTGCTACTTGTCTTTCTCCCTCTGACATATTGAAAATACTTGTTTATTTGTGGGGTAAAATTAAAGAGATACAAGAAGTGTGGACACAGAGCATCTCAAACAATAGCTGAGAACACAAGACCCAGTTTTCTTGACATGTCTTTTCTTTCTTCTTCTTTTTTTCTTTTTTCTGCTTTATTTTCCTATGAATTAAAAAAAATTGAGAAGGGGAGAGAAGAGTAGAAGGTATATGCTCAAGAGAGAACTCTTTCCAAGGATTCCCCAGAGGAAAAGAACAAAGTTCTCAGGCAAATGTTGACCATTTCCCTTGGGGAAGGCACTTAAACAATATAACACACAAAATAGATAGGAATGCAGGGGAAAGCACCCTTAGGTAAGAAAGCACTATTTCAAGAGGATAAATAAGCAAATGTATCACATTTATTCTTCTACCCACTCTTTACTTGCACTTGAACTCTCTCTTGCTCTTTCTCTCTCTCCTGCCCCCGAGAAAGTCCAACTACAATTAAGAGGTGGATTGTTAGTGGGTAATTTTAGTACACAAAATGTAAAATAACTCATATAACTTAAGATCAAGAAAATTACATGAAAACATGAAAATATTCAAACACTTCAATTAATTGATGGAGAAGAACTATCAATATCTTTCCAAGGAGGACATAAGTGGTCAATCACTGTATCACTGTCTTCCTGTTCATCATCAATTTGCTTGAGTGGGCACCAGTAACATCTCCATATGTCCTGTCTCATGCAAGTAGAGCCCAAGGGCACCTGCTTGCTCCAGGAACATAAAGAGCCTCAAACCATTCCATCAGGTCATGGGAATGAGGTCTATAATTGTTACTGGTATGTGGCATAACAAATATGACCTGCTGTGCAGGTAGCATATTCTTGTAGTCATCTCCAAATCCATCATTTATTGATGAACCGCTCAGCTGCACGAGGTGGGCTGTAATAGGCTGGTCTGCTGGGTGGAGTTCTGACGAGAGGGAAGTCCGGATGTGGAAAATGGAGGCCCTCATGGAGTGGGGGTCATCTGGCTTGTTGCGAGGCTCTGCTGGGGTGGCGGGCCAGGGCTAGAACACGCCATCCCTCCCGGGCGCCTCGTGAATGGCTGGGCACAGGAAGAGCCAGTAGCAGCTCTGCCCCATGTCTGTGAGTCTCTGGATCAGCATACCTGGGCCAGATTTAAAAAAGACTGCTGCAGGGTGGATCTCAATGAGCCGGGCTGTGATAGGCTGGTCTTCTGGGTGGAGTTCTGATGGAGGGAAGTCCAGATGTGGAAAATGGAGGCCCTCATGGAGTGGGGGGCGTCATCTGGCTTGTCTGCTGGGGTGGCAGGCCAGGGCTAGAACACACCATCCCTCCCGGGGGCCTCATGAGCGGCTTGCACAGGGAGCATATTTAATAGTTAAATATTATACAAAAATATAATGTACTCTGTATGTCAGAGAAATAGTATAGGGGTTAAAAAACTGCCTTGCTTGTAGTTAACAATTCAATTCCAGCATCATTTATGGTCCCCTGAGCACTATCTGGAGTGAGCCCTAAGCACCAAGGCAGGAGTAAGTCCTACCATTGTAGGGTGTGACCTAAGTTCCTCCCCACTCCTATCTCCCCCAAGCTACATACACACAAAGTAAGTTTTGATTTGGAACCACACTCAGCACTACTCAAGGCTTACGCCTGGCTCTGCATTCAGACATCGCTGCTAATGTTGTTCAGGGAACATATGGGATGCCAGGGATCAATGCCCATTGAGTTCAATAAGGCTGTGATTATCACGAAATGCAAACAAATCCAGAGTGAGATGACTTACACTCATTAGAATGGCTGTTATCGAAAAGAGAAGAGGAACTGAAAGATAGTACAACTGTGAAGTCACTTGCTCTCTCTGTATGCGACCAAACCAGGTTAGATGTCCCTTCAAAAGTTCTTTGTTCAAAACAGGTAAGGGAAGGATGGAAAGGATGGGGATAGGAAATGGAGGCAGGCAAGAAGAGCCCTAGTTAGTTTCTCTCTCTTCCCTCTTGGCTTCTTTTTTCTTTTCTCCTTCCCCTGCTCTTCCTCCTCTATCTCCCACCTCAGACTGCCCTGGCCCCCCCTTGTGCCAAGACTGACTGCAGAATCAGGTAGGGCTCCTGTGGCACTCAGAACAAAGGCCCAGTGAGGTAGGAATATAGACCTATAGAGACCAGCAGGGAAGTTAAACACAAATATACAACAAATCTCAGAAAAATAAATTCATGGGTCAGAAATAAAATTTCTGAAAAGAATTTAGACATCGATTCTTTAAGTGAGACAGTGACAGGAATTTGAAATTTCTGAAATATCTCAAAACATAATGTCAAAAGCTTTAGAGGGAATTATAGAAATAAGACAGAACAAATAGTGAATCAAATCTGTGACTTCAAAGAGTTGAATATACAAATGATTCAGTAGATAAAAGAGAAGTAAAATGCAAAAAAAATGAACAAAATCTAAGACAACTATTAATTATTAAAGTGTGTATGAAAAGGCTAAATAGAGATAATGAGCATCTCAAGAGCAGTATGAAAAACATAGGATACAGAGAGCTTATTCATAGAAATAATCTCAAAGAAATTTCCAAAGCTAAGGAAGGCATTGAAAACAATCTCCATTGGCATACTTGGGTATTTCAATGTAAATCTGTCTTCATAAAGAAACAGGAGTGTAATACTATCAAAAATATAATGTAAAGAATATTGAAGGTGGCATAGGGAGGGACAGGTAAAATGTAAAGAGAGTCCATAAGGCTCTCAACAGACTATTCTGCTGAAAATTCACTGACCAGGAGATGATGGGATAATATTCAAAATACTCAAAGACAAAAAGCTGCTCGCCAAGAAGACTATATATTTGTACAAAAGTCATGCATCTTACAGAAGCATTAATATCCAAGGTATATAAGGAACTTATAAAACTAAACAGGGCCAGAGAGATAGTACAGTGGGTAGGGCACTTGCTTGATACAACAGATCATGGTTCTACACCTGGCACGGTGTGATCACCTCCAGGAGTGAGTAATCCCTGGACACAGCCAGGAGTCATTCCTGAGCATAGTTTGGTGTGACTAAAAAAAAAAGCAAAAAAGTAGACAACAAAAATCAAACAAGCCTATTAAAATTTTGGGAGAAGCATTTAAGTGAAGTGGATAAAGTAGAGAGAATGATTAAAAGGTAGATTGTGTCCAAGTGACGGCGTGGAAATATTTCCCTCTACAAATTGGCAGATGGTAGTGAGTTTAGTATATAACAAAATCATCTTACTAAAACATAAACCTTTACTATTTTAAATGAATTTGAACTCAAATTTAACATAAAACAATGCACTGAATCAGAAAAATGTTTACTGTGGCGATTTATCTTAAAAAACTATGATGGTTACTGGAAAGAAGTGAACAAGTGGGAGAAGTGGTGAATGGAACTTGGTGGTGAGCCTTGTGAGTCTCAAACACATTTAAAGCTAACAAACTAAGTACTAAAATTTCTTTAATTTGTGCACCAATAATAGAACCAGTTTTGGTAGTTTTGGTAGAGCAGTTTTTAGGTTCAAAGCAAAACTGAGCAGCTGTGAATATTAAACACATACACACACACATACACATACACACACTGATTTCAGTCTCTACTCATGTCCTGCCATAAGAATGTTATGATTGGGGCCTGAGCAATAGCCCAGCGGGTAGGACGTTTGCCTTGCACACGGCCAGCCTGTACAGGCCTGGGTTTGGTCCCTGGCATCCCATATGGTCCCCTGAGCACCGCCAGGAGTAATTCCTGAGTGCAGAGCCAGGAGAAACCCCTGAGCATTGCCGGGTGTGACCCAAAAAAGAAAAAAAAAGAAGAATGTTATGACTAACAAGTCTGCATGTACACATTAAGTAAGCCAAAGTTCATAGTTCACATTAGGTTTCATCCTTGGTTGTGTATGGTTTATGTTTTTCTTTTTGTACCAATGTATCAAGATACCAGTCATCCTTATATAATCATATTTAGTAGTTTCATAATTCTATCTCTTCCTGCTCTTCACTGTAGGCAAAACTGATCTTTTTACTACCTGAATTATTTTGAATTTCCAGAATGTCATGTTGGTTAGTATCACATTATTTGTAGCCTTTGCACATTGGTAATGTGCATTTAAGTTTCTTCCATGTATTTTTATAGCTGCACAGATCTTTATGTATGGAAATGTTCTATAGTCTGAATGTAGTATATTTTATTCATTTGTCCACTAAAAAGACATCTCTGTTGCTTTGAAATTTGTATAACTACAAATAAATCTCTGAGCATCTATGTGCAGATTTGTGCAAATATTGAGCTTTGAATTCAAGTAAATATCAAGAAAGACAGCTTCTAGATCTTAGTGTAAAAGAACATTTAGTTTGTCAAAAAAAAAAAAACCTTGAAACAATCTTCTAAATCTTGTCAACAATCACAGTTGTCCCATATTCTTAAAAACCATTTGTATTGTTAGTGTTTTAGAGCAAGGGTCATTTTACTGGTTAGATAGTTGTATCTCAGTATCATTTCAATTTGCTACTCCCTAGTAACTGAAGATGATGACTTTCATATCACTGTATCACTGTCTTCCCATTGTTCATCGATTTGCTTGAGTGGGCACTAGTAACATCTCCATTAGTCCTGTCACAAGCAAGTGTAACCCAAGGGCATCTACTTGCTCCAGGGACAGGAGGAGCCTGAAACCATTCTTCAGGTCATGGAACTGAGGTCCATAATTGTTACTAGTTTTTGGCATAACTGGTAATTAAAACACGGGTAACTTGCCAGGCTTTATCGTGTAGGTGGTATAGTCTCAGCAGAAGGCTCTCATCTCGAGTATTTACTGATGAAACTTAAAGGGGAAGATCAGGTTTTCTCTTGGATGGAGCTTTGAGGAACTATGGAGTCTGGATGTTTAGAATGACTGACTGCATGATGTGTGGTTTGCTCTGGCTTCTTGCAGGGCTTACTGGTATCAGTTAAAACCTGTCTAGAACTGTTTACTATGTATAAATGTGAAAGAAATTGGGAAGAACCTTATACTAAAATCAGCATCCTCTAAAAAATATCGCGCTGCCGCAAAGCAGCCATGCGCCAAGGGAGCTGTGGGTCTGGCGTGGGTGTGTCTCTCTCTTCCGGGGAAACTGGCATGGAGGCGGAGGAAAGGGCAGGGCCCAAAACTCCACTCTGAGTTCGGCCATCATGGTCTCTCCCCGCTCATGAGACTTTCATATACTGATATATAATTACTTATTTATGTCTCTCTTTTTTGCAAAGTATTTGTTCAATGCTTTTGTGCATTTAAAATCGTTTGATCACTTCATTCTGCTCTGAAAGTTCTTTGCATATTTGTCTGCAATGCTTTGGCAAATGGTTTTGTCTAAAGGTTTTCCTAAATCTGGGTTTGTTTGCTTACTTTCTTGGAAGTGACTTTCATAAAACAGAAATCTTAAAACAAGTCCAATTTATAAATTATACCTTCTGTGGAGACTATCTTCGAAATTGTATCTGAAAAAGTCATTGTTAGACCCAAGACTTAAAATATTTTTCTTGTTTGTCCTAGAAACTTTACAACTTTGTATTTCACATTAAGTCAATAACCAATTTGAAATAACTCATTTGATTTTTGAAAGGTCTTTGTCTAGGTTCTTTTTTTTTACTTATGCAAGTAAATATTCAATTTGTTGAAAAGATTCTTTTACACTATTGAATAGTTTCTCTCTCTCTCTCTCTCTCTCTCTCTCTCTCCTCATCACACCTGGAGATGCTCAGTAGTTACTCCGGCTATGCACTTAGGAATTACTCCTAGCGGTGTTCTAGGGAATATATGGGATGCTGGAGCTAGAATCTGGGTTGGACATATTCAAGGTAAACATCCTACCCTCTGTATTACTCCAGCCCCTGGTCTTTGAGTCTATTAAGACTGTATTTATGTGGATCTCTCTCCTAATTCTCTTTTTTTTCCTACTTGATGTAGCTGTGTGTTTACTTTTTCATGACAGTTACTGTAGATTTATAGTAAATATTAAAATCAGACAGTGTCATTTCTATGAACTTATTCTCCTAAAATATTATGCTGATTATTCTGGGTCTTTCCCAATCCATATAAAATTCAGAGTAGATTGCTGATATTCATAAAATAGATTCTATAATTTTGATTGAAGACTGCATTGACTCTATTGCCTTGACTCTAAGTCAAGTCGGAAAGAACAGCATCTTGACAATATTAACTTTTTCTTTTTCTGAAAATGGAATATCTCAATTTAACTTTCTGAACTTTTATTAAAAATCCTAGCTTTTCACAAGTAATTTTATAGGTATTTGTTTTGAAAATATTTTATAAAGTTGATATATATGGCATTTTAGGAATACTAATATCAATGCACTATATTTAATATAGATTTTTATATATTTATACACAGGTATGTGGATATATATTTGGTTTGGGACCTGACCAGAAATATTCAGTATTACTCCTGGCTTAGTATTCAGCAGTCATTTCTGGTGGTGCTAAGACAACCATGCAGAACTCTGAATCTAGCCTGAGTCTTCTGCATGTTGACCGTTGACTCAAACCATTAATCTTCGTGACCTACTTTTTAAAATTCTATTTCAAATTCCATTTGTTCATTCACAGTATATCAGAAAATGACTGGCCTTTATTTAACCCTGAATCTTATAGTCTCAATTATAATCGCTAGTTAGTTCTTATGTGTTTTTTTTTCTTTTTAGCATTTCATTTTGGATTTTCTCCATAGACAGTAACATTAACTGTGAATAGCCTTTTTAAAAAATTACATTTTAGTATGTTGTATTACTTTTATTATTTACTTTTGTTACCATTAGCTAGAATTTTTAATGCAGTGCCATAAAGGAGAATTAAGATCGTATATTTTTGCCTTGTTCCTGAAAGTGACAGTTTTTTTAAGCAAGATATTTATATATTCATAGAAACTTTAAATTAGGGCTTTATTTTACAGTAAATTATATATATTCAGTAGCCTTATTACTTTTTTCACTATACTGTTTTCAAGCCAGCACTTTAAGAGCATTGACCTTCTCAAGTGACTAGTAACTGTTTATGTAAGGGAAGAGTTTTTTATTATTTTGCTTTTGGGTCACACCTGGAAATGCTCAGGGATTACTCTTGACTCTTCACTAAGGAATTACTCCTGGTGGTGCTCGGGAGACCATATGGGATGCTGGGGATGAACCGGGTCTGCCGTGCATAAGGCAAACAATCTGCCGCCTGTGCTATTACTCTGGCCCCAAGATTTTATCTAATAGATGAATTTTCCATATCTAGTGTGTGGTTTTGAAGAAATCCACTACTGGGTAATTTTTATATATTTATAACTACTTCTATCCCTGGTACTTTTGCAGTCTTGGGCTGATTACCTGGTTCAGATAAAGCAAGAGAGAACGTCTATTATTTCACCATTATTATGCTTCACTTAATTCAATTGCATCACCAAAAATATCATGCACAAGGCATGTGCAAAATATTTTCACATACCTTGAAATTACATTTAATTTTTAATATTTTAATTAATTTGCATTTATTTTGATTTTTAATCATAATTTTGCTTTGGATCACTGTTCGTTTTTGCTAGTTGATTGTTAATATGGTGGTAGTTAAATTCCTGTGATTCAGGCAACAGCTTTCAAATTTGACTTTCCTTTGGTGGTCGGTATGCAATATATGGACTCATTTAGGCTCTATTTTGAGTGGATTTTGAAGATGATAATGGTTACTTTTAGGGGGTTTTGTTGTGTGCTACGCATAGCTGGGTATTCATGGACTGGGATTAAATGATACATGGAACTTAATTTTATAGTACACTTTGATCATTGAACAAATAAGCTAAGGGTGGTCTAAGTAATATAGAAATTAAATATCACTCTTCTGGGGAGGTGCTCTCAAGTGATGCTCAACAGGTCTAATTAGGGACTACTCACAGCAATACATAACCAATTGGGCCAATGGTTCAGTGCTCAGACCTGAGAGTTGTGATGTTGCACAAGCCCTGCAGAGCTAGAGTCTATCAGGCCATAGAGACTATCTATTCATAGTCAGTCATGGATGCTTAAGGGGCTTAGGGCTACACCCAGCAATACTGGGAGACCATCTACTACTTTGCACACACACACTAACCTCTGTCCTCAGCTTAGGATGTGTTTCTTCTGTATACTTTTCAAACACAATCTTTATTTCACAATACTGGTAATGTGTTAAATCAATGTTGATTGAATCTTTTATTTACTTTCTATATACAGAAGTGTAAATAAAAATTATAACTTTTTCAATTTCCTTTTTTCTAATCTCTTCTCCTATACTATCTTGTATAGTCTAGTCCGAGCTATAGCTCTTGTGCTACATACACACCCTATTACCCTAGAAAATTATTTTGACTCATAAAATCTCATCTAAAAAGTGTTGTTGAACAAAAAGATATCCACCTTAATCTCCATTAATCTTTTACAAAAATGTCTATCCATATTCTCTTATTTCAGCAGAATCTCCTTCTGCATGATATTTGAACAACAGCTTTTCAAATTCTTCAATTATATTTTTTGTTCTAATCAATCACTGCAAGTATACATCTTTACTTTTTACATCTTTAGTTTATTTAGGGTTTAATACTCTTACATAGGGTTTAATACTCTACAAAAAATGGACATTTAAGCTGGCATGTCATTGGTTAGCATACCTGCTTTCCAAAGAGACTTTTTACTTTATTTTATTTTATTTTTTTGCTTTTTGGGTCACACCTGGCGATGCTCAGGAGTTACTCCTGGCTCTTCACTCAGGAATTACCCCTGGTGGTGCTCGGGGGACCATATAGGATGCCAGAGATTGAACCCGGGCCAGCATGGGCCGGCCGCCTGCAAGGCAAATGCCCTACCCGCTGGGCTATCGCTCCAGCCCCCAAAGAGACTTTTAAAACTAACAAAGCACGTAGTCCCTACCTGGTGGGGTCTACATGATATGTGCGACTTAATTTCATAGTGCAATTTGATCTACAGTGGTGGCAGTGGTGCACCACGAGCATGGCTCCCAGGGCTTCCCGAAATACGGGTGGAGGCGGGGACAGGTCTCTTATGCCTACTCCGGCAGGGCCTTAAAGTTTTCAACCGTAAAGACTTGTGCATCTGATTTTTTGGAAGATTATGTTCTCTGTGGAGTAGTCACTTCTTTTCTTCTGTATCAGAGGATTAAGAATATGTTGGACAAAATGAATTTATTCAACATTAGAGAATAGATCAATTAGGTTTATTAAGGATATAAGGATATAAACTTTCTAAAGGCTAACTCAGATGGGTGGGTAAGGTTGTAGATTACGAAAAACCCTCACACCATACCTTTTTTAATTTAATATTTTATTATACCACCGTGAGATATACAATCACAAATATATACAATTAAAAAGTTCATACTTGGGTTTTGGTCATACAGTGTTCCAGCACCCATCCCTCCACTAGTGCCCATTTCCCACCACCAATGTCCCCGGTTCCTTCCCCCCCTCCTCTAGCAACCCTCTATGGCAGGTTTATTATCTTTTTCTTTCTCTATCTCTCTTTCTCTCTTCCTTCTCTTACACATTGTGGATTATAATACATACATTTAGAGGTTATCATGTGCTTCTTTTTGCCAGTATTTAATGCTCAGTTATAGGTTGGTATTAATAATTTTGACAATTATTAGCACTCTGTTCCCTTCATTGTCTTACCTAACCTCTGACTCCCACACTTTGTGTAATTTTCACTTTTTTTCCACATTTATTTATTTATTTTTTTAAAATTTTTTAAGTATTTTATTATACCACCGTGAGATGTACAAATAAAAAGATACACAATTAAAAAGTTCATATTTGAGTTTTGGTCATACAGTGTTCCAGCACCCGTCCCTTCACCAGTGCCCATCTCCCACCACCAAAGTCCCCAGTTCCCTCCCCTTCCCAGCCCACCTCCATGGTAGGTTCTTTATTTCTTTCCCTTTCTCTCTCTTTCTCTTTTCCTTCCCTTCCAGACTATGGATTACAGAACATACATTAAAAGGTTGTCATGTGTATCCTTTTGCCGCTATTTAATGCTCAGTTCTAGGTTGGCATTAGTACCCTCGACAATTATTAGCACACTGTTCCATTTTCTGTCTTACCTAACCTCTGACTCCCACACGTTTGTGATAATTTCCACATTTGACAAGACCTCCTGATATATGTTTCACTTGACCTTGGATATTAGTATCATAATATGTACATATATATTTATGCCATGCAAATAAATGCAGTCATTCTGTATCTGTCTCTCTCCTTCTGGCTAATTTCGCTCAACATAATCTTCTCCATGTCCATCCATTTATAGGCAAATTTTATAACTTCATTTTTCCTAACAGCTGCATAGTATTCCATTGTGTAGATGTACCAAAGCTTCTTTATCCAGTCATCGATTTTCGGGAACTCTGGTTGCTTCCAGATTCTGGCTATTGTGAATAATGCTATGAACATAAAAGTAGGGATGGTGTTTCCGCTGCATATTTTTGGTTTCCCGGAGTAGATTCCCAGGAGAGGTATGGCTGGGTCAAATGGGAGTTCAATTTCTAGTCTTTGGAGGAATGTCCATATTGTTTTCCAGAAAGGCTGTACCAGCCAGCATTCCCACCAACAATAGATGAGTGTCCCCTTTTCCCCACATCCACACCAGCACTTGTTGTTCTTGCTCTTTTGAATAGGTGCCAGTCTCTGTGGTGTAAAGTGGTATCTCATTGTTGTTTTGATTTGCATCTCTCTGATGATTAGTGATGATGAGCAATTTTCATATGTTTTTTGGCCATTCGAATTTCTTCCCTTGCTGAAGTTTCTGTTCATTTCTTCTCCCCCATTTTTTGATGGGGTTGTTTGTTTTCTTCTTGTAAAGTTCTACCAGTGCCTGATATATCCTGGATATTAACCCCTTATCAGATGGGTATTGGGTGAATATTCTTTCCCATTCTGTGGACTGCTTTTGTATCTTAGTTACTGTTTCTTTTGAGGTGCAGAAGCTTTATAGTTTCATGTAGTCCCATATGTTTATATTTTCTTCTAGTTGCCTTGTTAGTGATGTTTCACCTTTGAAGATGCCTTTAGCTTCAATGTCGTGGAGGGTTTTTCCTATATTTTCTTCAATGTACTTTATGGATTCAAGTCTGATATTGATATCTTTAATCCATTTTGTTCTGATTTTTGTGCATGGTGTTAGACACAGGTCCAAATTCATTTTTTACATGTCACTGCTCAGTTTTCCCAACACCACTTGTTGAAGAGGCTTTCCCTTACTCCATTTTAGACTCGTTGCACCTTTATCAAAGATTAAATGATCATGTGTTTGAGGTTGGGTGTCAGGATACTCAATTCTATTCCATAGGTCCACAGGTCTGTTTTTATTCCAATACCATGCTGTTTTAATTACTACTGCCTTGTAGTACAGTTTGAAGTTGGGAAAGGTGATGCCTCCCATCTTCTTTTTTCCCGAGGATTGCTTTAGATATCCTTGGGGGGTTTATTGTTCCATACAAGGAAAAATGAAGTTATAAAACTTGCCTATAAATGGATGGACATGGAGAAGATTATGTTGAGTGAAAATTAGCCAGAAGGAGAGAGACAGATACAGAATGACTGCATTTATCTGCATAACATAAATATATATGTACATATTATGATACCAATATCCAAGGTCAAGTGAAACATATATCAGGAGGTCTTGTCGAAGGTGGAAATTATCACAAACGTGTGGGAGTCAGAGGTTAGGTAAGACAGAAAACGGAACAGTGTGCTAACAATTGTCGAGGGCACTAATGCCATCCTAGAACTGAGCATTAAATAGAGGCAAAAAGATACACATGACAACCCTTTTATGTATGTTCTGTAATCCATAGTCTGGAGGGGAAGGAAAAGAGAAAGAGAGAGAAAGGGAAAGTAAGAACCTGCCATGGAGCAGGGCTGGGGGAGGGGGAGGGAACCGGGGATGTTGGTGGTGGGAGATGGGCACTGGTTGCGGGATGGGTGCTGGAACACTGTATGACCAAAACCCAAATATGAACTTTTTAATTCTATATATTTGTAATTGTAAAAATAAAAATTTAAAAAAATAAATAAAAAATAAAATTAAAATCCGAAAAAAAGAGAAAAAAAATAAATGATGGATAGCATCATTTGAAGTTATGCAACTTTTATTTGGCTTTGCTCAGCTCTTTCCTCTTTTACTGTGTTTTGTGGCCATGGACGTTTTTAGATTTATTGGTCTATGCTGTAGTTGTCCAGAGTCTTGCATTTATTCAGTTCCCTACATTATTTGAGTGCATCTTGACCAAAAATTATAGCAAAAGCCTCAAGTTTCCTTATTCTATGAACACTTGAGTCCGTGTTGGTTATGATCTAACCGTGTTGTTGAAGAAAGTGGAAAGGGACTCTAATCCATTGTTGGTGGGAATGTTGACTGATACAGCCTTTTGGTAAACTATATGGGCATTCCTCCAAAGACCAGAAATTGAGCTCCCATTTGACCCAGTCATATAACTCCTTGGAATATACCCTGGGAAGTAAAAAACACATAGAAGAAACACCATCTGCACTTTTATTTTCATAGCAGCACTATTCACAATAACCAGTATCTGGAAACAACAAGAGTGCCCTAGAACTGATGACTGGATAAAGAAACTTTGACACAATGGAATACTGTGCAGCTGTTAAGAAAAACGAAGTTATGAAATTTGCCTATAAATGGATGGAATTGGAGAGGATCATGTTGAGTGAAATTAGCCAGAAGGAACATGACAGATATAGGATGACTGTGCGTATTTGCATGACATACATACATACATACATACATACATACATACGTTTGTATATATATATTATGATACTAATATCCAAGGTCAGGCAAAACATGGATCAGGAGGTCTTATCAACAGTTGTAATATACCACAAACATGTGGGAGTCAGAGGTTAGGTAAGACAGAGAAGGGAACAGTGTGCTAATAATCGTAGAAAATGATAATATCAGCATAGAACTGAGCCTTGGATATGGCAAAAGATACACATGATAAGCTCTCAATGTATGTATTATAATCCACAATGTAAGAGAAAGGAGCGAGGGAGAGAGAGAGAAACAGAGAGAGAGAGGAGATAAAGAACCTGAACCTGCTATAGAGGCAGACGAGGGATGGGGGAGGAATTGGAGACATTGGTGGTGGGAAATGGGCACTGGTGGGGGGAACTGGTGCTGGAACACTGAATGACAGAAACCCAAACATGAACATCTTTGTAACTGTGTATGTCACAGTGGTATAATAGAATATTTTAAAAAAGAAACAATAGTTATTTAATTTTGCAGGAAGAGTTAAATTTTGCTACTATCATCAATCTTTAAACCTGTTTTATAAGTAACAAAACCACTACTTTTACTGCATAATTTTATGTTTCAGCCAGTTTTTGTGAGCTTTTTCTTGTTTGTTAGTGTATTTTTTTAAATGAACCCCTTTATTATGTACCAGTTTCAACTTTGATAATCTAAAAACCTATTAGTCTTTCCTTTATTTCTGAACATTAACCTTGATGGGTAAATAAATCTTGGTTGAAAAAGTTCCCTTTAGCATTTGAATAAGTTATACCACTCTGATATAGCCTCGAATGTCTCTATTGAAAAATCTGCTGATAACCTTGTGGGGTTTCTGTTGTGTGTGCAAGTTTCTTAGCTTTAACCACTTTAATTACATGTATTGGTGTGGATTATTTTCATTTAACATTGGTTTACCATATATGGATATTTGTTTCTTTTTTGGATTATGAAATGTTTTTCTAGTATTTCTAAAAAATATTTTTCTTCCCCTTTCGATTTTTCTCTCCTTCTGTCCCCCTATATGGTGACTATTATCTCTCAGTATTGTTCAGTGGTTGCTTAGGATGCCTCTGCCTTTATTAATTCTTTCTTTTATCTTGCTCCGTTTGAGTGATTTTCACTGCTTCTCTTCTACTTTGTTTATGTTTCTCTGCTTTATTCAGTCTTCAGGATAGCTTGTTTTTCTACTGTAAATTTGAGTTCTCTTGTCTTTTTTTAGCTTCTCACTTGATTTGTATTTTTCTTAAAATTTCTAATAATCCATTCTTGTTCTGATTTTGGAATATTCTTTACAAACGTTGCTTTGAAATATTCATAAAGAGCATTTGAATAGAATTTTTGATATCGATATTCTTATAGTTTTTCTCTGGGATTCTATTTTTGTCATTTGTGACAGGTTCCTTTGCTACCTCATTTGGCTGGATTATCTGTGCATGTTCCTTGTATTCATCATCTCTCCTTCTGTGCTGCAGGAACGGGCTTGCAGAAGTGCAGTCGTATGCAGCACCCTCTTAAGAGGGTAGTTCCATGGCCCCCAGAATGCCAGATGCTCTCCTTTGTTGCTCTCTCCCACTTTCATGGTACATTTATGTGATGGAAGGTGGGGTTCTCAATCCATCATGGTTGTAGTATGACAGGCAGATACACGGAAGCATAAACTGTGATTTGTTATAGGGTCAGTGCTATAGTCAATGCCAGCAGAGATTACTGCCATTGTGCAATTCATACCAGGAACTTAAGCTTGGTCTGTGAGTACAGTGGGGGTGTGTGGTGGTTATGGGTATGAGCTAATAGTTCAAGTGCCGGGTAGTGGTGTGTAGAGCTTCTGAGTGTCAGGAAGTGACATGGGAAAGTTTCAGATGTTGGACACAGGATTTATTTGTATTAGAGGGTGGGTTGAGCTCTCATCAGTCTACAGTAGGTTGTAGGAAGAATTTTAAGATGGTAGACATGGGAGCTGTAGAGTGTTTAAAGCCTTTCTACTTCTCAGGCAGAAAGAGTGGTAAATGACTTTTTTTCAGTTGTTGTCTAGGAATGAATGAGTCTCTATACATGTTCTATAGGGACCAGTTCTCTAGTCTTTGGTTTCTCCTGGGTTTTTAATTTTGAAACCTCGATGTCCAGACTCTATGTAACACTGTTTGGAATTACCCTTGATAGAGTAGCTCCACATCCAGAAAGCAGTTTCTTCCTCCATAAGAGACTATAAAGGTTCTTCCATTTATACTCCTCACTGTGGGATCTCTATTTGTATCTTTCTTCAGAAATTATTCCACTTTTAGCAGTAAATTTGTTGTAGCCATAGGAAGAGTTTAGTTTAGGTTCCCTATAGCTTCATGTTGAACATACATTTTTGAGCATATTTTGAAAGCAATTCCTCTCCCTACGGGTTGAGAGGATCTCCAATGGAGGAATGAATGAAAACACTTTTAAAATTTTTTAAAAAATGGAATAAGTATTTTGTAAAATTTGATGTAAAAAGTCTGATATTTTTCTCATTTATTAGATAAAAGTCACATAAGGAATAGTTTGAAATAATCTTTACCAGGGTATCTTGGCTTATTATCTAATTTCTTTGTCTGAGAATTCAAGAATAAAAAGGAAAAAGGGAATAGTGGCTCCAGCCTCCTCTTCTCAGGCTAGGTGACCATGGTTGATAAAGACAACTCTGTGGATTTTCTGTATAGCATCAAAAAACTCTTGGTTTGTGTGTGCTTGTCTGTGTAGGAATAAGTGTGAGTGTGCATTTTTGGTAAGAATAAAATGGGCAGACAATATAATAATGCAAATGACAAAGATAAAATAAGGCAAAAATCTATTTTTACAAATGGAATTAACAATGAAATGGGAATAATGAAATTGCAGATTTATATTGGTCTCCTGAGTTCTATATTAATTGTAAGTTCAAAGCATATTGCTTAGTCAGGACATAGCCAATTTTCCCTCAAAGTTTGACAAAGAACCTTGTTTAAATGTAAGACTTTAGTTTAAACTGCAGATAATCTCCATTACAAGTAAAATTACTGTGCGAGTCATCTAATATAGAGAAGCCCATAAATGTACTAGGCAATGAAGCTAGAAAGTAATCTGAAAGCTCCTACATGCCATTTCCTGAGTATTCATTTATAGATAATTAAAAGATTAAATTCATAAAACTACATCTCTGCTTGATGCCAAATGTTATTGTTTTTAAACCTGCCGCCTCATTTTTTTAAATGCTGGACCGGGAAAGGAAATTAGAGGCTAAGAAACATTTTAGAATATCTTGCAAATGTTACATACTATCTATCTTAAATATGAGTTTGATGCTGAGGAGTTGTCAACAATGAAAGAGACAAAAAAAAAAAA
The DNA here is from genome assembly GCA_021461705.1 of Cryptotis parvus. Classification (NCBI taxonomy): domain Eukaryota; kingdom Metazoa; phylum Chordata; class Mammalia; order Eulipotyphla; family Soricidae; genus Cryptotis; species Cryptotis parvus. The sequence continues at coordinate 51,079 of JAJIBD010023733.1, read as the reverse complement.
TCAAACCGAAAAGAATAAAATGAGGGGTTCTGTTCATGGTGCACGGGGAAGAGTGAAGGCAAACCTGGGTTGGACCCCACCTGTCTGAGATTCACAAAGTCTGAGCAGCCCAGTTGTTGCTATTTTGATAGTGCTCGGACCACGCTGCACCCTCTGCTCTGCCATTGATCTGCTGCTCTCACCAGCCCAGTGCTGCCAGGAGTGACCCCTGGGACCCTGGAACTCCACGTGGAGATCCCCCAACAAAATATAAAGGGCAAGGTTAATTTAGAGACTAAGTTCAATGTGATTTTGTGGATTGATTTATTTAATGTTATTTTTATCACTGTTATTGAAAATACTGAGAAGGATAGGGTTTCGCACATCCTATTTGTTTTAATATTTTGGAATCATTTTCTGGTAAATACACTAGAATCACGATCACGATCACGATCTTCCCGTTGATCATCTATTTGCTAGCGGGCACCAGTAATATTTCCATATGTCTATCCCATGCTAGCAGAGCCAGGGGCATCGGCTTACAGGAACATAAAGAGCCTCAAACCATTATATTAGGTCATGGGAATGACCCAATATAATTGTTACTGGAATTGGCATATCGTATACAACATGAGAAGCTTGCCAGGCTTGCCGAGCGGGAGGCAAATTCTTTTAAACACCTCCAAATAATGGATTTATTGATGAACCGCGCGCGGCCGCGGCGGCCGTGGGGCTGGTGCTGGTGGAGTCGAGAGGGAAGTCAAGTGGAAAATGGCTGCGCCTGTGGGTGGAGTGGTGGTCTGGCTTGTTGTGGGTTGCCGAGGTGGTGGGCCAGGGCTAGACCTGCTCCTCCCGACTGCCTATGCCGTCACAGGGGAGCAAGGAACAGCTCTGCCCCATGTGTGGGTCTCTGGACCAGCTACCTGGCGAATTGAGGAAAAAGCTGCTGCAGAAGGATAAATTATATAAGTAGTATCACTGTCTGTATCACTGTCTTCCCGTTCATCATTGATTTGCTCGGCGGGCACCAGTAACATCTCCATATGTCCTGTCTCATGCAAGTAGAGCCCAAGAGCACCTGCTTGCTCCAGGAACATAAAGAGCCTCAAACCAATCCATCAGGTCATGGGAATGAGGTCTATAATTGTTACTGGTATCTGGCATATCAAATACAACACGGGTAGCTTGCCAGGCTCTGCTGTGAGGGTAGCATACTCTTGTAGTCATCTCTAAATCCAGCATATTGATGAATTATATATATTTTATATATTTAGATATATAAAGTATATGTATATATATACATATACTTTTATTGAATGACCATTTATCTCAAAATGATCAGAGACAAAAAATCAAGCTAGGTTTTAGTTTTTTCACTAGTCTTTGTTGCAAACCTTAAGCCCCTTCCTTCCTTTTTTGATTCATTTGCAGCATAAGGAACGTGAGGGAACAGGAAAGTGGTGTTGATAACGCTTTCAGTAATAGCAAGACGTATTGAAGATGAAGCAATGGAACTTTCACTTCGCTTCCCACGGAACTTTCTTTTACAATAATGCAAGAGTTGACATTTCTCCTTAGTATGGACTGAAGTGTATCACAATTGTGCTTTCATTCTGATAGTATCATCGATTTTTGATAGTATGAATAGAACCAGAGTCAGATCCACTCAGCTCTGTACACGTTTACTTTATCCATTTCTGTGCACACTTTTTAAAATAGAAACCTATGGAAGTTATATGCCAAGGCAGATTAGGGGTATCTGCAAAATCTGGGGTATTCAGAGAAGCTCTAGTTTTCTAAACCCCATCCAAATCTTAGTATTGATCTCTCAGAATGGCTATGAAATGATTCTAAGTGTCAGAGATAGGGGATAGCAGTCGTATAAGTAGTATTACTCAGTTAATCATATTTTAAGAGTTTTTTCTCTCGAGGTACAAAGGCCTAAAAACTTAAAGTTCCAAAGCGATCATCAGAGAAATGTGCAACACAGGAAAGTGGGAGGAATGCCTTTGCCAAATAAACTGCTAAAAATGTTGAGTGCATGTTTTCATGTATCTGTAGCCTTTAAACTCAAGTATTATCATCTTACATAGGACCCTGCCTCAGGTTAAAAAAAAACCTAAAATGGGTTTTTATTATTACCTTATTTATGACTTCAGAAGTTCAGAGTAGCAAACAGTGACAGTATCAAATCCAAAATGCTAGAGCACAAAGTGTCCTAGAGGAACAAACACATAGTTCATACTTTCAAATCATTAAACATTAAGTCTTGTGGCATGTGCTCTTCCAGAGACCTAAGAAGAATGGAGTATGAAAATTTGTCTTCCAGATACCTAAGAAGAATGGATACACTCTGTATTGAATGAATGCATCAAGCCAATGAAGGCACCTACGTCTTTGGAATAGGCCCATTTGTCACTCAAACCTGTGCTGGTGAGGGTTTGCTGTCTGCTTCCTCTGAGACATCAAATTCTTCTGGTGTCACAGCATTATAAGCTAAACACTTGATTCTACAATTTTTTTTCACAATAGCTGTTATGATACACATAGAAAGGCAGGATATGGTTAATATAAATAAAGCATAACTAAAGCCCAGTTACTATGTAATATAATTATAAGCCTAGTTGATACAGCCGGTCATTTTAAACCTTGCCTACATGAATGGCTAGTCTGTCTGCTTTTGGAGGTGGGATGGGGAACTGGGCCACAGTCTGCAGTGTTGAGGCCATACTCCATCTCTGAGCTCAGGGACCACTCCTGGCAGACTCTGGGGCCATAAGGGGTGTGGGGTCAAACAGGTCAGTGGTGTGTAAGACAAGTTCCTAACCCACTCTACTATCTACTATCCTTACAGCCTCCAGGCTACCTGATTAGTGAAAGAAATGGCTGATGGCTTAGTGGTGGAAGTGGTAACATTAAAAGGGGAAACTTTGTTAGTTTGCACTTAATTTAAATGTAATAAAGTGTTTGAGACTTCCCCAGAATGGTGATCCTAACTAGTCTACTTCATTTTAGAAAAACCGACAGATATGATTCATAGATTCTATGGCTACAACACTGGACGTTATCTTAGCTAGAGGCCTGAAGTTCTTTCTGCTTTTCATTAGATGGACCCCATGAGTTAAGGTTGCATATTTATTGAGTCTTCAGTATTACTTATCTCCAGATTTTACAACCAGTTTGACTGTAAATTTTCTTTGAAACCTAAGCACCTCTGTAAAAAAATGTTACAGTCGCAACAGTTTGAAAACAAAAGAACTGATAGGACAAATTTACCACCCAAGTCAAAAAGAAGAATGGAAAATAAGTTTTCAACATATCACCCATCATTTCTTGATGTTTGCTGGCTGGAAGCTGCCCTAAAGACTTGTTAAGGATATCAAGTAGCCTAGGGTCAAAATCACAGGAAATTGACTTTTTTCCCCATTCTAGCAATTTTGCAATTGTATTGTTAGTCACACCACATCAGTAAGTTGAAGGGAGTCCTGTCAACATTGTTAATGAGAGAATTTGTCAAAATGTGTTTTCCAGTCATTCTGTTGAGCTAGAGTCCTCAGGTGCTGTTCAGCTCTGCCTTGTTCTCGGCATTCAAGGTGGAGACTGCACTTTGTCAGTTGAGAACATGCTATCTCTAACAGGAGCAGGTTCCCAGAGCTGCAAAGGGAAGGAAGAATCAATGGCGGCTGACCCAAGTCATTGCACCTAGGGGGAATCTACACCCAGCGCTGCAACTATACACGAGTCTAATTCTAAATTACAGCAGAGAGCATTCCACTGAAAGACACTGACCTTGTTGTATTTAAAAATTATTGCATACATATTTTTGGGAAAGAAAAAAAACGACTTTCCCACAACTGGAGAGAAGTCTTGGCTAGGAGCTATCATAGAAAATATAACACACAAATAACAAGTGTGAAGTTGCTTGAAATATTATTTAGGGCTAGCCTGGAATTGCCTTTAGACAAGTTTCATGCAAGAAAATTTGGAAACCCTGAAGCACAGCAAATATATCTCTGTGTCAAAAAAGGCAGTCAAGCCAAAAAATGAAACTTTACTGTTAAAAAAGAGGAAGAAAAGATCAATGCATTGGTTTACTCTTTGAATTTTTTTCTCTTTTGCTTTTTTGGGTCACACCCAGCAATGCTCAGGGTTTACTCCTGGCTCTGCACTCAGGAATTACTCCTGGCGGTGCTTGGGGGGACCACATGGGATGCTGGGGATCGAATCCGGTTGGCGGTGTGCAAGGCAAACGCCCTACCAGCTGCGCTATCACTCTGGCCCCACTTTTTGAATTCTTGTCTTGTATTTTTAAAATTCTCTTTAGTTGTGTGGCCACACCCAGTAGTCCTCAGGATTACTCCTGGCTTTGTGCTCACACTTCACTCCTGGCAATAGCTGGAGTGATGCTCAGGCACCATGCGAAATGCTGGGTTGGAATCTGTATTGGTTGTGTGCAAGCCAAGCTCCTTACCTTCTCTACTATCATCAGAGCCCCAATTTGATATTCTTGAGTTAATAAAATCTTAAATGAATTAGAAAGCTTTGTTTTCCTATGCAATATTTATAAGTGAGTAATAGTCTATGCTTTGAGTTTTTTGTTTATTTGGTTTTGTTTTCTGGGCCACGGTTAGAAGTGCTCAGGTCTTACTATTGGCAGAGCACTCAGGCTTCATTCCTGGTGGGGCTGCTGGTTCGTACACCGTGGCAGGGATCAAACCCAGGACTACTTAATAAAAGGCATTACCTGCTGTACTGTAATACAATATGTACTTACAAATACATAGATTGTAAATTTGTTTTATTAAACACATTTCTTTGGATGGGTAATTATTACCTAGGTTTTATGGACTCAATAACTAAAAGATAGTTTTTACATAGGTGTGATAGCTGAAGATTTTTAACGGAGGGGATTTTTTTTTTGAAGAGCAAATTGCTTCTGCTCCTGGCATTGCTCAGGGGTGACTCCTGGCTCTATACTCGGGGAATTACTCCTGGCAGTGCACCCAGCACCATATGGGATGCTGAGGATCAAACCTGGATAGGTCATATGCAAGGCAAGCATCCTAACCGCAAGGCTGTCTCTCCAGTCCCTGAATATTTTAGTGTGCTCATGAGAGCAGGGACTTTTCAATAATAAAATGACTCATGAAGTGATTGAATTATTAGGCATTTTGAGATAAGACACACTTGTTCCTTAACAATCATTGAAATATTGTTCCAAACAATATTTCAATGTTGCAAGAATAGCTTTTGATAAAATAAAATATAAACATTATATAAAATAAGATTTCTTTATGCATCCTTTGAGAAACTTGGGTCCCATACATTACAAAAACATAATATTGCTTTATAAAAATGAAGATTAAGGGGCTGGAGTGATAGAACAGCGGGTAGGGCATTTGCCTTGCATGTGGAGGACCCAGGTTTGATTCCCCGGCATCCCATATGGTCCCCTGAGCACCGCTAGGACTAAATCCTGAGTGCAGAGCCAGGAGTAACCCCTGAGCATTGCCAGGTGTGGCCTAAAAAAGCAAAAAAAAAAAAAAAGATTAATATCAGGTACCCATTCTCTCTCTCTCTCTCTTCTCTCTCTCTCTCTCACACACACACTTCTTCCAGATGTATACAAAAAAGGCAGATAAGCCAAAATCTCTCGCAGATTTGGGGCAGAGAGATTTGCAGACATGGGGCAGAGCTGCTACTGGCTCTCCCTGTGACCAGCCGCTCACGAGGTGACCGGGAGGGATGGTGGGTTTTAGCCCTGGCCCACTATCCCAGCAGAGCCTCGTCCAACTAGCCAGACGACCCCCCACTCCATGAGGGCCTCCATTTTCCACATCCGGACTTCTCTCTCGTCAGACCTCCACCCAGCAGACCAGCCTATCAGCGCCCGGCTTGCGCGCCGCAATTGGCTGCGCGGTTCATCAATAAATGCTGGACTTAGAGATGCCTACAATAGTATGCTACCTGCACGGCAGAGCCTGGCAAGCTACCCGTGTTGTATTTGATATATGTCCAAATACCAATAACAATTATAGACCTCATTCCGGAATGGATTGGGGCTCTTTATGTTCCTTGAGCAAGCAGATGCCTTGGGCTCTACTAGCATGAGACAGGACATATGGAGATGTTACTGGGTCCCGCTCGAGCAAATTGATGATGAACGGGAAGATAGTGATAGTGATAGTGAAGCCAAAATCATTTCAAAATATACAAAACGAATGGGATCTTGTAAGATGAAGAAAGATAATTTAAAACTATATTAAAATGTATTCTTTGATAGGTTCTTTTTAAACTTCTACATACTGTCTACTCTGAAATAGCCACACATGCATGTCAGCACACAACAATTCATGCATGCAAATGTTGTCCATTGTATGATATTGTAAGAGACTATTGTTGAAAACACTCTGACTTAAGGAAAAAACAAATGCTAAACCAAAATGCTATGTTTGTTGTTCTTCAGTTACATATATCACTTTAAAAATGTTGATGCAAATCACATTCTCATAGAAAATAATAGATAATCAATACATTATTACTAATAGGGTTGCATTTTGGAGTATAATGTAAACCCCTTTAAATTTTAAAAATCAGATCCATGCTTTCAAAGAAACTTGAGTTTTTGAAACAGTAATTGATATGAGATAAATACTTGGAGTGACATATATATGTATGTTATATATATGGCATATATATGTAAATATACATATATATGTATATACAAAAAATATATATGAGCCCAAAAAATGTTATTCTTACTAGTCTTTCAATTATGTAATTAATAGAGCATTTTTTGTCATGCAATTTAAAAGAAATTAATCCACATTAATTTATTTAAATTAATTAAATGTCATGAAAAGACATTATAGGGAGATAAAAAATAAGTTTTCATTTGAATTTTTTAAGATTTAAGATCTATTCACCCCCAGATTTAAATCATAGTTCCCAAATAAAAAAATTGGAAGAAGGGGCCGGAGCGATAGCCCAGCGGGGAGGGCATTTGCCTTGCACGCGGCCTGCCCATGACGGCCCGGGTTCTATCCCCGGCATCCCATATGGTAACCCGAGCACCGTCAGGGAGTAATTTCTGAGTGCAGAGCCAGGAGTAACCCCTGAGTATTGCCGGGTGTGACCCAAAAAGGCAAAAAAAAAAAATTGGAAGAAAAATATAAACAAAACCTGGACTCTAGAAATTTGATATTTTTCATAAACAATGACAAGTTAATATAGTTCATTTTCTAATCATTTACAGACAAGGAGAAACTTGCATTTCCCTTTCTGTGTAGATTCTTTCAGATGAGAATAACAAAGATTTTGGATTTGTAAACATAGTCTAAAGAGTTAAACAGTAACTCATGTGAATATCTATCGTTTTTATTTCTATTAAATTTGTAATGAGTGTTATGGCTAGTTCAGGGACTTAATTCTCTTTTTAAATGCTTTGTGCCTTCTGATCAACTAGAAATGATGTATTAATAACTCATTTGCTTTCCAACAAATGCCTTAAAGAGATGAATAAGCCCGTGTGGAAACATGATTATTTCCAAGGTTATCAGAACCTACCATCTTTAAATTTGGACCATCAGTGATCATTAAGGCCTTTTTAGTCACATTCTCCTCCTGTTCTTGCATCTTATTGTGAACAGCAGGCTCCATTGTGGCACAGCTGGAAAGAGCGTTATGAAATCTCAGGCCCCCAGACATTCTAAAGTGCTCTCTGATTTCCTGACATATCCATTTGAAAATGCTGATTTTCTACCTTTCATTCACGTGCATTTCTTCTTATGAATATTGCGTAAATCCTGCTTGGAAAACGTGATTCATGATATATTAACGATATATCATGAATATATCGTTATTCATGATAATAGACACATATTAACGATGTGTAAAAATAATAAAGATTTTGTTCATGGATTTTAAGGTGCAGTGGTTGAATAAGATTGTATAGCTAAGACCGTTCATTTATTGGACATGTATGTTAACTATTCCATGAAACAAAGCATCTTGGCATTTAATTTCCAGGCTATAACTATATCCAATACTGCATGCCTTGAAGTTTCTAAATTTGATGTGATTTTCGATGCTTGCTTCATTTATGAATCATATTTGGGTTATATATTAAGGATTATGGGATTCTTGATTTTAAAAAAAGTATACTATTGAGGACTTTTTTCATGAAAACAAAAATATTTATTTTGACTTACCATAAGAACAGAAATATTGTAAATATCTATAAAATTAAAAATTTTCTTGGCAGTGCTGACAGTATTTTGTAGCCAATTACCTAATGAATATGCAAAATTCAATAAATCTTGCTATGCCTATTTATTTAGAAATACTTGTTAATTTTTTAATGTATGTAATTTTTTTTCCAGTGGAGGGGCACACCCAGTGGTACTCAGGAATCACCCCTGTTATCATATGTGTTGCTGGGGATTAAAATGGATAGTCCATGTACAGACAAATGCCTTGCCCTCTGTACTTTTTTTTGGTGCCTGTATTCATTTTTTTAATTAACTGAAATCATTTTAGCACATGTGAGTTTCAAAGAATCTAAAATTTATACTCAATTAAAATTTTATTGACAACATTTTAATGAAGAGAAAAAAGAGACAATATATGATCAGATTGTAGGTAGAAAAAATAGAGGATACCTCTATTGTTGAGAGAAAAATATATGATAAATAAAACAAAATCCTGACAAAATGTTTAAGAAAATGCTCAAGAACTAATATTGCACTCTATAACAAATAGTAGTTTTATCTATTTTTAAACTAATACACTTTGAGTTTTATTAGCTATTTAAATAATTTTGAAACAGTTTTAGTTCTAACACCAAACATTAGCCAAACACCACAAATGCTGGCTGACTTCAAACGAGAATGTGGAAAGATAAGTCTACAGCTGAATCTCAACAAAACAATGTTCATGAAAAATGAACATTGGAACAAACATCTCTGAATGCAGCAGTTATGTGTACCTAGGTCGAGAAGTCAACATGATGAACGACCTAAAACCTGAACTGCGCAGGAGGAAGAGAGAGGCATGGAATGCCTTCAAAGGCATCGAAGAAATAGTTAAAAGGACAAAGAACCTCCTGCTCGGGACACATCTCTTTGACTCCACCGTTCTCCCTGCATTAACATACGCCTCAGAGACCTGGGCCCTTCGAAAGCAGGATGAGAATGCTATTCGGGTCTCCCAGAGAGGAATCGAAAGAGCTATGCTTGGAATATCATGCCTCACTCAAGTGAGAGAAGGAATCCGCATTCTGACCTCTGTTGCTATTCCAGAATCAGGGACACTCTCTGGTTTGCCAAGGCATCGAAAATCAGATGGGCTGGACATGTAATGCGATTTGGAGATGACCACTGGACTAGAGCTGTTACTGACTGTATCCCCCGGGAAGTCAAAAGATCACTTGGCCGCCCACCTACAAGATGGTCAGACTTCTTCGTCAAGTCACTGAATGAATAGTTTGAGGCTCTTTGTATTTCTGAAGCAAGCAGTTGCCATTGGGCTACTCTGGCATGTCATAAGTTTAAATGGAAATGTTACTGGTGCCCGCCCGCCCGAGCAAATCGATGAATAACGGGATGTCAAGTGATCAAGTGACCATTTTAAGCACATTATACAAAGATGTAGAATGGAAGCATAAGAGGCTGCTAGCATTGTCTTTTTGTAGCTGTGATATTAGCAAGACTCTCAGGGGTAGATGGATGGAAAGCACTTATAAGCAAGAGTCCAGTTAGGAAACCTTACTGATGTTAATATGTTGGTCCATCGTAGTTAGCAGTCACTGCTTGTCTCATCTCATTTTTAATACAATAGTTATATTGATCATTAGTAGCTTTTATTCAAATTTTCCCTTAAATTCTATTTGAAGCTATGGTTCTATTCAAACTGTCTGCAATACTGTTAGCGAAAGGGGCTCATGTATCCAACTTTCAACCCCTCCCCTCCTCCAGTCTCTGGTTTCCTGCGCCATTGTCTCAGAGCCTGCATTTTCCACTGGCTGAGGTAAGCTCAGTTCTGTAGGCCAGGTTTAGGTTCTGTTGCCTTTGGCCATTCATTGTTCTATTACTATGTGTTTTTATGTTCTACATTGAAAAGAAATCATGGCTTTTAATATAAAATTGACTTTTAAGAAATATTTGCATTGATAGGGTAGGGTTTTGTTAATTAAATGATTTTTCAGTTTACATATAAAGTCAAGGAAAAGAAAAAAACAGTGTTTTGTTGTTCTGAACTATGAACTAGACACATGAAAACTGAAAGTATATTGGGTAAAAAAGTTTTCTTCCTTTGGACTGAGATTCTTTTAGATTTCTGGAAATATCCATCATGGTTCTATTCTCTGTCTCTCTAAACTAACACACATATACACACATCCATCATGGCTCTGGCTCTGTTTTCTCACCCCCACCCTCAACTAAACATGCACACACATACACACATGTATTCACAAACTGTGTAAATACAATTTTAATCTCATCTAGATCTAATCTCTCATACTTGTCCTTAACATAAAGACTGGAGTGAAGATGTGGTATTAACCGTCTTTGACCAAAAATGAATGAAAAGTTTTACCTAAAAATATAGATAAAAAAATACTGGTCACGGCTAGGTAAGATAGAGAAGGAACCAGTGTGCTACTAATTGTTGGAAATGATAATGCCAGCCTATAACAGAGCATTGAACATAGGCAAAGGGGTATACATGATAACCCCTAAATGTGAGTACTGAGAGTCACAATGTATAAGAGAAGGGAGAGAGAAAAAAAGAGAGAAGAGGGAAAATGCCTATCATATAGGCAGGCTGGGGGGAGGGGTATGGAATCTGGGGACATTGGTGGTGGGAAATGTGCACTGTTGGAGGGACGGGTGCTGGAACATTGTGACTGAAACCCAAATCATGAACAGCTTTGTAACTGCATAATTTACAGTGGTATAATAAAATTTAAAGGAAGGAAGGAAGGAAGGAGGAAAAAAAGAAAGAAGAAAAGAAAGAAAAGAAAGAGGAAGAAAAGAAAGAAAGAAAGAGAAAAAGAAAGAAAAATACTTTCAAGTGAAAAAACCTTGGTCTCATACTGGAGATAGAAGAGATACAGAGATGATAATCAAGGAGGTACAACATAGTTATAAAATGAGTGGATTTTGAGAGCTAATTTATAGCACATTAGTTGTAGTTAAATAATCACTTGTATCACTTGTCTTCCCTTTGTTCATAGATTTGCTTGAGGGGGCTCCAGTAACATCTCCATATGTCCTGTCATGAGTAGTCAAATAATATTGTGCTATATACTGAAAGTGAATGGTATAGGTCTTTACTGTGCTCACTACAAAAAACAATGACTTACTGTGTGGTAATTGTTTTCTATATTTTTTTATACTTATTCTACAAAAGTATACAATTGCAAAACTGTTCATGATAAAAAAGTATGTTTTTATCTTTTGTAGAATTATCACATGACACATCTTGCATGTTACATGCAACCACATTGCATATAAACTAGTGGGGGCAGTTTTGTGGATTTTCTTTATTTCTTTCAAGGAGAAAAATTGACATAATAGAGCAAGTAGCCAAATATATGAATGTAAGACATAAATATGTATATACACACATATAAAATGTATTAACACATACATAAGCATGCACACACATATATACATATATTAAATAATAATAAATATATGTGTGACTATTTATTTGCTTTATTTTCTTGCTAGTAGTTATTTGTTATAGACCAGATTTTGACTTAGATACTGAGTAAATGTCAAAATATAATATAAAAATATGACTAATCTTTTTTTCCTTTTTAAAAGTTTATTATACCCCCATGGGATATACACATTGCAAAACTGTTCATGATTAGGTTTCTGACTAATCATTTGAGGAGACTTCAAAAAGCCAATAATTATAAAATGTAATTAGTGTTACAATTATCTAATGAAAATATAGCAGGGTAAATACAGTGGATTATATATAATTAAGATTATAAAGAGCAACAATAATTCTTTCCTCATGGAATGATTGAATGTAAAATACAGTATTTTATAGATGGCTTTACTAAGGTTGGCCTTATGTTGAGTTCTTTCTTTGGTAGTTCACTACTAGTTGGCATGCATGATCTCACTTGTACTTTAGCCTTCAATTTCACTCTATACTTATAATACTCAAGACCATTTCTGCCAGCTGGATCTCTTTTTGAAATTCCATACTGCTTTTTTCTGTGATGCTGTGAATTGATCTAAGCCAATTTTATCAGACAACTGTTTGGTCTGAAAGAGGGCCCTAATGTCCTATAAAGTTGTAGTGATAGCTGTTTGCGGACTAACTCTATGAACATAGACAGCTTATTAATGAGCAAGTACAAATCAGTTCATATAAACTTTCACCCTGTGAGTACGAGCAAAACATATACTGAACACGTATTGCATGAATAGCATATCATTTATAATGATTTGACCACTCCATATAGTAAAATGGTCCTTATTTTTGTTTCTACTTTATCCCAGACTAATACTTTTATAAAATACACCAATGACTACTCAATGAAAAAATAGCTGTGATTTTAACAATGAGACTCTTTTGAATAAGCATTCGACATTCAAATTCAAGGGTTTACATTAATGAAAATGTAATTTTTCATTAATGGATGATAGGTGGACTGAAGTGTTAATAGACCTTTCTATTAATAGAAATTAATAGACCTTTCTGTTGAAAATTATCTAATGTCTAGAAAATGAATTATTAGTCATGTTCAGTTCCATTCTAGTTCTGTAGCTAAAGCATCACTCTTAAAAGAAATATCCTATTCTGGGGGTAGATACCTCAAAGTGGAATTTATGGGTCATGTGGTAGATAAAGTTTAAAAATTTTAAGTTCACTGTGAAATCTCCATACTGGTTTCCCTGGGGTTTAAAACAGGCAGCCACGGGGCTGGAGCGATAGCCCAGCAGGTAGGGGCGTTGCCTTGCACGCTGCAGGCCAATGCCGGCCTGGATTAGATCTCCGCATCCCATATGGTCCCCAGAGCACCGCCAGGAGTAATATTCCTGAGTGCAGAGCCAGGAGTAACCCCTGAACATCGCAAAAAGCAAAAAAAAAAAAAACAGGCAGCCATACCACCAGCAGTGGGTGAGAGTTCCCTTTTTACTACATCTTCACTCACACAAATTGTTTCCATTAGTTTTGCTATATGTACCATTCTCACTGGTATAACATGGTATCTCGCTGTCATCTTGCTTTGGACTTCCATAATAAATGATCGTCAGCATTTTATCATGTTCCTATTTCCCATCTTTTGGTCTTCTTCAGAGAAGTCCTTTTTTCATTTCCTTTCCCCATTTTTTTAATGGGTATTTTTTGTTGGTGGTGATCTTTGTGAATCTTTGTGAATCACAGAATCAACCCTACACATTCATTCAAAGGAGGCATGTATACCACTATTCATTGCAGCAATCAGTACAATAGCTAAGATTTGAAGTCAACCTATCTATATAATAACAGATCAGTGTACCATAAAGATGTGGTTTATATACACAGTGGAATACTACGCAGCTGTAAAGATACATGCTGCTACATAACTGGAACTGGAAGATACCAGGTTAAATGAAGTAAGCCAGAATAACGAAAAAACACAGGATTGTATAACTTACATGTGGTATTTAGTGTAACTGGATGAGAAAATACAATGATTTAAAGCAGGGGTGCTGAGATTACCCTTGGCCCAAGTATAGGGTGAAGAAGGAAATAAATAAATTGAGGTGGAAGGGGACATGCTATTAATAAGAAACAACAGAGCCAGGGGTCAAGAGAATTCATTTATATTGGCGGTGCTACGGAATGATAGAGCTACATATACAAGTCACAGAGTTAACAACACTGAAATCACAAAACCCATTTTTTAATAACCAAGTTAAAAGGTGTCTGTCAAGGCAGCAGGTTGAGGCTGGGCTGGGGTGATTTGGAGGGGGAAGGGCTAGGAGAGAATTGTGGGATCATGGGTGGAGGGAAGTTGACACTGTTGGTGATGGATATGATCTTCATCTGAACATATGACACTGATCCCTGATGGAACATAACTCTGTAACTCACAGTGCTTTAACAAAATAAAGTTTGGAGAATAAAATGAAATGTTTAAAGTAAGTTATAGTAATCACTACATTGTATTTATTATTTTGGACCCAATGATTCTAAAATCCAGCTTTTTATACACTGTAATCCGTGTCCGCCCTCTGTGGTCTGTTTATGGAGATGAAGTGAGGGCACAGTGGGGAGTCCTGTTTGTCCTCTGTCTACCCTTGACAAGTTTATGCCATTTGAAAAAACAAACAAACAGAAAGCTAAAACAGAGTGAAGTGAAATAAGTTTGACTTAAAATTGGGCCCTTTCCCAAAACTTAAAAAAATGCCACTTTGTTGAGTTTCTGGAGCATAGGTGAATATTTTTAGTTAGTTTAAAACCAAACAGCAAAGTCCCCAAGTACAAACAACAAAAAAATGAAATCAACAGAAAAACAAAAACAAAAACAAAAACAAACCTCAAACTCAACTTTCCTTATCTATAGAAGGGGAGGACTGTTTGGGGATATACCTAGTGGTTTTGAGGGGTTACTCCTGGCTTTGTGTTCATGCATCAGTCCTGGTGATGCTCATGGGTCTATACATATCGTGCTGTGGGATGAAACCATGGCTATAGTGTAGTGCAAGCGCTTAATGTTTGTTTTTATATTTCTGCTTCAATAGGGTGATTTTTTGAATAAACTTTACTTGAGCTAAAATTTTATGTTTTAATAAAAGTCATTTTAAGTATAGTAACATTGCAGTAGGAACTTACTTAGATTCCAGGTATATATCATTATAATACCATCTGTATTTACTATGGTACATTTGTTACTGAAAGTTCGAGTACAGTCTTCATATAATACAGTGTTGTAGTTATTCTTCCTTTCCTCTTGGTAAGTATTGCTTTGGGATAATAGATTGTATGTTTGCCTCTGTTGCATATCCTCACTCTCTTTTTTTCACATTAGTTTAGTTAAAGTTTCCTTTTGCACAATTTAGGAATGAACACATGTGGTTGGTCTTTCACTATTCGGCTTATTTCACTAAATGAAATGTCTTCTAGTTTCACACATTCTGAAAACGACAGGATATTATCTTTGTACAGCTCTGTAGTACTACTTCACAGTATCTCTCTCATATATGAGAGATGCTGTTCGGGTCTCCCAAAGAGGAATGGGAGGAATATGCTTGGAATATCACACCTCACTCAAGTGAAAGAAGGAATCCGGAGCTCCGACCTCCTTCGCTGTTCCAGAGTCAGGGACGCTGTCTCGTTTGCCGAGGCATCGAAAATCAGATGGACTGGACATGCAATGCGATTTGGAGATGACTGCTGGACTAGGGCCATTACCAACTGGATCCCACGTGATGCCAAAAGATCACGTGGCTGCCCACCTACGAGATGGTTAGACTTCTTTGTCAAGTCCCTGAACGAACAGTTTGAAGCTCTTCGTATTCCTGAAGCAAACAGATGCCATTGGGCTACACTGGCACGTGATAAGGTCAAATGGAAATGTTACTGGCGCCTGATCGAGCAAATCGATGAATAACTGGATGTCAAGTCATCAAGTGATCACTCTTCCTACTGGTGATGATTTGGAGATAAGGAAAAAGAAGTACAAGGCAACATTTGTGTAAATCTCTCTGATTTTCTGACGTATGGCTGGATTCTAACCAGCTAAGTATGTCTACTCGAGTCAATAACGGTATTCATGAAAATGTCCCAGGAGATTAATTATTCATGGAATTAGAATACAAACCCTGAAAGTCACAGCTTTCCTGAAATTTGGAAACTGATCTGTGTGACACAGAAATTTCTATTTGGTAGCATTTGTACTGCTTTTGGGAACAAGAAATATATGTAACCTATTTATTATAATCAGAATGGAATTCAAAAAAGCAATCTTCAGCTATTTCTTTTGAAGGCATTCCATGCCGCTCTCTTCCTCCTGTGCAGCTCAGATTTTAAGTAGTTCATCATGTTGACTTCTCGACCTAGGTACACATAACTACTGCATTCAGAGATGTTTGTTCCATTGAGAGTGAAGGGGGGCCTCTGGAACTAGTTCATTTCTCATGAACATAGTTTTGTTGAGATTCAGCTGTAGACCTATCTCTCCACATTCTCAGTCAAAGTCAGTTAGCATTTGTGCTGCTTGGTTAATGTTTGGTGTTATTAGAACGATGTCATCAGAGAAGTGGAGGTGGTGTAGTGTCGACCATGAAATGAAGAGTGATATTAATTCTAAAGGTTGTTGTGAATATGAAATAAGTCTTCTTAAGGTAGGAATCTGAGGAGGAAAAGGAAATGTACTATACATATCCTGCCTCTTGAGGTGTTGCAAGTGTGACTGCAGTGCCTGGCTGTGTCAGCAGGTGGCAGACAGGACACAAGCTTGCCTACACCCAGGGATCTGCCCGTGGGCCCTGGATGGTTGATGGTCTGACATAGAAAACGACTGAGCCCCCTGGGATGCACCCAGAGCCACGGCAGAGCCTGGCAAGCTACCCATGGTGTATTCGATATGCCAAAAACAGTAACAAGAATGGACCTCATTCCCAATGAGATGTTACTGGAGCCTGCTTGAGCAAATCAATGAACAACAGGAAGACAAGTGACAAGTGACAAGTGACTACACACACACACACACACACGTATATTGCTGTGTGACTCTTCCAGGTTGGCCATTTGCAAAGCAAATGCCCTACCTGCTCTACTGTGGCTTTGGGGAGAGGATACCATTTATTTTTAATGTAGAAGACTGTGATTCATTTTGGACACTGGGTAAAATGTGTACAACTATGTTTCCAAGTCACTATCTAGTGGAGCTTAAACATATCATTGATACTTTTCCCTCTTTCAAACAATAACTTACAAAGAAGAGGATCTGTATGATTTGGGGCTAGGTCATAAATTTGGAACTACTTTCTGTGCTCTGGCATATTCACACTTGACCGTTCAGCTAGCAAATAAAAGCACTATTTGGTAGCTATGGTCGTTTGGAAAGAGGCTAAAAGTAGCTGATGTGGAAAGACCACAAAATTTTTTGAGCAAGAAATTATACAACATGTGATTCATTTCTCTTCTACAAAGAAAAAAATAAGGGCCTGGGGGAGATGCTTTTAGTGAAAGATGAGCCAATCTAATTCCATTGTAAATAACTGACAAAATAGTAATTAAACAAATAGTATTTTTTCAGTGATGCAGTACAATTTGTGGAATTAACTTAAAATTAGCCTAACTATATAATTATTATAATAGATATGACTATACTCTGAATTTTATAGTATAGACCCTTGGGAAAATTATCTAAGTTATATAAACATATGCTATTTAAAATAGAGATACTTTATGACATAAAGTCATGCTGTTAAGTGAAGCAGTTTGCATACTTCATGTGATATTGCTATCTCTGGGTCCTTATATTTTTTTAAATTATTGGTTATTGTTCTCTAGGTAAGATATCTGATTTATTTTAGTCTTTCTTGGCTATTTAATACTTATGGAATACTTAGCTCAGTTTGAAAATTCACATTTCATATTACAGTAATAATAAGTACGATTTGGATATTTAATTATATCTTTATACTATCTCTGGAATCTGATGTCAGAAAAAGAAATACAAATATATTTACAGATTTGCTTAATATACTGTAGAGAAAATCATTTTTCACTTTACATTTCAATCTCAAAAATATTCTTCATTACATCCTCGTTTTCTAATCCAAGATATTTAGTATAGATATGTCAAATCCAAACAGATAATTTTATGGTTGGCCTATTATATTTAAAATATTTATATTTTCTAAACTAATATAATAACTCTTCCTCTATTTCTCTGAATGTTCTTTCTCTTTAAACACACATACTTGTATTTTGTTTAGATAATACCTCAAATTATTTTTCAGGTAAGTTATTTTAATAGATATTTAACTATTCAATTGATAGCTCATTATTTTTCACTTAAATGATATGCTTTATTATTTTAGTACTAAAAACCAGCAAACCAATTTGATAATAAGAAAGACTCACACATGGGGCTGGAGCGATAGTCCAGCCGGTAGGGCGTTGCCTTGCACGTGGCGGTCTGTGCCACCCGGGTTCGTTCCCGGCATCCCATATGGTCCCCTGAGCACCGCCAGGGGTGATTCCTGAGTGCAGAGCCAGGAGAAACCCCTGAGCATTGCCGGGTGTGACCCAAAAAGCAAAAAATTCACAATCTTTTAAAACTTGAAATGATTTGAAGCGTCTTCTCTCCCCCTTTCATTGATGGGATGGCTGGGGCTGCACACTTAGGAAGCTCACATTTGGTCCCTCCCAAAGCTGATGGGATGACTGGGGCTGTGACACTTGGTACTCAATTGGTTGTGCTATTCTCAAGGAGAACATCAGGTGGTGATACTTACCTAGTAATACTCTGTGTAGTTGTGGTGTTGCCTTTAGGCTCGCCGAGTGTCTTAGTCTTTTAAAATATTTTTTTTGGTGCTTGGCAGTGCATCTTGGGCCACACCTGTGGTGCATGGGTGCTCCTTGCCTGCTAGCCTACCTCTGGCCCTGACCCTGTGCTGTTTATTGTACCTCTGTATGCAACTTCCACAACTTTTTTCTTGTGTTTGTGTAAACACATACACATGAGCATGCATACGTACACACACACACCCCACATACACACATTCATACACATGCGCAACATGTTTACTTTTTTGAAATGTGGAATAAAAATAACAGTCTTATTTTCCTGTTTCTATTCTGGTTTTTGATTTGTAATTGCTATAGGTTGTCTTAAGGTAAATAATGTGATATTACTTTCATACATGTAGTTTTGTCATTTTACTAGGGCTTAGAGAATAACTTGTCATAAACCTTATTTTTCATATCTATCCACTGAGGAGGAGAACAGGAAGGAGACAGAATGCTTCTAGCCTGACAGCAAAATGGGCCCCCTGGGATGAACCCAGAGCCACAGCAGAGCCTGGCAAGCTACTCGTGATGTATTCGATATGCCAAAAACAGTAACAATAATGAACCCCATTCCCAATGAATGGAGACGTTACTGGTGCCCGCTTGAGCAAATCGATGAACAATGGGAAGGCAAGTGAAAAAAGTGATTAATTTTTCTGGCAATTAATAATTTATCTCTTATTATTATAAGGTATTCATGCATTCCCAAATTATCTATATATTTTAAAATAATAGGATCATAATTAAAATATCATCACAGCTATCTTATGGCCATTATATGTTTTAGTATCTTAAGAGTCTGCATGCCTCCTGTTCACCTCAGCCGCAAATATCACATTCTGTGTGACGCGCTCTGGGAAAGACGTTCAAAGTCCCATTCTTTACCTCTCATTCAGTGTCTGTGGTCCTGTATGATTTTTGCTTTTATGACTTCTTCGAGTTTTACTGTACAAATGCAGAATCAACATTAACTTTTTTTAGTAGTATTTTAAAAATTACTGTTATATTACAATGAAATAGACAATTACAAAGCTGTTTGGGGCCAGAGCGATAGCACAGCGGGTAGGGCATTTGCCTTGCACACTGCAGACCAGGGTTCAATCACCAGCATTCTATATGGTCCCCTGAGCACCGCCAGGAGTAATTCCTGAGAGAAGAGCCAGGAGTAATCCCTGAGCTTCGTTGGATGTGACCCCTTAAAAAAAGCCGTTCATGATTGGGCTTCAGTCATATAGTGTTCTAGCTCCCAACCATACACCGGTGCACATTTACCAACCCATTGTCTCCAGATTCCCTCTCCTCTATGGCAGGCACTTTTCCTGTCTCGATCTCTGTCTCTGTCTCTCTCTGTTTCTGTCTCTGTCTCCTTTTTGTGCATTGTGGTTTGCGATTTGCAATACAGACACAAAAGGTTATCCCAACATTAACTATTAAGGCACTTGAACAAAAGAGGATTTCTTTTTTTTAAATGTTAACAGATGTTTTATTTTATTTAAAAAATTTTTTTATTATACAACTGTGAGATATACAATTAAAAAGATGTTCTTGCTTGGGTTTCAGTCATACAGTGTTCCAGCACCCATCCC
The DNA here is from genome assembly GCA_021461705.1 of Cryptotis parvus. Classification (NCBI taxonomy): domain Eukaryota; kingdom Metazoa; phylum Chordata; class Mammalia; order Eulipotyphla; family Soricidae; genus Cryptotis; species Cryptotis parvus. The sequence continues at coordinate 30,977 of JAJIBD010023733.1, read as the reverse complement.
TCCACCAGTGCCCGTTTCCCACCACCAATGTCCCATGATTCCCTCCTCCTCCCCAACCTGACTCTATGGCAGGCACTTTGCCTCCCCCTCTCTCTTACTCGCTCTCTCTTCCTTCTCTTACACAATGTGGCTTGCAGTATAGACATTTAGAGGTTATCACGTATATCCCTTTGTCTACATTTAATGCTTAGTATTATCATTTTCAACACTTATTAGTACACTGTTCCCTTCTCTGTCTTACCTAAACTCTGACTACACACACTTGAAGTAGATTTCACCCACTGACAAGACCACCTGATCCATGTTTTACCTGCCCTGGAAACTGGTATCACACAATTTTTAATTATTTTATTACACCACTTTTAGATATACAATTGGAGACGCTCATGTTTGAGTTTTGGTTCTGCAGTGTTCTAATACCCATCCCTTCACCCATGCCCATCTCCCATCACCAATGTCCCCACCTCCCTCCCCTCCCCCCCCCAGCCCACCTCCATGGCGTATTTTATATATCCTTTCTATCTTTCTATCTCTCCCTCCCGCCTACCTTTCCTACACACCCGAGAAATGTAGTATATTTCAGGACATAATTGGCTCCACTAGTTTGATGGACTGCACGGCTGCAGCCTCATGATCAGCTGAGCTAGGGGAGAGCTGAGTGCCCTCTCTCCCGGAAGCATCTGAGGCTCTGTATGCTATGGCTGGTGGCCTCAGGGCAGTTCTTGGGTGGGGCCACCGGGCTTCGGAACAAGATGGAGAGGGGAAGGGGTGGCCACTGCTCCACCTAATTCCTGGTGACTTCCACTTCTGGGAGCCACCTACCTGGGCTCAAACTCGGTTACTCTGTTAATCTGGTCTTGAGGTCAACATCTCTCCTGGGCAGGCTCTGATGTGCTGCAGCGTCCGGACAGCAAAAATGGCGGCTATTGTCACACTATTTTTTTAAAAGAGGATTTCTTTTACCTGTGAATCACAAAATTAAGCACATGCATACTAATGCATATGAATATATACAGATAAAAATTTTGAATCTTTACAGGACTAGGTATTTTCAATATAAGGTCCATGACCCACAGGGAGCTTAACACTTTTACAAGGTACCTGAAGGATCAAAAAATATTTACACTATAATTTTAAACTCCTTTTCTATTATGTTGATATCTTGACTGGTGTTAAGTAAAGCAATAGAATGCAAAAGGCCAGACTTCTTAATAAAAAGGAATTTACCAACTCTCCATTGTATCTCTCTCTAGACAGCTTTACCACTACTCACTCAAATTTTTATTAAATGTAATTTTCACTTAAGACGGTCTTAATCACATAGAAAGATAATATAGGGGCTAAACACACTTGCTGGACGTGTGGTTGATCCTGGGTCGATCTCTGGCACTTCATATGGTCTCCCGAGTATATGAAGGAGGGATCCTGAGTACAGAGTCAGAAGCAAACTGTGTCCTGCTAGGTGTGTTTCCCCCACCCGTCCACCTCCCACCCAAAGTGAATGAAATGAACATTTTGAGAGAGTGAACATTCTTAATTGCTATTTAAGTATGGTCATTTTTAATAAATACATTTTGATACATAATCGTAATTTTAATGAAAGACTTTTGCAGCACCCCAAGTGTGATAACCTCTCTAAAAGAAATGCTAGTGACATTGAGTCATAATATGATGATATACATCTTATTATGTAGCTTCCTGATAGTCAACAACACTTCCATGAGGTTTCATGACAGTATTAACAGACATGAGTTTTTGAGAAAAATAACAAGATTCATAGTAATTTACTATCATCACAAATATGTGATGAAAGCTATGTGACACTACATTGGTTATTGAAATAAAATCAGTTATCTTTTAGTTATAAAATAATAGTAAGAAAATATGTATAAACACTTCAAAGATTTGAAATCTCTATTTGTACATTAAAATTAACCTCACTTATTTAATTAACTATGTACAAGCATAAAATATATCTGAATTAATATATAGTTTAAAAACTGATTTTCTAAACAAGACGTTTAATCTAATTTACAGCTCTGTGTTTGGGGAAAACACTAGATAGTTTATAGATGAGAAATAAGAGTCAATCTATCAGGGATGGCATTATAATTATAGCAAATGTCTTAGCTGGAAACCTCAATTGATTCCTAAACTTAGGATCTATTTTCCCCCCCAGTCTCATTTGTCAGCTTGGCAACTGTGAATAACCTTCATGGTTTTCTAGTCCTGTTATCTCTTTCAGCAAGAAGAAATTTTATATTTTACTTCTCCAAATAAGACACTTAGTAGATCTATTTCAAGCAGGCAGTGAAGATGGCAATAAATGTAAAAGAAATAGTATGCATTAAAGAAATAGTCCCAAAGAATGTCAAACTTTTTAGTAGAATTTCCCCAATGACAGTATGAAGGTATAATCAAGTCTGTTTGCACTCAGACTTTGCCATTAATAGTTTCAGATGAAATATGTAGCTCGGAATACCATCATGTTATTTGAATTTCACACTTATTCTCTGCTAATGCCTATAAGCTTAAAAAGTAGATAGTTGCCTCAGACATGATAATTATACTCAACAGGCATTTGTAAAGATGTAATTGAACCTAAAGTTCTCAAGTTTCCAATTTAGGTAAGAGTGAAGGTGATGTGTGTAGCAAGAATATGTAATTCTATCCCTAGGGGAAGCTAGGAATTTCTAGAAAACTGCCAAATAATTTTTTCATAATTCTCAATAAGCAGGTTAATATATAACTCACAGTAAAACAACACATGAAGCACACTGCTATAGAAAGCAAAATCTATTTATTAATTTCACTGTATCACTGTATCACTGTCTTCCCGTTCATCATTGATTTGCTAGAGTGGGCACCAGTAACATCTCCATATGACCTGTCTCATGCAAATAGAGCCCAAGGGCACCTGCTTTCTCCAGAAACATAGAGAGCCTCAAACCATTCCATCAGGTCATGGGAATGAGGTCTATAATTGTTATTGGTATTTGGCATAACAAATACAACACGGGTAGCTTGCCAGGCTCTGCCGTGTGGGTAGCATACTCTTGTAGTCATCTCAAAATCCAGCATTTATTGATGAATCCAGCATATATTGAGCCAGGCTATGATAGGCTGGTCTGCTGCGTGCAGTTCTGATGAGGGGAAGTCCAGGTGTGGAAAACGGAGGCCCTCATGGAGTGGGGGGTCATCTGGCTTGTTGTGAGGCTCTGCTGGGGTGGCAGGCCAGGGCTAGAACCTGCCATCCCTCCCGGTGCCTCATGAGCGTCTGAACACAGGGAGAGCCAGTAGCAGCTCTGCCCCATGTCTGTCTCTCATTGGTGGCGTTGGTGGTATTTATTAATTTAATTAGATATATTAGTAATTGTGTAACATTGTGAATTAGAGGTTATTAAAAGAAGGAATTAACTTGCATATATATATTTCTTAGTTCACGAACACTGAATTACAGATTATGTTGGGAAAAAAAATGACACTCTTATCTGAAATCTTTCTATAAAATAATAGTGACAGGTCAGGATGAGGACTCCATAGGGTTTAAGTCCTTGGTTCTATGTTCAGCATTGCATTGTCCCCTAAACATCACTATGGATTACTTCTGAGCAGTGATTCTGAGAATAGTGACCGGTAACCCTAGCTGTTACAAAAAAAAACAGGTGCAAATTCATATCTTCCATGGAAATAATCCACTGAGCTTATGGTTAATAGTATTAATCAATTAACTTTAGGTCACACATGTCTTTCTTAGTTTAATAGTAGTATACTTATATATAAGCTTATAGTGAGCTGGCCTGGCTGGACCTTGTTCCCTGTGGGTGGGGGCTCTTGCCCACGAGGGACCTGGGGGTGCTCCCACGGCCTGCTCCATTCCTCAGTCTGAACAGTTCAGCTACAGTCAGACTTTGGACAGGGGGTTTCTGTTGCAAAAAATACACAAAAGCGATAAAATAAAAGTGATTTTCATTTGGGAGGCAGAGTGAATTACCAGCAGGGAATTGGGCCTTGTGCCTACGCCATTTCTGTTGTAGGTTGGGCAGTGCAGGGAACCTGTGGCTGTGAACCAAGGCTCTACTGCCACTCCCACAGTAGGCATCTGCACTTCACTCAATGCTGCCCGTACCCTCTTCTTCCTCCTACTCAACCCCAGCAGGAGGGTGAAGGGCCACGTTGCTGGGTGTTTATAGAGAGGAGGTTGATTTCATTTTACTTGCTTTTGAGTTAATGTTGGAAAACGAATCACAAGAAGTTTCTGAACCAAAAATGACATGTTGTAAAAGGACAATAAATGTTGGGTCAAATGGAGCCTGAGTCCTGGCCTCTGCGCCTGCTTCTTTTCCTGGGAAGGGCCTTGGGCTACTCCTCACAAGGCACTCTTCCAAATGGGAAATCCTTGAAGATTACACCCGCTTCACCTCCATCAAGATTGACACCAGCTATGGTAATAAATGCTCGAGATTATATGTGACTTGTAGTCACAAGAGTATCCCACCACACGGCAAAGCCTGGCAAGCTACCCGTGTTGTATTTGATATGCCAAATACCAGTAACAATTTTAGACCTCATTCCCATGACTAGATGGAATGGTTTGAGGCTCTTTATGTTCATGGAGCAAGCAGATGCCCTTGGGCTATGCTAGCATGTGACAGTACACATGGAGATGCTACTGGTGCCGGCTCGAGCAAATCTATGATCAACGGGAGGACAGGTGATACAAGTTATACTTATATTTACTCTACGGCTCCGGGCACAACTCTTCGACTTCACTGTTCTTCCTGCATTAACATACGCCTCAGAGACCTGGGCCTATGAAAGCAGGATGAGAATGCTATTTGGGTCTCCCAAAGAGGAATCGAAAAGAGCCATGCTTGGACTATCACGCCTCACTCAAGTGAAAGAAGGAATCCAGAGTTCCGACCTCCGTCGCTGTTCCAAAATCAAGGATGCTGTCTCATTTGCCAGGGCATCAAAAATCAGATGGGCTGGACATATAATGCAATCTGGAGACGACCGCTGGACTAGAGTCATTACTGATTGGATTCCACGGTACATCAAAAGATTGAGTGGCCTCCCACCTACAAGATGGTCAGACTTCCTTATCAAGACTCTGAGCGAACAGTTCAAGACTCTTAGTATCCCTAAAACAACCAGATGCCATTGGGATACGCTGGCATGTGATAGGGTCAAATGAAAATATTACTGGCGCCTGCTCGAGCAAATCGATGAATAACGAGATATCAAGTGATCAAGTAATCAAATGATACTTATATTAAGCAGATTTCATGAATGCTATAAAGGATATTATTTTAAGACTGGATTATAGTATTTTATGGACCTCTGTTGTATGTTTATAGATAAATATTTGTATCAGTACAATATTTAAGTGTCTATCAATATAGATCAATACAAATATGTTCACCACTAAAAAGTTGATTATCTTTCACCCTACAATTGATCCCTTTTATATGATTTTTCACCCTTCCTCTCACTATAGTGACCACAAATTTTGTTGATAGCTTAAAGGTTTACTTTTGTTCCCCTTGTTTTGTTTTCATGTCAGAAGTGAGTGAAATCATGTAGAGTTTATCTATTATCCTTATCTAAATAGTTTCACTAACCATAATATCCTCATCAGTGTAAATGTCAGAGTTTCCTTACTTTTTTTTTAAAATTTGCTGAGCAATAGTCTATTGAGTATATACTACCTCTTCCCCAAATAATCATCTGTCATTGGGGATTTTGGTTGTTTCACATTTCTTTTTTTTCATGTTTTTTTTTTAATTTTTTTGTTTTTACAATTACGAAGATATACAATTAAAAAGTTCATATTTGGGTTTTGGTCATACAGTGGTCCAGCACCCATCCTGCCACCAGTGCCCATCTCCCACCAACAATGTCCCCGGTTCCCTCCCCAGCCCCCAGCCCTCCTCCATGGCAGGTTCTTTATTTCTTTCCCTTTCTCTCTCTTTCTCTTTTCCTTTCCCTCCAGACTATGGATTACAGAACATACATTAAAGGGTTGTCATGTGTATCTTTTTGCCTCTATTTAATGCTCAGTTCTAGGTTGGCATTAGTACCCTCGACAATTGTTAGCACGCTGTTCCATTTTCTGTCTTACCTAGCCTCTGACTCCCACACGTTTGTGATAATTTCCACCTTTGACAAGACCTCCTGATATATGATTCACTTGACCTTGGATATTGGTATCATAATATGTACATATATATTTATCTAATGCAGATAAATGCAGTCATTCTGTATCTGTCTCTCTCCTTCTGGCTAATTTAGCTCAACATAATCTTCTCCATGTCCATCCATTTATAGGCAAATTTTATAACTTCATTTTTCCTAACAGCTGCATAGTATTCCATTGTGTAGATGTACCAAAGCTTCTTTATCCAGTCATCGATTTTCGGGCACTCTGGTTGCTTCCAGATTCTGGCTATTGTAAATAATGCTGCTATGAACATAAAAGTAGGGATGGTGTTTCCACTGCGTATATTTGGCTTCCCAGAGTAGATTCCCAGGAGTGGTATGGCTGGGTCAAATGGGAGTTCAATTTCTAGTCTTTGGAGGAATGTCCATATTGTTTTCCAGAAAGGCTGTACCAGCTGGTATTCCCACCAACAATGGATGAGTGTCCCCTTTTCCCCACATCCACGCCAGCACTTGTTGTTCTTGCTCTTTTGAATATGTGCCAGTCTCTGTGGTGTAAAGTGGTATCTCATTGTTGTTTTGATTTGCATCTCTCTGATGATTAGTGATGATGAGCAATTTTTCATATGTTTTTGGCCATTCAAATTTCTTCCTTGCTGAAGTTTCTGTTCATTTCTTCTCCCCATTTTTTGATGGGGTTGTTTGTTTTCTTCTTGTAAAGTTCTACCAGTGCCTGATATATCCTGGATATTAACCCCTTATCAGATGGGTATTGGGTGAATATTCTTTCCCATTCTGTGGACTGCTCTTGTATCTTAGTCACTGTTTCTTTTGAGGTGCAGAAGCTTTTTAGTTTCATGTAGTCCCATATGTTTATCTTTTCTTCTAGTTGCTTTGTTAGTGATGTTTCACCTTTGAAGATGCCTTTAGCTTCAATGTCGTGGAGGGTTTTTCCTATATTTTCTTCTATGTACTTTTATGGATTCAAGTCTGATATTGAGATCTTTAATCCATTTTGATCTGATTTTTGTGCATGGTGTTAGACACAGGTCCAAATTCATTTTTTTTACATGTCGCTGCCCAGTTTTTCCAGCACCACTTGTTGAAGAGGCTTTCCTTACTCCATTTTAGACTCGTTGCACCTTTATCAAAGATTAAATGATCATGTGTTTGAGGTTGGGTGTCAGGATACTCAATTCTGTTCCATAGGTCCACAGGTCTGTTTTTATTCCAATACCATGCTGTTTTAATTACTACTGCCTTGTAGTACAGTTTGAAGTTGGGAAAGGTGATGCCTCCCATCTTCTTTTTCCCGAGGATTGCTTTAGCTATCCTTGGGAGGTTTATTGTTCCATACAAATTTCAGGAGCATTTGGTCAATTTCTTTGAAGAATGTCATGGGTATCCTTATAGGGACTGTATTGAATCTGTACAGAGCTCTGGGGAGTATTACCATTTTGACAATGTTGATTCTCCCCCATCCATGAGCAGGGAATGTTTCCATTTCCTTGTGTCCTCTTTTATCTCTTGGAGCAGTGTCTTGTAGTTTTCTTTGTACAGGTCCTTTACACACTTGGGTAAGTTGATTCCTAGGTATTTGATTTTCTGTGGCACAATTGTGTTTCACATTTCTTGACCTAAGTAGTGCTGTGATGAACACGGAATTCAGTACCTCTCTAGAACAGTGTTTTAGTGTTCTGGCAGATTCCTGAAGCTGGACAACTCGACCATGAGACGCTTCTTTTTTAAAAATTTTTTTGACAAACTTTAAACTACTGAACCAATTTACATTCCCACCAAAATATCCCTTTTCTTCACATTACCTTCAGTATTTATTGCTTGGAGACTTTCTGATATTCTCATAGGTGTGAAGTGGTTTTTTTTGATGCTCATTTTCCTAATAATAAGAGACAATGAACATCTTTTTTTATATATTTGCTCGACATCTGTTTTTACACTGGAGAAATACCCATTCAGATCACTTCCTATTTTGAAAGAAAAGTTTTGTTGAGTTTTATGAACTATTTAAAATTACATGCTAAATAACATTTTGTGACATGAAATTTTATTAAGGACTCTTTTATGATTTTTCTATGCACAATCTCAAAAATTAGTTCTGAGTAGTTACAATATTTTCCTACTGAAAGATACAACAACATTGCATATACCAAATTTATCTCTATCCTTAGAAGCCTAAAATATCTCACAAAATGAAAATGATTGCTTATATTGAGAAAGTGACCATGCTGTTTATTTTATACAACTGCATGTACAACTGAGACTTCACTCAAAAGCTATAAAGAAATGATTGTGGTAGGTGGCATATTCCCTCTCTAACAAGCTGTCTTAAACTCCAGAACCTGTGGCTGTGTTACCTCACAGAGAAAAAGGGATGCAACAAAACAGTCTTTACAGATGTCGTCAAAGGTACTGAGACAGGGATATTGTCCTAGACTATTCTTATAGCCACAATTTAATAACTGGAGTCTCTAAGCAGAGCAACTTGGCTAACTGGTCACAATATGAGATAAAGGGAGGGGACTTTGCAATTTCAAAGAGACTCAGCCTGCTCTTGCTCACCTTAAAAATGTGAAAGATAACCAGAGAGATTATTTCCAGGCACCAAGGAAAACAGCTCTGACAATATGCTGAATTTTTGTTCTCTGAGATCCATGTCAATTTTTTCTTTTTTTTTCCTGCTCATTTTGTTTTGGGGCCACACACAGCATTGGTTATGCATCACTCCCATTTCTGCAATCAGATCCCGTTCCTGGCAGAGTTAGAGGACTATCTGGGATGTCAGAAATTGAACCTAGGTTGACTGCAGGCAAGGCAATATCCTTACCTGCTGTATTATGTCCACCTCATGTCAAATTTATTTAAAAAATTTTTAAGAGGTTACAGTGATACACAGTGGGTAGTGTTTGTGTTGCATGTGGCTGAGCTGGGTTCCGCTCCCTACCTATATGTTCTCCTGAGCCTGCCAGCAGTGATCTCTGGGCACAGAAACAGGAGTAATTCCTGAGCACTCTCAGAAAGACCTAAATTAAAAGAGTGAAATAATAAAATTCTACTTTAGGTCACATGGTGTTCATGTTTACGGTACTTATATAAAGGTCTCCCATCCAAGTACTAGCCTGACCCTGCTTAGCTTCCAAAATCAGACAAGATGGGGGCACATTAAGGGTGGTATGGCCATAGATGGTACTAATATAAAAGGTACCTCACTACCGCCAAAGTGTCTAGGTCCCTCCATCTCTGTCCCTATTTCACATCCAGTCCCCTCTTCTTAATCTGAGACTTTTGATGCAGGGACAAGGTTGGGCATCATCTAGAGCTGACCACTCCCTTATTTTTTCCCTCTTTCTATATTACAGGTCACTTGTCACTTGCCTTCCTATTGTTCATCAATTTGCTTGAGCGGGCACCAGTAATGTCTCCATTCATTGGGAATGAGATCCATTATTGTTACTGGTTTTGGCACATCAAACACACCACGGGTAGCTTGCCAGGCTCTGCCGTGGCTCTGGGTTCATCCCAGGGGATCCAGTCTTTTTTTATGTCAGTCTGTCAACCATCCAGGGCCCATGGGGCAGAGCCCTGGGTGTAGACAAGCCTGTCTCCTGTCTGCCACCTGCTAATGTAGCCAGGCACCGCAGCCACACCTGCAACACCTCGAGGGGCAGGATACTACAGGTAAATTAAAATATTGGATATTTTCCTCCCTTTGATATATTACACTTAGAATGTTACCCTCTGGCATCATACACACTGCACACAACTGAAATATTTTCTTTTTTTATAGCATACATAGCTGTGTAGTAGTTCATTGTGCATAACTACAAAATTTTTTTTTTTGGGGGAAGGAGTGCTGAACCACATCCAGTGATTCTAGGGATTACTCAAGGCTCTGTGGTCAGAGTAACTCTTAGTTTTACTTGGGGAAATATGTTGGTATGGGAGATCAAAGGGATAGGGCACTTGCCTTGCACATGGCCTACACAGGTTTGATCCCTGACATTCCATATAATTCCCCAAGCACTGCTTATAACAATGTAAAAGGCAAACACCTTGATCCATGTACTGTTCTCCTAATCAAGTTTATTTGTTCATCTGTCATTAGACATTTGGGTTGTTTCTCTATTCTCACTATTGTGCAAAGTGTTGAAGTAACATAGGTATTAATACCTATTTATAAATTTCTGTTTTGTATTGTGGAATCATGGCTTAATAAGGGAGTTCATGTCTTACTTTCTGGAGACATCTCCATACTTTCATACAAAGAAGCGGAACATTCTTGTTTCCTGTCCTTTTGTTATTTTCGTTGATCTGAGATGATATCTCATAACTATTTTGTCACATTTCCCTGATACTAAGTGACAATGACCCCATTTTCATATGCCTACTGGATACCTCTGTGTTTTCTCTAGAAAGGTGTCTGTTCGCTTCTTCCCCTTACTTTTTATGGGGTTGTTGGGTATTTTTGTTGCTGACATCTGAGATTGTTTATATATCTTATATATTAGCATTTATCTGATGTGTGGTGTCCAAATATTATCTTCCGTTCAGAATGTTTCCTAATTTTTATTTTAGCCCAAGTCATTTCTTAAACTTTAAACAATTTTAATTGGGTCATTATAGTTGCAATGGCATTTGAGCCATTATTTTTAGTTGCCAAATTTACATTAATCCATCCACCAGTACTTCAAGTATCCTCTGCCATTTCACTCTCTCCCATTTCATTTTGCCATGCAAAATCTATTGAGTTTGATGTACTCATACTTATTTGTCTTTGTTATATTTGTCCAATGTTATCATTGGACAAATGATCTTTCAGTGAATTCTTCAGTGGTAGAATTCACTGGTGCATCCATCTAGAGCTGGCTTTTGTGTTTGGGCAGACTTTTGATTGCCAATTCCATTTCCTAGATGGTGATAGGTTTGTTAAGGTATTCCAAATCTTCTTGTTGCAGCCTTGGGAGGCTATAGAAATTCAGGAATTTGTCCATTTCTTCTAGGTTCTCTTGTTTTGTAGTTTTCATTACTTTTTAATAGTCTATTAGTATTCATTGCAGAGCAAGTTTAGTTTTGCTATTATGAATGAATATTGAAGCTCATTCAAAGCATTATTTGTACCTACTGATATGGCCATGGGCCCAAATTCTTCAGTTATTGTTAATTTGAGATATTAACTTCTTTAAATATTTGTCATAAGCATGTAGGGTAAATTATCCCTGTTAGCGGTTCTTTAGATTCAGTACTGTGAATAAGTCATTCCATTCTCATCCCTCTTGTGAGTTTTCAGGAAGTCTGATATGAAGTTTATGTTGTTTTCCAGGTTTTTGAGACTTTTGCTTCTTCGTGTCACTTTGAACAGTCTTTATCTTTTGTTCCTGCCATTTTTATTGCAGGTGTCCTGATATTGTTCTGTTTGGGTTTATTTTGTTTGACTCTGTTTGAACCTCTGGGTCAGTGCAGTGCACAAGTGTTCCTACTCAGTATAAAACTGTGTCAGCTATTTTCTCTTCCAGGAGCTATTATTCCCTTTCCTATTTTTCTCTTTCTGGCATTCTTGTGATTTAAAGGTTGTTTCTCTGGCTATTGTTCATTAAGTATCCTAAATTTTCTTCATTTTAAAAAAATATCGTTCCTTTTTGTTGATGATGTTCTCTGCCTTGTCTTTTTAGATCAAGCTGATGCCAGTGATCACTTGGATGATAAGAAGAAATTTGTGGTATCAGTATCTAGTAGCTGCTGTATACCAAGTTATTTCTGGCCTGATTTATGGACTTGGCTTCTCATTTGCTGGTGTCTGTATATTCATCTGACATCACAATACAACTTATGTGGCAGTGCCTGGTAAAGTAATCACAAGTATCTAAGCAAAACTGTTCCGAAGTCGATCACAGCAGGGATTTTGCATGTATCTGTGTCCATTTCAGGGTGGTTGCTCTGAACAAGGTCAGATGGTGGTGTTCACCTCTGCGTGTCGACAGCCTTTCTCATTTCTGGGACAGATGCTTCCAGTTGCCCTCCTTAGAGCAGGAGCTTATGGCCTGGAGACAAGTGTACCCTTGCTCTTTTCTTTACTGCCTTCTCCTAATTTCTTTCTGACACAGTGGATGTAGACACAAAACTGAATCCATTTGGATCTTTAGTGCTAGCTTTTCTCCAACTTAAGCTGGAGGTCTGTCCATCGCTCCTTACATCCATCCGTCCATTCATCCATCCATCCGACCATCCATTCGTTCATCCATCTTCTCAGCTGGTTGCCACAACAAGCCTGCTAGATCACCTGAAAGCTAAAGTGTGAGGCCTATCATACCAATACTAACCCATATGAATACATAGGGGCTGGGCAGAGATGGCCAAGCTGTCAGGGTGGTGTCTGTCTGTGACACCCTGCTGGGCGCAGCTGTGTCTGGGAACCTGAGAGGTGCTAACCTCCTTAATGACTCTTTGCAGCAGGGTCAGTTGTGGTCACACCATCCTTTGTTAGGGGTAGAAAGTTCTTCACTCCAGAACTCATACAACGTGATGCATCAGTGAATTATGTGTAAAGCCCAATAGCTCAGTGGGAATCTGTCTGGTGGAATGTGGCGTAGAACTGTGTCTTTTCAAGAGGTAAGGCTATAGGGTGGACTCGAGACCCATCCCTGTTGGACATGCCTGTCAGGAAAGGCTGCCCTCTGCTTCAGCTGGGATGGCAACCATGGAGTTGCAGCCATCACCAGAGTCTTACTTTCAACTTCCTGAGTGCTGGCATGAACATGATGTCTTGCTAGTTCTTGACTCCACTCCTCACCATGACAGGGTGACCTGCTTTTTCTGGCTCCAACTTGCTGTCCTTGTAGTCCTTTTTCTCTTTTGGTCTGTGCTTCTTCCCTCCCCGCCAGCAGGGGAAATTCTCCTTAGGTCTGAATGCCCACAAATCTGCCTCCTTTTGAGTCCTGGAAAGCTGCATCTCACTGAGCCAATACCTGCTTCAGTTAGTTTTCTCAGTGACACCACTTTGGGGGAAACTGTACTCTCTTCATTTTTTATGAGTTCATCATGTTGATTTCATGGGATGACTCAGAAAACTGTTTCTGTCTTCATCTTGATCTTGCTCTCTCCCATGTCATATTTCTGACCTCCAAAACCATGAGATGACAAATTTCTTTGTTGGTCACTAGGTTTGTTGTATTGTAGTGTGAGATCAGTAGAAAACTAACACCTGTTGTTAGATATCACATTTTAGTAAAATGAGAGTCTCTTTGCTCTAATTCTGCTTTTTATTTGTGCATAAAGAATTTTTATTTCCAATTCCACAGATAAGCACATACATTTTCATATATATATATTTAGACATTTTATTTAGCTTTACATATAAATATATAAATGTCTATATATATATAGTCAAATAAAATGTTTAAATGATTCATGATAGGTAAATCTGTGATAAATTTAATAAAATTTGTTATTCTTAAAATATAGTCATGTCTGATGATTAACTGAGCTCTCAATCTTGCTTGTATTCTTTTAATAAATCATTAATACTGTTTAAATTAATGCAGTGATAATTTATTTTGATAATTCTGATAATTAAAAAATGTGTTGGAAGAGCTAGCATTTTTTTTTTTTGCTTTTGAAGGATTTTGTTGGTAAAGATTCTTAAATTTACATTTAAATATGCTTGTCCAAACCCATTAAAACACTGGAAGAAAATGTGAGCAAATTCTTTAAAAGAAGTTGTACAGGAGACCATTTGGCACATTAAAAATGCTCATTATCACTTATTATTAGAAAAATGAAAATCAAAACAACAGTGATATATCACTTCATTCTAGTGACAATATTTATGTCAAAAAGGCAGAAATTATAAGTGCTGTGAAAGTAAGGATGAAAAGGTGAAAACTGTCCACCCTAATGGAAAACGGTAAGACAGTTTCTCAAAAGTTAAAAATGATTTTTCATGTGGTCCAGCAGTTCCAATTCTAAATATTGTTCAAAGAACACAAAAATATCAATTTTTAAAGATACCCACATACTTGTGCAATTACAGGACAAAGATCACACACACAACTTGAAATACTACGTAAGTATAAGAGGAAATATTGACATTTGTGCTACAATATAAATAGAACAGACATGTGTCTTACTAAATGCAAAGCAGAAAGAAATACTGGATGATTGCACTCATATGTAATATATAAAAAACACAGCGACAAACAATATCCTTTGCAAACAACTCTTAGACTATGATCACAGAATTGAGGTTAACAAGGTGAGAGGGAAGCTTCTGAAACAAGACCATGCACTGTGATGGAGGAATATTGGCATTTTTGTGCTAGGGGTAGCATGGTAATGCACTAAGTTACCTAAATAATGTATGCATGTATATTTATATATACTCATATATATTAATCAAAAACAATTTTATTAAAAGAATATACTTAGCAAGTATAAGGGGAATCAAAGTGAGAAATACAGATTCAAGAGAGAATGGGATTCTTCAGAGGGAAATCATGTAAAATATAAAATGAGAAAAAATTAAATAAATAGTTCTATAGGGAGGCTCAGAATCTGTTGTCATTGGCAATTGGTTATTCTGTTATGTTTCTTTACATTCTCCATCTGATGAAATCATTTTCAGGTACCTAAATAAAATAAAATTGTAAGTGATATTTAGAAATTTTAACAGTTATTTCTAATTTTCTATAAGTCATTCACCTGTTAAGCTGATTCCCAGGTATTTGATTTAAATTTTTTGTTTATTTATTTAATTTTTAGGTACTTGACTTTTATAATTATGTTGTTTCCTTAAGAAACATGATTTACAAAGTTATTGATAATTGGGTTTTAGGCATACAATATTTTCACAACAATCCCACCATACAATATCACAACAATCCCACCACAACTGTCAACTTCCCTCCACCAGTGCCTCTATGCTCCCTTCTGCCTGCCCTCCACAACCCACCTGCCACCGTAACAGGAATATTTCAAAAGTACCGTGGTTGTGGTTTAGAACTCCCTGTTCTCAGTGTTGTTCATCTGTGATTTGGGTACGGCTACCCACTCTGTCATCACCAGTAGAACTGAAGCTCCTGAGCCCTCTTCCCCATTACTTCCTCTTCTCTTCTTAGTCACCCTGTACTCCCCATCCCCTATGTCTCTCCTTGTCTATCCTACTTATACTCTGGAGTAAGTGTTGGCTTAGGCATTGCCCCTTTAGGATATTACATTTATTCATTCAGTTCTTCTTATTATTGCAGGTAATAAGATAAGTGAGATCATCCTGTTTGTTCTTCTACTGGCTTACTTCTTTCAGCATATCTTCTAGTTCCTTCCATTCAGATTTCAGCAAATTGCATGATTCCATCTTTCCCTGTACCTGCATGTATTCCATTGTGTATATGTACCACTTCTTTACAACCGTCCATCTGTTACTGGACACCTAGGTTGATTGTAAATCTTAGCTATTGTACTAAGATTGTGCTGTGGTGAATAATGCTTTGTGCATATGTCCTTCTTAACAAATGTTTTCTCTTGTGGGGGCAGATTCCCAACAGTAGAATTGCTGGATAATAGGAAGCTCAATTCTGTTTATGAAGAACTCTTTATACTGTTTTGCAGAGGGTGTTAACCAGACAGCATTCTCACCAACATTCTGGATGAAAGTTTTTCTTTACCACATCCCTGCCAACATAGATCGTTCTCACTGATTTTGGACATGTTATTCTCACTGGTGGGAAATGATATTATTATCTTGAGTTGGGGATTTCCCTAATGATAGGACTTTTTATGTGCCTACTGGCCATCTGCCTGTCTTAATCTGAGAAGTGTCTGTTTTTATCCTTCCCCTGCTTTTGATGGGGTTTTTGTATTTCTTGTTAATTTTTGTGAGTACTTTGAGGCACAACTGTGTTTGGTGCTGTTTTTCAAATTTTTCTCTCCAACTTTACTGTGTATATATACATTTGCAACATATATTTTGTGTATTCACTATATATATATGAACACATAGTATATATTATTATATATTATATGGATTTATATTTGCTATATGGATTTCTGCATGCTGATTTTATAGCCTGACATTTTACTGGGCATATTTATTACTTCTAGGAAGATTTTTGGAAGAATTTTTGGAATAGAAAGAGCTTTTCTCTGTACATACACAAATTATAATAGAAAATTATATTGCTAAGATATTAGAAGAATTAGAAAAACATCTCTTCTCCATTTGCCTTATTTTTTGGAAATGACAATGGATTTTTTTACAATAGTTCTGATTAATACATTGTTCAAATTTATGAGTTGAGAAAATTTTCAAAGAAGCTTTATCTTAGTAGAGATTTCTTGTGAAAGGTTATGTTAGATATTTGGTAGGTCTAAACTGTGAGCTAAGTTTATAAGTGGTAAAGAAAGCACTGTTCAAAGCTCTATTGTACTTAACCCAGTGAGGGTTTCACATTTCATCTAGATGAGATTTGAAAATCTGCTTATGAATATTTCTGATGTAGCATTGTTATTATTCAACATTTTCCTTTATACACAATATCAAGTCTTCAGGAATTGAGTCTATTAAAAAGGAACACACTAAGTATTGGTGGCATCTTTTTTGTTTGTTTTGGTATTTGGGTCACACTCTGAAATGCTGAGTTTATTCCTGACTTTGAACTCAGGGATCATTCCTGGTGGGACTTGGCATGCTGCTTGCAAAGGCAAACACCTTACCCACTATCCCTCAGGCACTTTTGTTTGTTGGGTCACACATCATTTTTGATTTTCCTCCTGGCTCTGCACTCAAGATAAAGATTTACAAAATTCAACAGCAATTTAAAACCACCTCACTTAATGAAAGCATTGAGGTAAGCTGAACAGACACTTTCAACTAAAACAATAAATGAATAACAGACTTGTGTAAAAGTGCTCATTATAACTATCAGGGAAATGTGTATCAAATTGCAAGAATGTTATTGTACTAGATTTATTTACTTAAAAAATAATTATTTCACGTCTTGTTTAGAAACTATTGATTTCTTTATATTAACATTTCTCCTTGGAATTTAAATCATTTTATTAATTCTTCAAGTGGCTTGGCTAAGCGATTTGGTGAAGTGATTTTGGTTTCGTTAAATTATCTTGGTTGTGTTTTCGTGGAGTGATTTTAATTGCATTTTTTTCTAAATCATGCCATTTTTACATAGAAACAAAGCTACTTATTATTTTCCACCTTTTATATTTAATGTATTTTTTAATTAAATAGAACTCATAAGGAATGGTTCTCTTATCTTTAACTTTTTGAAAAAATAGCTTTCAACCATATACCACTCACTGAATGGTTGATTGTGGGTTTGTCATACATAAATAGGTTATTTGTTGCTGTTATGTTTCCCTATTCCAAATATGTTGTTTTTATCATAAATATGTGTTGATCAAATAATGAGAAATAGTGTCATCATTAAAATGAAGTATTCTAAATTAAAAGTGGCTATCATTAACCCTTCTTAAGATAGAGAATACTAACCAATCAACTAAAATGTAATAAAATACCTCATTTTATGCAATGGAGAATATATTTCTCATTAATATAAACTTTATCCCTACTTGACTTAGAAAGAAGAATTCTACTGCAGTGAATATGGAAATCTTTATTCTATATAATATGTATATATAGTTATATACATATATAGAAATAGCATAGTTATCACAAGCCTGGTCCCTATGAGATTATATGAGTGGAAAGAATGTTTGGATAAGTAGGTTGATGCAAAAAAAATTGTTGAAATATACTTCTGTGCTTTGTGAGTCTTTGGAACCTAAACTGACTGATTTTACTGATTATACACACCCACTAATTGAATAATCTAGTACTCACAATGACTTACTAGCTTGCAATTTAATCTGTGTTCTCCACTTTAAATAATTTGATTTCTATATTCATAACACTTAGCAATATTTAATTTTCATTTTAGGTTATATGTGAATAGATTATTTCCCCTCAGAACTTTTGTTTTCTTAGCATGTTTATATTTTAAAATGTCAACATTAATACAAAATTATGTACACAAATATAAAATGTTATGCTGAAGTTTCAGTGTTAGAATAATGTTACAACATTATTTCTAATTTTACACATACCTAAAAGAGTTGAGATCAAGGTTATGGAATAAGTCGCATTTATAAGATGACAAGGTAAAGTAATTTAGTAGTTTGCTCATAAAGCTTTTCTTTCTAATATGTTTTTCCTTGCAGACAGCTAATGGGTTAAAAAGAGGAAGTTCAGAAGTTCTGAAATGAGGAAGTTGTTAGAATATAAAACACAAAAAACTCAAAACCAGAGTATATTCAAATAATATAAAAAATTCTAAGTCAATTACCTGAGAAGAATAATCACGTTTGAAAATTTTGAGACATGATGTCAGGAAATATGCAATTGTTTTCAATTTCATATCTCATAACCATATAGACTCAATTACACTGTTTTCCATTATGGAAAGCTAATTAGTTGCACACAATTGTCATGTTTTCAGTGCGAGGAATTGGAATTGGAATCCAGCTTGGTGCCTATTCTTTGATTTTTCGCTTGTGCTGAATCATTTTACTTATGTCTTTTGAAGAGATATTTTTTCCTTTTTCCTTTGAAGTCTACTATTGTTTATTCAGAGAGAAAAAACAGTACTTTTTAGAACATGAAGAAACTTAAAAAGAAAAAAAATTGAAGTGTATTTTTAAACTTCTGTAACAAACCCAAATGTATTTTCCATGCTACACATTTTTTTGTTGTTTTTAACCTTTGGTGTTTTGTTCCAGAAACCTTCATACTAATTTTTTATCTCAACTCTGGGTGAGAAAAAGGCAACTAGATAAAAAGTACATAAAACAAGAAAAATGAATAAAAATATGTGTTATAACAGAATAAGGGAGGAGCAAGACAGAAAGCTGATGAATGTTTTATTAGATAATATACTAGCTTCTAAATTTGCTGCATTACTAAGTTGGATATTATTATGTATATAAAGGACATCTAATGGGAATCCTGACACACTGAGAAAACTTCTTGAGTTCATTATGATGTAGTGTAAGAGGGATTAACAAGATAGAAAGACAGTCCACAGAATGAGAAAGAATATTCACTCAATACCAATCTGAAGAAAACAGTCAACCCTACCAAAAAATGGGGAGAAGAAATGAACAGAAACTTCGACAAGGAAGAAGTTCGAATGGCCAAAAGACATGAAAAAATGCTCATCATCTTTAGTCATCAGAGAGATGCAAATCAAAACAATAATGAGATATCAACTCACACCACAGAGACTGGCACATATCCAAAAGAGCAAGAACAGCAAGTGCCAGCGTGTATGTGGGGAAAAGGGGACTCTCATTTGTTGTTGGTGGGAATGTTGACTGGTACAGCCCTTTTGGAAACTATATGGACATTCCTCCAAAGACTAGAAATTGAACTCCCTTTTCACCCAGCCATACCACTCCTGGGAATATACCCTGGGAAGCCAAAAACACTCAGCGGAAACATTATCCCTACCTGTATGTTCAGAGCAGCATTATTCACAATATCCAAAATCTGGAAACAACCAGATGCCCGAGAATTGATGACTGGATAAAGAAACTTTGATACATATACACTATGGAATACTATGAAGCTATTAGGAAAAATGAAGCTATGAAATTTACCTATAAATGGATGGACATGAGTGAAATTAGCCAGAAGGAGACAGATATAGAATGACTGCATTTATTTGTATAACATAAATATATATATACATGTATGTATGTATATATATATATATATATATATATATATATATATATATATAAACATATTATGATACCAATATCCAAGGTCAGGTAAAAGGTGGATCAGGAGGTCTTGTCAAAGGTGGAAATAACCAGAGAAGAGGTTAGGTAAAACAGAGAAGGCAACAGTGTTCCAAAATTGTCGAAAGTGCTATTACCACATAGAACTTAGCATTAAATACAGGCAAAAGATACAGGATAATCTCTAAGTATATATATTCACTTGTATCACTTGTCTTCCCGTTCATCATCAATTTGCTTGAACGGGCACCAGCAACATCTCCATATGTCCTGTCTCATGCTAGTACAGCCCAAGGGCATCTTGCTCCAGGAACATAAAGGTCCTCAAACCATTCCATCAGGTCATGGGAATGAGGTCTATAATTGTTACTGGTATTTGGCATATCAAATACGACACAGGTAGCTTGCCAGGCTCTGCTGCGTGGGTGGGATACTCTTGTAGTCACCTCTGATATCCAGCGTTTATTGATGAGCAGGGCTGTGATCAGCTCTTCTGCTGGGTGGAGTTCTGATGAGAGGGGAGTCCGGATGTGGAAAATGGCGGCCCTCATGGTGTGTGTGTGGGGTCATATAAATATATATATGTATATATATATGTATATATTGTATGTATATGTATATTGCAATCCACAAAATGTAAGAGAAGGAAGAGAGAAAGTAAGAGAGAGAGAAAGAATAAGAGAGAAAAAAATAAAGAACCTGCCATAGAGTCAGGCTAGGGGAGGAGGGAGGGGAATTGGGGACATTGGTGGTGGGAAATGGGCACTGGTGGAGGGATGGGTGCTGGTATACTGTTTAGCCGAAACCCAAACATGAACGTTTTTGTAATTGTTTATCTCATGGTGGTATAATAAAATATATTTTTTAAAAAAATAAAAAAATAAATAAAATGTCAAATTAAAAAATAGAATATTAAAAATAGCAATTTTATATACAAGAAAATAGAGTATAAATATTAAAAAGCTATGCAGGGAATCATTGAGCAGTTTTATTTACTAATACGCAGTAAATATCTATATTTAATTTTAAATAGTATGCTGCTAATTTCACACTATTTACTTAATAAATGTGATTTATTTAAAATATTAAAGATCTATAACTAAAAGTAACTAGACAAGAAATCATTGTTGAGCTCTTCCGATGCATTGGTTTGTAGAGACTAAATATTAACATAAAGTCATATCTTTACCTCTTGTCTTTAAATATAGAAAAAATGAAGAGATCCTGCATTTGATTGTTTTAGCACATATTTTTGTTGAGTTAAGCAGAATATTTGTTAACTTAATGTTTACATATTTGATACATGACAGAATGCATATGATTCAAAATCCAGAAATTTATATTCAAAATTCAAAATTTATATACTGCAAATTTTAAAGTAGGTATAAAAGTAAACTTTTCTTAAGTTTCTAACTACCATTTTTATAACTGTAAAAAGAGTGAACATTTAAGCAGGAAGAGGGACTCTCAGCAACAACTGTTACGTGCATTTTTGAACTGTTAGCATGTAGTAACCATAGCTAGATTTGGAAGGAGGAGGGTTAGATATTTTATTTGATAGCTTTTACCAACTAAGCCTTCTTAAATGTAAATGCATATATATCACAAATAATGTTTTTATAGTAAAATTTCATGTATATGGGTCAACTGGTTTTTAGAACTCCCCCGTGTTTCAATATTTATTTGAAAATCTGTCTCTTACTGTAATCCCTGTTTAGACAGTAACTCACTTTTTATAAACTTTCCAAAATAAGGTCTATATATTTAAAAATAAAGAACCAAGCATAGATTTCAGAAATACATTTTCTCAGAATATTAAATGTTACTGTAAGAATAACAACAGAAAAGGCTAATTCCCAAGGTAGCTACATGTAAAGATAAATATACTTTACAAAACAGACATTTAAAATATAACTAGAGAGTAAAGAGCTTATCTTAATGGGTTGATCAGATTTAATTCTTGGTACCACATATGGTCTCCCAGCACCATTAGGAGTGAGCTAATAATTTTAACTTGGCCATTATATCACTATCTTTTTAATTGAAATATTTTCCTGTTTTGTTTTTCTTTTTCTTCTTTTTGGGACACACTTGACTGTGCTCCAGTTTTACTCCTGGCTCTGTCCACAGTTCACTCTTCTTTGTTATTCTTTTTCTTTTTTTTTTTTTTTTTGGCTTTTTTGGGTCACACCTGGCGATGCTCTGGGGTTACTCCTGGCTCTGCACATGAAAACACTCCTGGCGCTGCTTGGGGACCATATAGGATGCTGGAGCTCAAACCCTGGTGGTCGTGTGCAAGGCAAATGCCTGCCCACCCATTGTACTATTGCTCCCGCCCTGTCGGGCGCCGCCGCGGGGTCCCCCGACAGTGCCGGGCAGTGAGTTCCCTTCTACCTCCGAAGCCGGCGAGGAATGGATGAAAAATCAGGAATCCGATGCAGTTTTAAAAGGCTTTACTTATCACAGGTTCAGGCATACAAATCAGCAAAAAGGAAAAGCCCGGTGCTTAGGATTCCAGGCTAGAACCCCCAGCCACGTGTACGCCAAGATGGCGGCCACCACGTGTAAAGGCCCTGTAAAAGGAGGAAGAAGATAAGACTTTCAAGAAGGGTGAGTGCTCACAAAGAGAGAGAGCCCAAAAAAGAAGTGCAGAGAGAGGAAGCAGGCTAGTATATACCCCTGCAACTCAGACCTCCCTCCCACTGTTATGGAAAGCAGGGAGGGTCAAATGCCCTTAGGTAATCCCTCCCTGCACCTCACCTAGGCCCTTTTGTATGCTAATGTTTTGAGCCAAGATCTGCTTGGAAATACCTTTATAGGGTAGAGAAGGGGGTTTCTGCGATGGCATGTCTCTGTACCAAAGACTAATACTAATGCCAGTTAAATATTTCTCCAAGCCTTCACAAGTCTCTTCTACTTCATTGTAGTTTTGTATTTTAGTTGCCTTTGAGTATATCAGGGAGCCATGCTTGTTTGCTTGGAAGCAAACAGCATTTCTCTCTGGTCTAATTACTTAGGGGTCCTACGTGGCCAGGCTAATATGCTGGTAAAGATCTAGCTAGTCCCATGATGATTGTGGTAGCATGGGAGAATATTTATACCAGCTAGTACAGCATACATGGTCAGATAAACTGCCACATTTAGGCTACCCCTTATCTAAGAAGTGATTTGCAGGCGGCAATTCAGAGCAGATGCAGCGGCCCTTAGAGGAGTCCTGCAACACATAAAAACGCCCCTCACAGCTCATTCCTAATGGTGCTGGGAGACCATATGTGGTTCCAAGAATTAAATCTGATTGACCCATTAAGACAAGCTCTTTATTCACTAGTTGTATTTTAAACTGTATACAAAACTGTGTTTTGTAATGTATATTTATCTTTACATGTAACTACCTTGGGAATTAGCCTTTTCTGTTGTTATTTTTACAGTAACATTTAATATTAAAAGATTTTCCTTTTCCATTTTTTAAGTATTAAAAAACTAATCTCTGGGCTTGCCTTTTTACAAGGATCACCCAGACAAGAGTGATCCTTGAGCACAGAGCCAAAACAGCAGCAAAATTAATCTCTTTCCATAGAATTCTGGTACACCATAGACACACACACACACACACACACACACACACACAGAGTGTGACATTGGAAATTATGGCATGTGTTCCTGATTGCAATCTTGAGCATGTCATTTGGTCTGACTTCTCATATGTAAATTTGGGGGGAATCTACTGCTTTTGACACTTTAAATTTAGTACAGCAACAATTTAAATTTAATTTTCTATGAAAACAATCTCCTTCTCTTTGATTCTGAGCTCTAGGTTCTCTTTTGCTAACTCAAGGTATATAAATCACACAAGTGACAGATCAATAAAACAGTAAATGTTAAGGTCCAGCTGCAAAAATCCCAGCCAATTTGCAAGTTAAAGTAATAGAAAGTGTTCACAACTTTTCAGTGAGTTTCCCATTTTCTTTTTCTTTTCATAGAAAAGAAATTTCCCTTTTAGTACTCACACACCAGACTGTCCTCCAGAGACTATAACTCAAATTCATACTCAAATCGCCCCTCTCCCTGAAAACTCCATTGTCCTCTGGTAAAACTAGTTTCTATAATCTCTGAACTTTTCTAGTCTGTAATCATTGCTGTATATCATAAATGCTCATTTATTTTAACTGTTGAAGGACAGATGAAAGAAATAACCAAAACTTTTATTAAAGGCCTTGTTACTAGAAGAATCCAAGCTGAAATAGGTACAGAAATAAGACTTAGCATCGTCCTTTAGATTTAGTGTGTTGCAAACTGTAGTTGTCAAATATTTTATGTATGGTCTTTAATGCCTCTATGGTCAGTGGTGAGCTTTACTTGAGGTTATTCCGTTCATTACATGCTTTATGCCTGATAGGGTAAAAATAAAATGTAATATATTTTAAATTAGGACTTCAAGTTTTACTCATTCACTAGAGCCAGATATATTTATTAACTCTTGGACAGAGAAAAATAGGTTTTATTGCAAAGAGAATATCAAGTGTCATTGTGCATTAAGTCTATCAGTTCTACTAAGAAAATGCTCATCTGTCACAGAATATGAATGTAAGAAAAGTCAATCTAACAAACATTCTATATTATATATCTTTAGTCACCAAGGAGCTTTGTATATTGAACAGGCTTTGGGCATTAGAAAATGCTTTATATCCTGAGCTGTTTCTTCTAAAATCTGTTTGTGGAAAAGCCTGCTCACAGGAAATTCAGAACTTTCTCTATCTTGTAGGTATGGCAGAAAAAATTTATAACAAGAAAGACCAGAAATGTATTGTGATTCACCTGTATTATAAGCAAGATGCTAAAGAAAGTATTAATGTAAGGTAACAAAGTTAATATGGCCTACATTATAAAACAGTCATGGAGTCACAATTGAATTTTTCTTAAATAAGTTTTAGGATACTAAATTTTAATAAATTTTGACTATGGTAGATTTTCAAATGTTGAGCTGAGAAATAACTAATTTGTTTACCTTGAGGAAAATTTGTCTTCACGTTTAACTTGTCTTCACATTTCTACAAAGATATTTTGTGACAAAAAGTTATAAAGTTTATAGATCAAGTGTATTAAAGCTTGTGTGCTTTGAGCCATGTTTATGAAATATATTGGTTTGTGTGTATGTGTGCGTGAGTGTGTATGTGTGTGTGTGTGAGAGAGAGAGAGAGAGAGAGGGAGAGAGAGAGTCATATCCAATGGTGCTCAGGGTTTACTCCTGGCCCTATATTTAGGGCCACTTCTGGCCCGAGTGGCCAGAAGGGATCACTTCTGGACTTCTGATGGTGTTAAGGTATCATACTGGGTGCCAGAGATTAAACCCCAAATTGACCACACATGCAAGGCAACCTGGTAATCCACTGTTCTTTGTCTCCATACCTCAGAATAATTGCCAACACTCAGATCATTCATAATTTCTCAAGGCAAGTCGAGAAATTGCTTTTCTAATATTTAACTAAATTCAAATTAATAATGTTTTTAATATAGAGATATTTTTAATATGGAATGCTTTTTAATATGGAAATATTATTGGCTCCCCGCTCGAGCAAATCGACGGATAACGGGATGTCAAGTGATCAAGTGATCAATGGTTTTAAATGTTTTCTGGTTTTGTTTCTTTGACCAAAGAGAAGATACTTCTGATAATTTTGTCTTTGAGCTGGCAGTGATTTCTATGCTTGTTTTTGTGTATATCCAATGAATTTAGTTGCATGTGGCTAGCAATACCTTCAATGTCAAAAAATCAAATCACAGAATTTTATCTTAGTTTACAAAGGTCTTGAAATGTATTTAGTGCATACTTAAAATTATCTTGCAAATTCAGAGACGTATGTAATTTTATATGTATTAAAACTATTAATGTGTTCTGACATACAAAACTAATGGTAAAAACAATCATTGGTATCTCGTTTTCAGTTAGCTGGGCATCATTTCCTTGTGGAGGAATGCAAATAATCTGGTGGA
>JAJIBD010023733.1:0-2500 GCA_021461705.1 Cryptotis parvus | reverse complement strand
AATCCAAGAGAAAATTCTTTAGCATTTCTAGTATAAAGTATCAATAATGAATGCTGGGTATCTACTATAGCAGTATGTGTGCTATATTTAGAGCATGCAGAGAGTGCAGAAAACTCTCTCAGTTTCATGAGGATAGCATCACATTTACTTTGTAAGATTTAGCGTCAAGAATCTAACACAACAACTTTGTATGCAGAAAGCGTTTTCCCACTAGAAATTGATGCTGGAATGTCACTAGTGATAACTAAATACCAATGATTGACTTTACCACTTATTTTTGTATATCAGAGCATATTAATGGTTCTTGTACATATAACATTATGAAATCTCTTTGTTTCCAATATAATGTGAAGTGTACAATAAATACATCTCAAGTTAAAATTTTATGTTTTGTTTTTTTGACTTTCATCAAGATGGTGCTAGCCACCTGTCTTGCAGTTTTCCCTTTTTACAACTGAACATTCTTTTTTACTTTTTTATTATACCATGTGAGATATACAATTACAAGGATGTTCATAATTGGGTCTATGCCATACAGTGTTTCAGCACCCATCCCTCCACCAGTGCCAATTTCCCACCACCCATATCCCAACCACATGCCCCCACCCAAACCCAGCCTGCCCCTATTACAGGCACATTTTATTTCTCTATCTCTTTGTCTCTGTCCCTGTATTTAGCTCTCCCTTCTCTTACACTTTGTGGCTTGCCCTACAGATATTAACGATGTATGATGTCTCTATGTGCATATTCAATATTGAGCTCTAGTATGACATCATAATTCCTCATTCCCCATTACCTCTCCAGTTTGTTGCAACTAGAATGATCATTATAGTGTATAAATGTGAGATATCCTGGGAAGGACCAGTTCTAAAATCCGTTATGGTCTAAGATTGTTGTGTGGCCGCGAGCAGTGGCGTACCAGCAGAGCTGTGTGTCTGGAGTGTCTGTCTTCCGGCAGTTGGCTGTGGTGGCTGGGTGCTCAGGGCCAAGCCCACACCCGACCGGAGTCTGAGGAATGGGTGGAGGAGCCCAAATCCCCGCTCCAAGTCCGGCCAGAGTGGCTGCCTGCATGCTAAGCAAAGCGTGACTGCCTGCATGCTAAGCAAGCCCTAGGAACTATGTAGGACGCAGCCAGGGGCTGGTTGAGCCTTTTCCCCATCCTCCGGAACTCCAAGAGCCGCTCCACATGAGGCCGAGCTGCGCAGGGGTTAGGGTTAGGGGCAGCCGTAGGTCTGAGTGTCTGTTTTCTGGCAACAGCTAAACATTCTTAAAAGCACAAAAATCATAGCAATAAAGTGTGAACTCAATTCCCAGAAAAATTCCCAGAAAAGTGTCTTCCCTTTCATCAAAGAAATAAAACCCAGAAAGCATTTTAAATATAATCAGTTTGGGGCTGGACAGCTAGTACAGTACATATGGTGTTTTCCTTGCATGCCGCTGACCGAGATCTGATCCCTGACACCCTATGTGGTCCCTTGAGCTGGCCAAGAGTGATTCTTAGGTGCAGAATCAGGAGTACTGAGCATTTTTGGGGTGTGACTCTCAAACAAACAAAAGCAACATTAGTTCAACTTCAGACAAATATTAGAAAAACAATACCTTTATTTACCTTTTTTAAAGTATAAATGATCTAGCTTTTTGGCAATTATTTACATGGTTTGTAGACATAGTACAGTGGACTGGGAGCTGCTTTGAATGTGACCAACTTGGGCTCAATAACCAGCACCCCATATGGTACTACTGACACTATCAGAAGTGATCCTTGATCGCAGAGCCAGGAGTAAGTCTGTGCAGCACTGAATGTGGCTCACAAATAAGCAAGCAAACACATAGACCTATGTAAATATATATATATATATATATATATATGTACACACATGTATGTATACATGTATACATATAAAATACATATTTTTCTTAGACATAGCTCAAAACACACAGTCGGTAATTGAAAAGTGATGCACTTGATTTAAACTATTTAAAACTTTGATTTTTATCAACAAGACTCACAGTAGATAGGATTTTACTTCTATATCTTTCCCCAAAACAGTGTACCTTTGCCAAGTGCCTTGGAAAGACTTTCTAACTTTCACCAAGAGAATTAATATAATTTCTACCAATCACCAAGAGGGAAGTAAATATTAGTAGCTTTGTGGAATAATTGGTTCCTATCCACAGTTAGAAAATTTGTGTGCAGTAATTATCGCAGTGTAACCTAGATCTTCTTTCAACACTGTCAGCCATGATCCAGAGCTGTTGCCTGGTACACTAGGTACCAGGTATACCATCAAGTTTTATAGAATTAAGTGTGGGACATACGATCACAAGTCTGTGGTCATGATGTCTGATCTGTGGGAATATATAGAAATTTCTTATACAGTGGGCTCAAGTGCACAATGGATTCATTTGAGATTTAATAGTCTCCATTGACTATTGTCTAGGAACATATTCATCGACCATATTTAGAGATTTAGCTCCAACAAGCAATATAGAATAGATT
>JAJIBD010023732.1:225000-246903 GCA_021461705.1 Cryptotis parvus | reverse complement strand
AGCAAATTGATGAAGAATGGGAAGACAAGTGATACAAGTGATTACATGCATGATACCGTATGTCTTTAAACCAGAAACTTGCTAAACTGGACAAAAACGTTTGAATAAACTAGCTTTCACATAAACTTTTTGATTAGTCCTGGTCCTGCCTGCCCCTCTGACAAAGCACCCTCCTGCTGTTCTATGGTTCTATTAGATTAGCTTTCACTCTAGCTCCACACCAAGATCTTTTTGACTCTGAGCCATTGGCTATGCTATCATTTCTGTCAATGGCAATTTTCCACTGGAGCTTCTGGTCTTCCTTTAAATGCTGTCTGTTTAGCAATGTTCCCCCTTCTCTCCTGTGGAGACATCCATATAGAGATAAAATTGTATTGACATGCTTTTTCTTTATCAAAATGAGCCAATAATCAGTATTAGTCAAGGACAACTGCTCTTACCCCCAAAGCCTAAAATACATAAAAGAGCAACTTGTCCTCAGTGTACCCCTGCCCTAAAGCACAACTTTTCACTTTGTTAAGGCTAATAGATAATATGGAGTCTGCCTCAGAAAAGCAGCCCATGAAAAAATTTCATTGTTCATCTTGGTCTGAAGCCTACCATTTCTACTCTAGAAACTCCCTTTTTTCGGTGATTGTGCAGACAAGATAGCTACTTTGAAGAGATGCAAATCCATCATCTTCCAAACTACTGTCGCATGGACAATAAAAGCTTTTCAACCCACCACAGTGTCTATTTCAATAGGCCCTTGAGGAGCAGTGCAGTCACATATACCTCCTTTTCACTTCCTTTTACACATAGCTCCTTTTACCTCCTGTTCTTTCTCTCCCCTCACATTGTGGGCAGATAGGCAGAGGGACCCTGGTCAGGGTGTTTGGGAAACAATAATAAAACTTAAGCAGAGATCTGCTACCCTCAGAGTAGAAGTAGCCCCAGAACATAAAAAGACCACATTCCTTTGACATGCAAATACCAGATTGCAGAACTCCCAGGTCCTACCCAGAGAAGGTAGACATCTCCAAAAAAAGAGAAACAACAGAAGAATTTGAGATTGTGCAAAGACCATCAACGGTGCCAGGCTTTTCTGTGACAATGTCCAGATTAACTTTTATGTGTGCAGAGGACTTCAGGGGGAAAAATGGGGGCTGGAACGATAGTCAGAGGGTAGGCTGTTTCCCTTGCACGCAGCCAACTAGGGTTCGATCCCCAGCATCCCATATGGTCCCCTGAGCACCACCAGGATTAATTCCTGAGTGCAGAGCCAGAAGTAATCCCTGAGCATTGTCAGGTGTGACCCAAAAAGCAAAAAAAACACACACACAACTGTATGATTAGTATGATTTGTGTAAACCTTCCTGAAGCCATTTTCATTGTCATTGTCAAGCCTGTGTTCTCTATGAACACTTATCTCACTAGCTTGACTCTCATCTGTTGTCTGTTCAGCTTGCTCCTCAAGCCCATGTTCTCCCTTGAACACATATCTTGCTAGCATGTGTCAATGTATTTTTCCTGCTGCTTGCTCTCTCAAAGCCCTAATTTTCCTGAACATGTATCTCTATGTATTTTTTTATTTTCTTTTTTCCAATATAGAGAAGCTTGGGGTGCTTTTTCAGTCATACTTGGGGATGCTCAGGGGTTACCTTTGACTCTGCACTCAGGAATTACTACTGGCATTTTGCTCAGGGGACCATATGGGATGGAGGGGATCAAACCAAGATTGGCCACGTACAAGACACATGCCCTACCTGCTGTAGTATTACTCCAGCTTTGTGTTCCTTCTTGAATATCTGTTTCTTCTCTTTCTCTCCCTCACATTTTCCTAATAAAATTTCACTGAATAAAAACTATCTTGCTTCACTATTTTGCCTAGTTCTGATTGTTTTTTTCTGGGAGGGCAAGGTTATGAATTAAAACACCCATGATGATTTTAGGACTAACTTTTCTTTCTTGCAAAGAGCAATTCCTTGTTCCAGCCTGAATCAATGGGTTCCTGGGTAATCAGGTAGCAGGGATCATCTCCCCACCAAAGGCGAACAAGTAGATTTCAGCATGATGACTGTGTTATGGGCTTCTGGGCTGCGGGGCTGGGGATCATATTTGTGCTTATAGCAGAATAAACTAGTCCTAACCTAAGCCAGAGCAGGTGGCTGAGGCGAGTATAGCAAAGAGGTGGAAGTACTATTTCTTCTATCTCCCTAGTTCCCCAATTTACTCAACTTCATGATTATATTACTAGAGAAAGACCTTCATGGATATGTTAATATTCTTTTACTTAACACACTCATCACACTAAAAGAATATGATTACTTTTATCATTAAAGATAGATTTCTTTTTTTTCTTTGCTTTTTGATTCACACCTGCAGGTATTCAGGGGGTTACTCCTGGCTCTGAACTCGGGAATTACTTATGGCAGTGCTTAGGGGAGCCAAATGGGATACCAGGGATTAAACCCAGTTGACTGCATCAGCTGCATGCAAGGCAAATGCTCTACCTGCTGTATATTGTCGAGCCCCAATTATACCTTATTATAATGCATATTGCTTGAAGCAATATGCCCATCACAGCCCGGATCATCGACACCCACCCTGCAGCAGCTTTTTCCTCAATCCGGCCCAGAACTCCACCCAGCACACCAGCCCATCACAGCCCGGATCATCGATACCCACCCTGCAGCAGCTTTTTCCTCAATCCGGCCCAGGTATGCTGGTCCAGAGACTCTCAGACATAGGGCAGAGCTGTTCCTTGCTCTCCCTGTGCCCAGCCGTTCATGAGGCAGTCGGGAGGCATGGCGGGTTCTAGTCCTGGCCCACCACCTCAGCAGAGCCTCACAACAAGCCAGACCACCCCCTCACTCCATGGGCGCCACCATTTTCCACATTTGGACTTCCCTCTCATCAGAACTCCACCCCTGCAGACCAGCCCATCACAGCCCGGCTCGCGCGCAACGCAGTCGTGCGGTTCATCAATAAATGCTTTATTTAGAGGTGTTTAAAAGAGTTTGCCTCCCACTTCGGCAAGCCTGGCAAGCTTCTCGTGTTGTATTTGATATGCCAAATTCCAGTAACAATTATATTAGGTCATTCCCATGACCTAATATAATGGTTTGAGGCTCTTTATGTTCCTGTAGCAAGCCGATGCCCTTGGCTCTACTGGCATGAGACAGGAGATATGGAGATATCACTGGTGCCCGCTCTAGCAAATAGATGATCAATGGGAAGATCGTGATCGTGATTGCTTGAAGGAAAATTTAGTCGGTTTTTAATATTGGGTTATAACTGTAATTCAACAATATTTCTTGTAGCCCATGAAAGAGGAACTGTAAAATAGAATTAAAAATAATTAAAGTAATTAGTAATGAAAGTGTTGCATAAAGTTAACATTAATTCTCCAAAACCAGCAATAGGAAACTGGGACACATCTCACTACTTAAGTTGAATCTACACTATAAAGCCATAGTAATCAAAACAGCATGTAATGGAACAAAGAAAGACTCTCTGATCAATGGGTCAGAATAGAATATTCAAAGATAAACTCCAATATATATGGTCAGCTAATTTTTGACAAAGGAGCTGAGAACATTAAATGGAGTAAAAACAGCCTTTTCAAAATATAGTATTGGGAGAATTACATAAGCACATGCAAAAAATTAAAGCTGGATCCATTCCTCACACTTTACACAAAAATCAACTCAAAGTAGATCAAAGACCTTGAGATCAGACTGAATCTATAAAGTATGTTGAGGAAAGTATAGGCAGAACACTCTAAGACCTAGACTGCAAATGAGCCTTCAACAATACCATGCTGCTGGCAAAGGTTACAGAATCAAAACTAAACCAATGTGACAACATCAAAATAAAATACTTCTGTATGGCAAAAAAACATAGCTAAAAGCAAAATTACACATCGATGAACAATGGGAAGACAAGTGATACAAGTGATTTAGATATTTTTCTATCTTTGTGAGTACCTTGTACATCCTGGATATAAACCCTTTCTCTGATGTGTTATGTACAAATATTCTCTCCCACTCAGTTAGCTGTCATTGTAATTTTGTTTTTAGCCTCATTCCCAAAAAATGGAGATATTACTGGCGCCTGCTCAAGCAAATCAATGAACAACAGGAAGACAAGTGACAAGTGACTTATGTATATATGTATATATATATATATATAATGCATGTATGTTTGTATGTATATATATTTTATATATATTTAAACTCAACTATGAAAATACTTTATTGGGGAATGTAGGAATATGACTCAGCAACAAATCACTTTACTTTCATGTGTAAGGCTCTGGGTTCAATCCCTAGGTTAAAAAAAGTTTATTTACATATTAGTATACCAATATACAAGGTCAGGCGAAACGTGGCTCAGGAGGTCTTGCCAAAGGTGGAAACTACCACAAACCTGTGGTAGCAGAGGTTAGGTAAGATAGAGAACGGAACAGTGTGCCAATAATTGTCGAAAATCTATTACCACATAGAATTTAGAGTTAAATACAGGCAAAAAGATACACATGATAACCTCTAAGTATATGTATTACAATCCACAAAGTGTAAGAGAGGGAAGAGGGAGAGAGAAAGAGAGAGAGAGAGAGAGAGAGAGAGAGAAGAGATAAACAACCTGCCAAGGAGGCAGGCTAGGGGATGGGGGGAGGGAATCGGGACATTGGTGGTGAGCAATGAGCACTGGTGGAGGGATGGGTGCTGAAACACTGTATGGCTGAAGCCCAAACATGATCATTTTTGTAACTGTTAAAAATTAATAAATTATTTTAAAAAAGTTTATTTATCAAGAAAAGCTAAGATATTAGATTAACTGCAACAAAGTAGGTGCCAGAGACTTGGTAGTGTCTATTTTTTAGAGTCTAAGAAGGTTGAATTTAAGGGAGTTCTTTCAAGATGGAAATGAGCTGAGGTAGAGCAGCGACTGTGACATAATGGCTTTGAGTTGATGAGCCCAGAGAGATGAGGGTCTTGATGAGAGGTAATTCTTGGTGAGCAAGTATGAATCCTGATAAGTAAGCAGTTTAATTGGCTCACAGTCTTATCTTCCAGGAACAGACATATCCTAGAGCAAGCAGTTAAATCATTTTTTGTTTATTCTCAGCATTTCTTAGCTAAGTAAATATTACATAATTCTATAGGTGTTTGGCCATAAAGAGAGGAAAGTACAACTCCCCAGTATTTACAAATGCAAGGATAACATATTTTGGTTTTGGTTTCATTGTGTGGGTTTGGTTGGGATTTTGGTTTTGTTTTATTTGTTGCTTCGTTTTTGTGCATGAATTCTCAGTCTCTTCCTTCGTGATACTCTGGATTGAATTTGAATGTGTACCATATTTTTTCTGTAAGAAATGATTGATCTAGACTTCCATTGATATTAGGTTACTGTGTTATTTAGAACTTGTGCCATTCAAAAGTATCAGGTTGTAATTCTTTTTGATTTCAGATCATTTGGTGGAACATGATTTTATTTGGTACTTCAAATAACTGTCAAGATACATATTTTTATTTCTAATTAATTTTTAGAAGAAATATTTTGATCAGTTGAACTTCCACAGGGTTTAAGTTAAACCCACATAGATCCATTCTCCAACTGGAAGAGGAGTATCGAATAAATTATCTAATGTTATGACTTCCTTCACTGTATCACTGTCTTCCCATTGTTCATCAATTTGCTCAAGTGGGCACCAGTAACATGTCCAGATGTCCTGTCACAAGCAAGTGTAGCCCAAGAGCATCTGCTTGCTCCAGGCACAGGAAGAGCCTCAAACCATTCTTTAGGTCATGGAATTGAGGTCCATAATTGGTACTAGTTTTGGGCATATCAAATAAACATGGGTAGCTTGCCAGGCTCGGCTGTGTACGTGGTATACTCTCAGTAGAAGACTTTCATCTCGAGCATTTACTGATGAAACTTAAAGGGGAAAGATTGGATTTTCTCTTGTATGAAGCTCTGAGGAACTATGGAGTCAGGATGTTGAGAATGACTGACCACAGGATGTGTGGGTTGCTCTGACTTCTTGCTAGGCTTACTGGGATGATGGGTATCAGTTAGAACCTGTCTAGAACTGTATACAGTGTATAAATGTGAAAGATCCTGGGAAAGACCTTATCCTAAAATCGGGCCCAATCTAGACTATGACTTCCTTATGTTTGTTTAATGAAAATTATTTGTTCTCTTCAACCTACCTTCAAAGAATTAAAGTCACAAAGAATTGAAGAATTTTAATTAACACTCCCTTATTAATTCAATTGAAATTCAATCCTTGAGCAAGAGATACTATGGGGTTGAGGTGCTTGCCTTCCACATGGCTGACCCGATTTCAATCCTATCTCTACATATGGTCCATCAAGCTCCACCAATAGTTGAGAATTGGGCTATGAGTAAGCTTGACCACAGCCAGATGGAGCCAAAAAACTGTAAATCAAAAAAGTTTCAATCCTTTAAGTCTTGAATTTTGCCCCAAAATAAGTATCTAAAGAATAAATTTACAAGGAAAGGTTTTCCTCAAGGACCTTATTTTGGGCTGATAGAGAAATTTTGTGGATTCTGACAATAAAAATTGAGGTGTAAAAAAGGAACAATTATTGGTCAGAAATTGGTCAAGTGAAAAATATTGCATACTGATTATTATTGAGTCTGCTTACAAAGTCTATGTATCACACCACTGTAACATAGTTTTCCCTCCTTAAGCAACATAGAATGAATTTGTGTTTAAAAACACAAATTGTTTTTAAAAATAGAAGACTTATATTACTCTTCCTTGAAATATGGTCTGTTTTTGTTTAGGGGCCTCACCTGATGATCTTCAGGTACTACTCTCAGTGAGGTCCTGACTGTATTCAGGGGACCAGACCACCAGTATACAAAGCATGCACTCCAGCCCACTTAGCTAAGCTCTAGTCCTAACCTTTCCATCTTTCAAAAGGTAAATAGAAGTAACAGAGGGTATGAAGGGAGACTACTTCAGAAGGGTCTCTTT
This sequence comes from Cryptotis parvus, assembly GCA_021461705.1. NCBI lineage: Eukaryota > Metazoa > Chordata > Mammalia > Eulipotyphla > Soricidae > Cryptotis > Cryptotis parvus. The sequence continues at coordinate 239,912 of JAJIBD010023732.1, read as the reverse complement.
TGCTTTCATTATAGCCAGTGTGGGATAATTGCCAGCAGTACTACAATGATAAGTGTCTGTGTATAAGCTAAAGGGTTAAAACCCAACTTCTTCACAGAGATCAGGATATCTGCACAGATCCACTATCAGATGAGAATGCTGTTGTTTTTTAGCTTTAAGAAGGATGCATAATTTAGGCCAAGATAATCACCAGTGATGCATACAGCAGAGATTAATTTGAAAATTTAATATCAAAAGATTGGAGGACTTGTTTATGAAGCCACAGCTTCTAAATTATATTGAGGCACTGGTTGGTAACAAGTGCTCAGGAACCTCAATGTGCAGAAGAATATTAAAAGATACCACATGTCCTCTAATTAAATTCACAGCAAAACAGAGTAATGATTTCAGATATGATATTAACAGAGAGCAGAGGTATGAATGGAGAGTAGATCCAAAAAAACCAGCGAAGGCTGGAAACTCTGAACTCTTTTTGGAGAAAACCCTTTCTACAAAGTTGTAGAAATATCCTAGAAATTAGCAAGACCCAAAGGGAAACTAATGCTCTTTGCTGGCAGAGAAGGAAATGAAAATATTGCTCTATCATACATGATTTGGGCTAAGGTCTGGTCTGTTTTTTCAGTGCAAAGTGGCAACCGGGAGCAATTAAAAGCGAAACCTAAGCTTGCAAATGACTCATCTGCAGCAATAGCAATCAGATGTTTCCAAGCACTTGATGTTTTAGAATTTTGGAGTGGTTTATTCTGTTGTCTTTGATCTCTGGTTTTTTCTTTTAAATATATTTGGTGGTGAAGGGCATTAGAAGCACAAAGCCAGCAAATTGGAAAGTGTCCATTCCTGTCTAGGAGAGAGAATCGGTGCCTTTTGAGAAGACTGGCAGATTCTACATATCCATCTTTGCATGAGAAAAACTGTGTCATTAGGGCTAGGTCCAGCATTTTCAAGACCTGAATTTCTAAGTCAGTTGAGAGTACTTAAATGATATCAGACTTCTAAATGTTTTGTTTGGTTGTTTTCTGCTGGGGGTCCAAGCAAAACAATGTTCAGGCTTACTTCTTACTCTGGCTCAGAGATGTCTCCTGGTAGAGAGGTTGGGAATCATATGCAACCCAATCATAACTGAACACTTATCACACTGCTTTTTACCACATTCTTTATTTCAGGAACCACCAGAGTTATCCGGGGAACATTTTAAACCCAAAGCTTGTCACACATTTTCAATGCCAACAATTTCCCAGAGGATTCTAATACAGTGTTTCCAGGGCCAATACTTTGGAAGTTTTTGCCTCACCTAGATTCCAAATTATCCTACTCAACTCATCCCCGTGTCTTCTGGGAAGCATCCATGATACAGCCATCCCCATGAATCTACTGCTACCTAGTTGTTACATGCTGACAGCTCTCTGTCATTCCCAGGAGACTTCTTAGGTTGATATTTTCTTCAGATTTGAATTTTCCAGAGAAATTGGGACGTTCCCTAAAGGTTTCAGATTGGTAAATATCTAGTTCCCTAAAGGTTCATTAATAAACCCTTTTTTAGATATTTAGATTGGTAAACATCTATTTAAATATTTAGTTAATCAATATTTAGTTTATATTGGTAAATATCTAGTTCCCTAAAAGTTTCAGATTGGTAAATATCTAGATAATTCTCAGTACTACCACTTGTTAAAGTTCCCACCACTTAGCTGCTCCCACAAAAACTTCCTGAAAGTTCTGGATGGTTCTACCTAAAAGGTACCACAGATCATTTATTCTAGCTATCACAAAGTCACCACACAGCTTCTGTTTCCTAGATACACAGCTTCCTACAAAAATGATCCTACTTGAGTCTAACTTCCACTGTCCTTTGTCTGGAGAATCTGTTATTCATTTTTTTTCCTGAGTAATTTTTCCTGAATTCTCTGGAGTGATAGCCCAGTGGATAGGGCTTTTGCCTTACACGTGGCCAGCCTATGCCAGCCCGGGTTTGATCCCAGCATCCCATATGGTCCCCCGAGAACCGCCAGGAGTAGTTCCTGAGTGCAGAGCCAGGAGAAACCCCTGAGCCTTGCCGGGTGTGACCCAAAAAAGCAAAAAAAAAAAAAAAGATGATGCACATAGAAAAAATAGAAGTACAGGAATCATTTACAACTATAGCCAGCTCTAGCACTCAGAGGATCCCAACCTGTTTCCAGGGAAGCTCCACCTGACCAGGTCCTGGCGCAAAAAGTCTTCCAGTCTTTTTCTGCAGTTGGGGCTCTGAGATTCAAAGGAGAAAGACCATCTGCATCACTCAGTCTCTCGCCCGTCTCCTGAGTGCGAGTGTGCCTGCTTCTGCCTCTCCCTGGCACTGCTTTAGCAGAACGAGACATTTCCTTCTGAGAAACTCTGATCTGCCCTGAAAAGGAATAAACTTGTTTTATGGTACAAGTAGAATAGTCATAGAGTAATTATATCTCAGTACCCTTCCCAAGAATCTATTGCTTATTAATAAGTAAGTTCTAAAATTACTTAGCAATAGATAATTTTTTAAAAGCATCTTCCAGGTACCTATGACCAACTCCTTTTTCAGATTCTGTTTACCAAAACTTTTAAAACCCAAAATAAAACCCTGAGGTGAAATTTCATCATGATCACCCCATTACATGCATAGAAATGTATGTGACTGTATTAATAAATAAATGCATTTAAATACATGCATGCTAATTGACTTTGTAGCATCTAGCTCAAGGCTGCTGTCTCTTAGAAAACACATAATATTAGCTAAAATGGAGCTCTCTCTGGCCTCCTGCTCCATATGCCGTTTCTCTTTACCTGTTCTCCAGCCCCCCACTGCATCAAAGCACTTTTGCAGATGAAAGTCCTTGAGTCTATTTGTCCACACAATAGAGCAACCCTTACTCCATTCCACTTCCCGCTTGAATAATTCTCTGCTTTGCATCTGCCCATGTTTTAACTTGGGCACCCGCAGGTGCTTGCTCACGAGGCCCGGCCTTGAGCTATGATGGCCAGTCTGAGCCTGCACAGTTTGTCCCCATAGCTTATTTATTAAGACGAACCCATCCATCTGTCCCCGTGCCACAGACCCTAGGTGGTGAAAAGCAATAAAAGGAAACTACTCTTTGACAGCCCTCCCGGCATAATGCCTGCGTGAGCAAAGGTTATTATCTCATAATGTCACCGCTATTTCCAACCGGCCCCCCGATGGATACACTGACTAGCAAGACAAAAGGGGCAAGTCTGTTAACACAGCCCCTACTCTTTGAAAGGGGCAGCTTTGTGCTGGGCTTTCAGAGAGACTTTTACTCCTATTGATTCTGGTATTGACTGCAATTCACCATCCCTTCTCCCATGTAAGTTGTCCCAGTGTATTTATTTAATAAAGCCCAGCTGGCACCCTGACCCCTAAAGAGATGTGTCTTCCATTTCTCTGGATAGGGGGGAGAAAAGTGGGCTAAACACCAGAAGACATCAACCCCCCCCATTCTTATTTTGTCACAAAAATTGTGATATGACCCACAGTGAATCCTCTCTAGGTCCTAAGTTCCTTCTTTAGATTCCAGGGTAGACCCCAAAATTACCATACTTGGAAATGCTCAGGGTTTTCTCCTGGCTTTGAACTCAGGAATCACTGTTGATGGTGGTGTGGGTGACCATATGCAATGCCAGGGAACAAACCCAGATCAGCAGCGTGCAAGCAAATACCAAACCTGCTGTACTATTGCTCCAGCACCTGCTTTCGTGATTCTTATTTCAGGACTTCCAACTCCTTTGGGCTGCAACATGAATGGCATGAGAAGGTCCCCAAAATAGCAGCAAAGCAATTGCAATGTATATTCTAATAGCAGCAGCTGTAGTAACAGAGCGACCCCCCTTTCCTGGGCTTCCTCTTTAGGGGTGATATGCCAGAATGAGAAACAAAATTACTGTGTCTGTTCAGCAAATTCCTCCTGACAAAATCTTTAAGCGTTGACAAGAGCAATATACTCAAAATTAGTTTAGAAGTGTTTCAAGTTTCAAAAATCAATCAAAATCAAATTAGGTTCTGAAGACACTGTCGGTGAGGTTTTAGGGAAAAATAAAGATTCGCTTCAGCAACTCAGGAAAGTGGCTTTGACCTCCCCCTGCCACCCGACCTCCAATCCCCACCCCAAAGAGGGGATGGTTTCACAGAAAGCGATTGTCCTTCCTTGCATCTGCCTTTCAGCTCGTCTTCAAGGACACGATTGAAGAACCCCTTGTTCTGTCATTCAAGGCATTTGTAAACAACTTACCAGTTGACCCACATTTACTCATGTTTCTCTTCCTCTTCTCTCCCAGCCCTCAAATTTCATTTGCAAAATGAAAAAGGGAAAAAAATTAAAAACCTGAAAAATAAAAGAGCTTGTCTTAGTCTGAGGTAGGAGAAAAAGCCTGGTAAGGTAGAGATAAAAGGACTGAGAGCCTGTGATCTGCCCTCATAAGTCTGACTATTGAGTGTGAGAGAGAGAGGGTACATAGGGGGGAGGTGAGATTCAATGAAGCACAGGGCAGACAGGAGTTCTGTTGTTGGCTTCTTTCTTTCTCTATGTATGTCATTCAAAAATCAGTGTCTTTCTGGGAAGAATGTGCTGTCATATTCATGTTTAAGCAAAATAATTGAAGCTCCATTATCTTTTTACAGGCATTCATCTTGTCCACTCTAACTGCCCTTCTCCCCTTTACGTTGTTGGGAGTTTGCAGAAGCCCATGTTGATACACTAGGTTAGCAGCCGTAGTCTCCACAAAGATGTTCTCTTGACTTTTTGTTTCTGCTTCTCAGTGACTACTTTCTGTGCCATAGCTGATTAGTCTCTTATAGACACATGCCCTTGGGCCTGGGTTCTCATCACTGTCCATGAATTCCAAACTTCCTTCACCTTTTGGGTAGAGTTGAGAAAATTACATTTTCACACTCCATGCAAACTGGATTTTCAAACATCTCTATTTTGTAAATTTTTTTACAAACAGTAGTAGCATTACTTTGTTCAAAAAAATTTTTTGAAGTATTTTTTTGCTTCCTGAAAAAATTACATCTTCTTTGCAATGATGTCTTAACTCTTCCTACTTCATTTGTGTTGCCTTCCTGTCCCTCTGGAATACTGATGGTTCTTAATTTTGTTTCCCTTGAATACACATCCCAGTGTAATGTTGCCAGCCCTTGAGCTATTTTGAGATCCTTTTTTTTCTTTTTTGCTTTTTGGGTCACACCCGGCGATGCTTAGGGGTTACTCCTGGATCTGCACTCAGGAATTACTCCTGGCGGTACTTGGGGACCATATGGGATGCCGGAGATTTAACCTGGGTCTGCCCCATGCAAGGCAAGTGCCCTACCCGCTGTGCTATCGTTCAGGCCCCTTAAGGTCATTTTCTGTCCTCTCTGTTTGCCTGAGTGCTTTCTGCAGCTCATCTCAAGTTCACTGATTCTTTCTTCAGCTGTTGCCATTCTGCTGTTGAGGATACCCACTGGTTTTTTCATTTCATCTACCGAATTTTTTTAGTAATGATACTTCTATTTGCAGTTTTCTTATTTCTGCTCTTATTTCCTTCTGTATTTTGTTGTTTGCTCTGATGTTTCTTTTACATTCTCCTGTATTTTATTACATGTTTGTTCCACTGTTTCCTGCAGCTTATTAAACATCTTCACAATTTCATTTCTGAATTATTTATCAAGAGATTGTGTATCTGCATATGCCTTGCTGAGGCTTCTGGGCTCTTGTTCTCGTTTAATCCAAGTGGTGGGGATCTGTTTTGATTCCCCATGATGCTGTAGTAGTCTGAAATTCACTCACCCAAATGTGTTTCTACCTGAGGTTGAGCAGGGGGCCTTTGTTTTTGATTTTGCTTGTCTGCACTGACTGGAAAATCACTGGGAAACTCTTGTATGTTAATAATGAGATGTGGAGTGGTGAAGAAATCAGGCTCTTGGTGGTCTGGCCTCAGTGTTACCTGAGGAGAAGTGTTCTGCCCTGAGTGGAGGTCAGAGCCCCATTAAAAGGCTTTCAAACCCATTTGTAGTTCTGATGTTGCAGAGTGAGCCACAAAATCTTTCCCCTGACCTTATATCAGTGTTACCTCAAAAATATATCTTTCTTAAATACTAAGGCTTACACTTTGGCAAAGATAGAAGGTGTTTTTCTGTGTATGTGTACTGAGGAATAAAAGACAATGTTTATCTTTAGATATGGCATGATTGTCTCCCCCAAATTCTCCAGTGTAAATGATATACCTGTAATGCTCCAGACTTGGCTTCATTTCCAGCACCACTTGCCATGGCCATGTGGGAACCCAGAACAACTGGAGTCACCTGTGTATGCCCAGAACTGTAGGGCCCAAGCAGTATTGGATCCTCGAGAACTTGCAATGAATTGACCTATAGGTTGGTCAAAAATTGCGGAGTTCCATTTTATAATCCCTGACTTTAAACAACACTTTGGCTAGTAACAGAACCATCTGTCCAGGTAAAATTCTACTTTCAATAGAAGATATTAAATGGTGACTGCTGAAGTGATAGAATCCCAAAGTTCACAGTCCCAATATGTTGGAGGACATGTTTAGCTATTCTGGGAGTTTTGTTGTTTTGCTCACTCCCAGCTTAATCTACTTAAGTCAAGGTTCATTCTAATGAGACTTCTCTTCTATGTAAACACTGCTAGAGGGTGTGGCACTTACAGAAGTCACCTTGATTGAATAACTTCTGACTTATACATCTACTAAGACTTCTATGTTTTCTAGATTGGGCACAGCTCCTCTTTATACCCACTGCACCCAGCGTGGGACAGTTAGAATTTACCAGGAGACTACCACCTTGGCTACGCTGAGACTATAGGAAGACTATAGGAAGGATCATACTAGTTTGCTCTAAGCTGGCGAGAGTGACCCTTTCAGTACACGAGAACAAGATACTCAGAATCACCCTGGTGCAGATAATAATAAGAAGGACCTTGTGGGTACCATCTAGATTACAAGAAGCTCATGAAGTTAAGATGTATTACTTTATATCAGCCCTCTCTCTCTCCAGTGTTTTACATAAGAGATAATCTCCTTAGTCCTTGGCATAACCTTTGTTTATACCTGCAATAAGGTGTGGCACTACACTCTGTTTAGAGTTCTTTGTTGACATGACCCTCCCGATTGGATTACTTTGGTGTATATAAGGGGTTGACTTGATGCCCCTTCACACTTTATAACCTTTTGCCTTTTGGTTCCTCAGCCTTCAGCTTTTGGCTCCTGCGGCTTTTGGCTTTTGGCTTTTGGCCTTTTGCTCTTTGGCCTTTTGTTCCTTCTTCTGGGTAGGACTCAGCTCGGGCGAGATCCTCTCTCTCTTTGGTGGGAGACTTAGGCTCTTTTGTATGGTCTAAGTTCGGACCAGAGCTAGAGTTTGTTCATTATATTGGATTGCTGTGGAAGAGCTTTTGTACTATTAAAAAGCCATTTTTGGAACTGCACCGGATTCGTGAGTTTTCATCTGTTCTCCCCGGCGTCCTTGGAGGTAGAACACAACCTCTGTCCTGACACTGTCGGGGACCCCGCGGTGTTCCCCGACACCAATACTCAATTTTCACTTAATAACTTCATTCTGATGGCATTTCTGTGATGACCTCTACATGGCCAAAGCCATTGTTTCTAACTCACTAATTTAAGTTTATTCACTCTGCAGGTTACCTATCTATGCAAAAGCAATATCTACACACAAGTCAACTGCACTGAGGGAGAAAAATGTATTTTCAGGTTGTTGTCTCCAACTTCAAATCCTTAATAATTTCAAATAATCATATATAAATATATATGATATATATTATTATTATAAATAATCATAATCAGACTTCTTCGTCAAGACCCTGAAGGAACGGTTTGAGGCTCTTTGTATTCCTGAAGCAACTAGATGCCACTGGGCTACACTGGCACATGATAGGGTCAAATGGAAATGTTACTGGCGCCCGCTCGAGGACATCAAAGAATAACGGGATGTCAAGTGATCAAGTGATCAATCATTTTACCTTTCTTCTAAATAATTTACAATTTAGAAGATTTTACTGACTCCTAGTGGTGATCATACTATATGGGTTTCCAGAAATTGAATTTTTTTTTGGGCAGGTAGGTATAAAGCAAGCACCCTACTCACTTTACTATCATTCTGACTCCAGTAAACTCTGTTATTAACAAATATCTTTAGAGTTCATTCTTCTTGGCTCAATGTGCTTCCTGTCTTCAGCAACACCTTGGTTACAAATATATTAAGTGGAGAATTTGACTTGGGTTAATTATCAAAAATAGAAGCAAATCCAAACAAATTGTGCCATGTCGGGCCGGAGCGATAGCCCAGTGGGTAGGGTGTTTGCCTTGCACGGGGCGGCCTGGGCCGGCCTGTGCCGGCCTGGGTTCGATCCCCGGCATCCCATATGGTCCCCTGAGCACCGCCAGGAGTAATTCCTGAGTGCAGAGCCAGGAGAAACCCCTGAGCATCGCCGGGTGTGACCCAAAAAGCAAAAACAAAAACAAAAAACAAAAACAAATTGTGCCATGTATTTTTTGTCTTTTCAAACCTCAGTATCTGCTATTTTTTGTTATTATTCTTGTTGATTTTTTGTGTTGACAATATTTGTTGATGTTATTTGATTCATTTCCAAAAGCAAATATTAAAATCTTAAAAAAGTCTTGCCCAACTTCTCCAGAGGCTATTTCTTTATTCTTCAAATTTGAACCCAAAAGTATATTATGAGGGGTTTTCTGATGTCCTGGGGGAGGGAGGGTCCTACAAGGCAGGAAATTTAGTAATAATTATTCTTATTTTATAGATGAGGAAACTGAGGTTTGAAAACATTGCTAAAATGTTGAAATAAACCATAAGAAAAACCAGTTTATCTGTTGGCATAGCTGTAGTTTCTTTGCACACGCTTGCTTTTTGCGAATCATCTAACTTGCATTTCATAATCAGAAAATAAGAATTAAAAAGTAGAGATAGTGAATGTTTAGGGAGTCATGGAGTCTCAAAGAGGATGAAATCTTAACTTAGATACAAAAGCATCTTAACTAAATTCCGTTTGCTTTATGGCTGTCAGAACTGTGCCTGGAACACTCAGTTTAGATTTTCAGAGATTCAGGTTAAAGCTGTCAAAGGAAGTGTGTAAATCCAGAAAAAAGGTAGGAAAAAATAAAATGAAGCCAGTTAATCCAAAAAATATTAATCTCTTAAAGACAGTGTTGGTTTAAACTGAAGTTTGTAATTTTAGTTTTCTATTTAGGAACTATTGATGGTTTGGGTCTCTTTGAATAATCTATTAACTGACTCATTTAAATCAAAAAATAAAACTATCAGTCTCTGAAAAGCTATCATAATCATAAGTATCTTTAGGCTTGTGTTTGTGTAATAAATACTTTTATCAACAGTATACAATTATTAACACTTTGTTCCCCATAGAACACGTTTATATGCATATGCTTATTTGCTACAATTCTCACTACTATATCCATTTCAGAGTGGCAAAGTAGAAGATAGCCTTATCCAATGATCCTCTGAAGCTGACAGAGAAAGAAAGATGGAATTAGGAATTGGACTTATATATTCTAAATTTGATTTAGGCTCAAAAGGGATCTTGTAGAATTCTTTGTCTTTGGGTTTCATAAGTCATCAGGCTCTTCTCGGTAATTAAGATTTCCCAGGTATTGAGCCAGCAGAATATTCCATTCCATGAGACAGAGAAGGGAGCAGACTTCCAGAGGTACAGAGCTTCCAAAGGCAAGCTGGCACTAAATATTCTAGACATGAGAGGAGGGCCCTAACTAGCAGGAGCAAAGGGCACTGGCAAGATCCTGCCCCTGGCTAATCTTTTTCTTCTAGCTCCGTCTCTTACATTCTCTTACCAGAAATGAGAGCTTTGCCTGTGTTACCAGAAAACTGTTTAATTTCTTTCAGCACCTGTTTCAGGGAAACATTTAGCAGTCACACTTTGGAAAATTCTTGATGTAATACTTCAGCAAGTTATTGACTGTGGGTATTTGAGTTTAAAAAATAGGTAGGGGCCACTAGAGAGTATGTCTCATATGCTTGAATCCTGCAATGTGAGGCTACTGCTAATACATATCTTACAAGGCTATCATTAAAATATCATTGTTAAGATGGTATTCTAAGTTTTGACTCTTTTTTAAAGAACTTCCTATGTAGTGTAGAGATGGTTCAAAAGCCTGGAAAGCATTATTTGCATTGGCGTACCCTAGGTTCCATTTCTAGCAGTGTTTCTCTCTCTAGCACTACCCAATATGTGTTCCCCACACACACATCCCTAAGAGCATATGTTTGTTTGTTTGTCTTTTTTTTACTTAGATAGAGGCTCTAAGGATTGCCACCCAAATTTCAAAACATGGATATCAAGGAAGCCACTGGGGTCCCTAACAGTGCCGGGAAGTGAGTTCCCTTCTACCTCCGAGCCGGAGGGAAATGGATGAAAACTCAGGATTCCGATGCAGTTTTAAAAAAGGGCTTTACTGGGCCGGAGTGATAGTTCAGCAGATAGGGTGTTTGCCTTGCACGCGGCTGGCCCATGCCGGCCAGGGTTCGATCCACAGCATCCCATATGGTCCCCCCGAGCACCGCCAGGAGTGATTCCTGAGTGCAGAGCCAGGAGAAACCCCTGAGCATTGCGAACCTAAAAAAAGCAAAATAAATAAATAAATAAATAAATAAATAAATAAATAAATAAATAAATAAATAAAAATAAAAAGGGCTTTACTAACAAGGGTTCCTATATACAATCCAAGAGCAGGGAAAACCTCCAGACTCTGGGTTCCCAGCTACGCCCCAGCCACGTGTAGGCCAAGATGGCTGCCACCACGTGTTGAGGCCCAACAGCGAATGGAGAGGTAGGAGAAGCAAAATTCAAGGGAAGACGAAAAGGAAAAAAAGGATTTCTTTCTTCTTGCAGCTTATTTTATAGCTAGAAATCCGCCCAAACTTCCCTAGCCCTGCCCATTCTGGGCTGGGCTATCTAGAGATGAAAACAGGAAAAAGCTCTATAGAAATGTAGCAATTTCAGGAGGCCTTCTGACTGTTTACAAGGACCCAGAGCTAATTCAAAGCCTCCTAGCAGAGCTGGGAAGAGCTGTAAGCTAAATGTAACTTCCCCTGGCAGGGAGGGTCTAATGCCCTCTGGTAATTTCTCCCAGCACTTCACCTAATGTCTTGAGCCAAAATCTGTCTGGAAATTCCTTTATAGGGTAGAGAAGGGGGTTTTCTGATATGGCATGTCTCTGTACCAAAGACTATATTAATGCCAGTTAAATAATTCTCCAAGCCTTCACAAGAGTCTCGTCTACTTCATGATAGTTTTGTATTTTACTTGCCTTTGAGTTATCAGGGAGCCATGCTTCTTGCTTGGAGGCAAACAGAATTTCTCTCTGGTCTAATTACTTAAGAGATCCAATGTGGCCAGGCAAATATGCTGGTAAGATCTAGCTAGTCCCACGATGATTGTGGTAGCATGAGAGAATGTTTATACCAGCCAGTACAGAATACATGGTCAGATAAACTGCCACATATAAACTATTGCCCTATCTACAAAGTGACCTGCAGGAGGCAATCCAGGGCAGATGCAGAGACTTTTAGGCATCCTGCAACAAACAGATGCTAATATTAAGGCCTTTCCATAATCAATGCTCACGAATGCCATGAATGAGTAGATCAAATATTGTTTCCCGGCCTCTACCCCATTACAGAAAAGCAAAGTTCAAATGTGTGAAATTAATTCTCTAAGGTAAAAAACTCTAAGGATTTTGTCTTTTTCTAACAAGTCAAGTTCCAAATCTAATATTCCTGACTCAGATAATAAGTCTGGTTTCCTTGCTTCAGAGAAAGCGAACACTCAATGTATGGAGAAAGTTGTTCAGCAGTACTGAATTGAATGAGTGTTAAGACAGGAGTGCTCAAAGCAAGACACACTGGGTTAAAACTCAACAGTGGTAGAGATAAAGTGTGGAGGAGGGGGTGGAGAATGAAAGACAGGAGTGTGGGAAAGCAGAAGCTCTCCATAAGGTAAGAAAAGATGATTCCCCTAGGATAGAGGGAAGGAAGGTTAAAGGCATATTGATCCTAAGTGAGAAAACATGCTCTTGACTTTTCATCCTGCTTTCAGATCATCTGGCATCAAAAAGGATCTGTTACTGAGCTCAGCTTTGGAGATGGCACGAGAGATACAACAGAAGAGCCATCTGCTGACATGGAGGGCACCAAAGTGGCTTTTGATGATATGAGCTGAGCTGCAAAATAAAGGCGATGTGGAACCTGATATAACATGCACCAAGAGATGGGCAGGCAGCACCTGAGCACACACATGGTCTTGAAAAAATCATTTATTTCCTGACTTGACATAGAACTGACTTTCTGTATGAAAGAAGCTGCAAACTACCCAGGCCAAAGCCAGGATGGAGAGGAGGACAACAGGGCAGGTTACAGTTTCGAACTGCTTCCTCAACAATTTCTCTTTAGGATTCTCAAAATTATCCTGTGAAAGGAGGCTGGGCTCCATCTATGATTCTCATTTTATGGACAACGAAACTGAGGATGAGAAAAGGTCGCAGGGTTCAGGTTTCAGGGAAAGAGGTAGGAGCAGATAGTGACTGCTATAATCGCATGGTTATCTTTTCATCAAAGCACACTACATCTGACGAAAGTGACTTTTTATAAAATAGTATTGGCTGCATCCCTGGGTGAAAATATATGAATCTAGCTATCAATCTAGCTCAATTATATATCCAAGTATCTTCATCTCCTAGTCATCTTTATGATCTATCACCTATCAACCCTTTATCTAGTAGAACTCCTAATTAGGTATCCTTACATGGATATACTACTGACTGATCATATATATATATATATATATATATATACATACATATATATATGACAGGATGGAGAGTAGGGTCATATATATATATATCATCACCAGTGTATCCATATAAGGAGATATATATATATGATATGTATCTATGATATATATGATAAATTTATCACATATGACAAATTATCATGTGTGATATATGTATCATGTTATATATGATACATATATGATAAATTATACTACAGAGGAAAGTACACAATGCTAGAAAAAAGTACACCATTGTTAGATGTTAGACTATAGGGCTGGTGTGATACTGCATTACGTAGGGCACTTGCCATCCATGTCACTGACCTGGGTGTGATTCCCAGCATCCCACATGGTCCCCTGAGGACCACCCAATGACCACCTTAAGCACAGAGCCAAGAGTAACTAACCCCTGAGCACAGCCAGGAGTGGTTTTGTTGCTCCCCCCAAAAAGCAATCTAAATAGAAACATTCATACATATGTTTAGTCCTAGATTTTAAAAAATTGTTTTCCTGGTTTATTTACCTCCCCCCTAGCTTCAGTTTTGCCTAATTCATTTACAGCCCCCCCACAGTTTCAGTTTCAGATGGGGCAGGATATGGCTCATAAAAGTGTAGAGTATTTGACTTGCATGTGTAAAATATTGAGTTCTAGAAAATGACTCCCTAAATGTGCACCTCCTAAGACGGGCAGAGATATTAGAGATTATAAGAGAGTGGTTATAAAACCTTCAGCAGAGATTAAACAGAGTGGCTGGGTATGTCCATGCTTGGATCTGTTCTTTAATCTTTACCTCCAGAACTTATGTTTTCCTCCTGACCATGAGTTTTTCCACTGGTTCCAGTGGTTCTTAGTTTATCTTGTCTCTAAATTTCACAGCATTTTTCACCTAAATGAATTACCCAAGTATTTTCCTCAAAGCTTCAAAAATCACCCATGTAGATATTCTGTGAGCTTGAAATATAAATACAAAATACTTAAAATACAATTTTCTATATAATGTTTAGGAAAATACTGTCTGGCTTTCTGTCTCCTATCTCCGTATCTCTGTCCCTTGCTCTTTCTCTGTCTCTCTCTCATGTGTGAGCTTGTACTATTTCTATTGCTCTTACTCATTGAATTTGGGATTCCCTGGATAGGTTCCTATGCAAATGCTCTTATAAATGAGACTTTCTTTTGATGCTAAAAATGTCTTCTCAACAGGCTGCTGCAACTTTTTATTACATCAGATGAACTTTAGGAATAGTGCTGGGTTGAAAATGTTAGAGGGAAGCACCAATTTTAGCAATGTATTTTAAGGGCCTCACAAGTCGCTTGATTCTGAGCAACCCACTCTTTAAATCCCCAGGCATCCTTTGGTACACGGTCAGCTGGGCCTGACCTCTGTTGAAAAGAAGCCATTTAGCTCACTACAAATGAGGTGAGAGTGCTTTTAACTCACCTCCATCATGGAAAGGAGTTATTGTTATTGATCCATTCCTTCAAATATTCTGTCTTTAAATATTTTATTAATTAGACTATCAAAATCTAGTTAAGTTATTTGCCCCTTTCCTATATATTGACTTATTATTTTAGTTTAAAAATGTGTATCTATTTATTAAAATTTTAGTTCTGTTATGTGTGTTACTGCTATTATGTTATTGACAGAAGGATTTGCTGGCAAGTGTACAAGAAATAAACACTTTTGGAAAGATTGATTCTGTTTTTTCCAGTCAAAACATCATCTAAGATATAATTTAGAGTGTTCTTCATTGACCATTTTGAACCATCCACCTGATAATCTCTAAATAAAATTGAATATCAGGAAATATTTATGTTATCTCAAAAATAGTTAGCTTACTTGTGCCCTGCCAAGCTTTACTGTTCTTGTCAATAGTAATTCCTAGACTTCTCTAAAAATGATTCCTTCAACAATTATTATATAAAAATGATCAGTTATTGGATGATGACTGTCCAGCCATCATTCAACACAAATAAGCATTTTATTAAAGAATAAAATAAGCATTTTATTACTAATAAAAATAAGCATTTTTATTACTTTTTCCATTAGTTTT
>JAJIBD010023732.1:0-222500 GCA_021461705.1 Cryptotis parvus | reverse complement strand
GCACAATATAAAACAACAAGGGAAAGAAAATATTATGAGACTCAAATTTCTTTTAACTTAGAGAAGGCTATGAAGGGTGCATATAGAAAAACAAGAAACACAGAAGAAATAAGTGGATCCACACTTTGGTCATGCTTGAGGACTACTCCGAGACTGGTGCTCAAAGGTGAGCTGAGAGTGTTCTGGGACCACTAAACCGCTGAAATTCTGTATGCAAAAAATGTTCTCCAGTATTTCTTTAAATAGGCTTCATGATTTTAGAGAACCTGTAGGTTTCAGAAACTCTGAAAAGGTATAAAGTTGCATATATCTCTCATTATCATAAAATATTCACCGTCATAAACATCGCCTATCAAAGCGGTGCTTTATTTTTTTAAGATTTTTACACATGACCTTGAGATATACAATTACAGAGATGTTCATGATTGGGTTACAGTGTTCCAGCACCGTCCCTCTACCAGTGCCCTACTTTCACCACCAATGTCCCCAAATTCCCTCCCCCTTCCTATAGCCTACCTTAATAGGAGGCACTCTCTCTTGCCTTCTCTTATACATTGTTGTTCGCCCTACAGACATTTAGATTATCATGTAAATCCTTTGCCTATACTCAATATTCAATTTTAATCTGGCACTACCATTTCCTACAATTAGAATACTGGTATATATTTATATCCCATTGATATATATTTATACCCATAATGAACGTATTCATTCTATATATGTCCTTTTTTCTTCTGACTAATTTTACTCAGCATGATAGTCTCCATATCCATCCATTTGGAGGTAAATTTCATGAGTTTGTTTTTTGATGACATTTGCATATTATTCCATTGTGTAGATATAGCTAGTCTTCTGTTCTCTGACATTCAGGTTGTTTCCAATCCTGGCTATTGTGAATATTGTAAATAGTGCTGCAAGAATATAGAGTGCAGATAGTGTTCCTGCTGTGTGTTTTTTGGTCTCCAGGGTATATTCCCAGGAGTAATATTGCTGGGTCAAATGGGAGTTAAATATCTAGTTTTTGGAGGAATGTTCATGTTGTTTTCCAAAAGGGCTGGACCAGTCAGCATTCCCACCAACAGTGGATGAGAGTCCCTTTCTTCATGCATCCACGCCAGCACTGGTTGTTCTTACTCTTTGGATGTGTGCCATTTTCTATAGTATGAGATAATATCTCATTGTTGTTTAGATTTGCATTTCCCTGGTGATTAATGATGAAGAGCACTTTTTCATATGATTTTTGGCCGTTCGACTTTGTTTTGGAAGTTTCTGTTCATTTCTTCTCCCCCCTTTTTTTTCTTTTTTGATGGGGTTAATTGTTTTCTTCTTGTAAAGTTCTACCAGTGCCTGATATATCATGGATATTAACAGCTTATCAGATGGGTGTTGGGTGAATATTCTTTCCTACTCTCTGGGCATCTTTGTTTCTTGCTCATTGTTTCTTTTGAGGACCAGAAGATTTTCAGTTTAATATAATCTCATTTGCTTACCTTTGCTTCCATTTGCTTTATCAGTGGTGTTTCATCTTTGAAGGTGCCTTTAGCTTCCATGTTGTAGAATCTTTTCCCTGTTTCCTTCGATGTACCTTATAGGTTTATGTCTGCTGATGAGATCTTTAATTCATTTTGATCTGACTTTTGTGCATGGCATTAGAAAGAGGTCTAAGTTCATTTTTTTATGTATAGCTGCTCAGTTTACCCAGTATCACTTGTTGAAGAGGCTGTTTTGCTCCACTTAATATTTTTTGCTCCTTTAACAAAGACTAAGACATGATATATTGGAGAGTGTGGGTCAGGATATTCATTTCAATTCCATAGCTCTACAGGTTCGTTCTTATCCTGCCTTCATAGGGCCCAGGTCTCTGAGGCTTATGTTAATGCAGGAGAATGGTGGAGTCGAAGATATGTGCCGGAACCAGAGATTCTTTGTCCTTTAGCTATTTCTTCAATGCTCTTGAAGGTGTCCCACACTGCTCTCTTCCTTCTGTGCAGCTCAGGTGCTAGGTCATTCATCATGTTGAGTTCTCGACCTAGGTACACAAAACTGCTCCATTCAGAGATGTTTGTTCCGTTGAAAGTGAATGGAGCATCTGGAACTAGTTCATTTTTCATGAACATTGCTTTGTTGAGATTCAGCTGTAGACCTATCTTTCCACATTCTCGGTCAAAGTCAGACAGCATGTGTGCCGCTTGGCTAATGTTTGGTGTTATTAGAACGATGTCATCAGCGAAGCAGAGGTGGTGTAGTTGCCGACCATCTATCTTCACTCCCATTCCTTCCCATTCTAATTGTCGCATGATGTTCTCGAGGGTGGCGCTGAAGAGTTTTGGTGAAATAGTATCACCCTGCTGAACCCCTCTTTTGACATCAATGATCACTTCCGTAGAATGGTGAGAACCTGGTGCTCAATCCCATAATACAGCTCACGAAGGATCTTGATGTATTGGTTTTGAATGTCCTGTTTGGTTAGGACTTCTATGACCGCTTTGGTCTCAACAGAAGCAACAGAAGAGTTAAATTTCAATAAATGATAATTCAACAAACTTAGTAATTAGAAAAGAAAATACAATAGTAGAAATCTATTTCTAACCTGGTCTGACTAACCTTATCTAAATGAGGAAAGTATTTATAGGAATATGAAGAAACTGTTGGAACTTATATTAATCTCTAGTTCTTATTCTTTATCATCTTTAAAAAATACCCATAACCTTAAACATAGGGAAATTCTTGAGCTAGAGAGTTAGTATCATGAATAGGACAATTCCTTTGCATGTGGTTGATTGGGATTCCATCTCTGGTATGACATATGCTCCTGTGACACTGCCAGAAGTGATCCCTGAGCACAGAACCAAAGTAAACCCTGCATACCACTGAGTGTGGCCAAAAGAGCAAACAAACAAAAGGAAATCCTGAATTTCCATAGATCACTAATTGTCAGCTACTGCAGTGCCATAGACTCTAATGAAAACAGGAATCATTTTACATGATCTATTACTGGAGTTGTGCACATGTGCAAACAAACAAGCTACATGCAGTTTTAGTCAGTTCTCAGGCATCCTGAACTTCACAGGATCTGGCAGGTGATACTGATCTCACAGCTCTTGTCCTCTGCCAAGGTGAGCTTGGGTCTCTAATGTCTAGAGATTAACACTGTTGTGTATGAATTTTGAGGCTTCCTAGAACCTAGTTAGAAAATTGCAAAGAACATTTCCCTTGCATTCAAACCTTGTCATTCAGGTGAACCAATTTTCTCTTTGTAAATCAGGACATTTGCAAATGTTTCATTAGCTTTGTCCAAGATAGCTTTTAACACATGCTTTTGCTGCGTGGTGCAGATGACATATCAGCACAAACATACCATGCCTTCATTAAACAGGGAGAAGGAAGGGATGGTTTAAATGGAGCTACAGAAACAGCACGGGCCTCTATTTCTCTGGAAAGGCAAATGATTCCCAAGTTACAAGAATCTCAGACATTTTCTGTTATAATTCTTTTAAACATGTATGACACAGATGAGTTTATTCTCTTTTTTTCCCCATCAGCCCCAAGATTTATTCATTCTTTCATCTGTATGCTTAAGAATTACTGTGAAGCAAGGATTCAATATACAGAGAAAAATAAACAAATAAATGGAGGGAATATAGCCCCGTCCTTGTGAAAATAATTATAGAGGTGGCAGTAAAAAAAAATGATCACAAATAAGAACATAAAATTCCCCTAAGTATCAGCATCCCAGTGGAGAACTGAAGGATAAGAGGATGTTAATCTAACCAGGAGAGGTCAAGGAAATTTCCCCAGAAGGAATTAAAGCAGAATTCAGGGACAAGTAGGAAGCAAAATGGAAAGGTGGGGACTGAGGTGGAGAACGCCACCTCAGTCCCCACCTTGGCTTTGGGCCAAGGTACATGGCTAATATATTTAGAGCAGTAGGAGACTGCATGGTAAAAGTATAAAAATTATATAGCCAGCAGAGTTTATGGAAGCACATAAACCTTTCATTAGGGTCTGTGACCATCCAAAATCTTCTATTTTAATTGATTGGAAAGACAACAAGAAGTCTATGAGAGAATAACAGTTTGCCAAGATTAATCAGGAACTCAGGTAAAGAAATTCAGATTAATAACTGACATGTGAAAAGCATTTATTAAATGATTTCTAATGGTTTTCCTTTTGTCCAGATATGGCTTATATTGTTTTCACTAAAATGATAGATTAAAAAGACTTTAGGCTTTGTGAGTTACACATAGGACTTTGTAAACTTGCTTTTGAAAATAGCCTCTAAAAAATATATCAGTCTTAGGTCAAGGACTGATATATTTTTATATATAAAAATAGGATTTTGCAAAACTGAGTCAAGGATGGAATATGGGTCAGAGAGGTACGACACTGTGCACTTTGGGGCCATCCTCTGACATATACATGCTAAGTTCTGTGAGAACACAAGCCTCTGATTCATTGTAGATTTTCCCTGGTTCATCACAGTGCCATTGCAGATACACATTGCAGATACTTCACACATATTTTAAATCACTGTCACTGTATCACTGTCTTCCCGTTCATCATCAATTTGCTCGGCGGGCACCAGTAACATCTCCATATGACCTGTCTCATGCAAGTAAAGACCAAGGGCACCTGCTTGCTCCAGGAACATAAAGAGCCTCAAACCATTCCATCAGGTCATGGGAATGAGGTCTATAATTGTTACTGGTATCTGGCATATCAAATACTACACAGGTAGCTTGCCAGGATCTGCCGTGCGTGTAGCATACTCTTGTAGTCATCTCTAAATCCAGCATTTATTGATGAACAGCGCCTCCGCTTGCGGCCACGCTAGCTGGGCTGTGATAGGCTGGTCTGCTGGGTGGAGTTCTGAGGAGGGGGAAGTCCGGATGTGGAAAATGGAGGTCCTCATGGAGTGGAGGGTCATCTGGCTTGTTGTGAGGCTCTGCTGGGGTGGCGGGCCAGGACTAGAACCTGCCACTCCTCCCGGGCACCTCATGAGCAGCTGGGCACAGTGAGACCCAGTAGCCGCTCTGCCCTATGTCTGTCCCAAGCAAATATTTTAAATATTTGCCAATATTTGATATGAATGTTTAAAGAATTTGATATCTATTGTCATCCTAGGAGATACACAGGAACAACTGAATAGAAAAGAGAGACTTTTTATAAAGTTTATTTTTCTTTTTGGGTCACACCCAGCAATGCTCTGGGGTTACTCCTGGCTCTTTGCTCAGTAATTACTCCTGATGGTGCTGGGGAAGCATATGGGATGCTGGGGATCAAACTCGGCTCAGCAGCATGCAAGGCAAATGGTCTACCACTGTGCTATCACTCAGGTCCCGAGAGTCTTTTTCTTGACATTGACAATGGGACAACTAAAGTTGGAAAGGATGACCACCAGCATTGACTGGAGAATATCTAAAGTGTTGGGTGGAGGGGCATGGTGGTTTTATGCCCAGGAGATAGAACACCATTATAGACTAATGAACATGAGCATCCCATACTCATATCTAATTTAAGCCTAATTACCTTTGTATTTACCTACAAACAATGGCATGCTGGAGTTTAGAATTTCAACATATGAATTTTAATAAAGGGATACATTTGGTTCATTGCATCTTTCACCTGATACCCTAATTATAATAAATGTAAACAGTGTGTAAAAGCGGAAAACGTAAATGCAAAGGAGAGAGAAGGGTTGGGAGAAAAAGGAAGCCTGAAAAGTGAGATAAACTGAGACTCTTCAGGGTCAGACGGGACTGCAGATTAATTATAGATGCAAGAGAAAAAGTGAAAATGCACGTGGCAGAGAATTCAGCTGAAGAAGTATCTGCACTGCCCAATAGGGTGCAGGCATGAATCTCTCTCAAAATCTACCATGAAGTGTTTCCTGTAATTTTTGTGACTTCTTGCTTTCAGAGGAGAATGTCAGTAGGTATTCAAAATCTTTGTGAGTTATTTTCTTGGCATTTATTTTATTTAGTTTGGGAAACATTGACAACTTTCTTTCCCTTGCTTCATAGAAAAAGAAGGGAAAGTCACTTATCGAGAAAATTACATTTTTTAGCAGTTCTAGACAAAATAAACACATAAACTGAAATTAATAATAATGTGCTTCAAACATGAAACTAACTGAAGCATGGCCAGATTTGGAACTTCTTTTTCTGCATTTGTGCTGGTGTTGACAACATCCTCCTTGTAATAGCGTGAAGGTGGTCAGCAACGTGAGAACGAATGTGAAGGCCAATATCTCAGCATGTGCTCCTGTTCTCCATAAGTGAATTCCATTTTTAATTCTGTTATTAGAACTATGAGCTAAGCAAATCTTTGCAATCTGAACCAGGATGGACTCACTCATGGGTTCAAATACAGAACTTCATACTCGTACCACTTTTCCTCCTCAAATATTGTCCATTATTGCTTTGCTTGCTTGACTTTAGTCCCAGTTTTATGAACACATTCCACACCTTGACATAATATATGATCATTTTCCCTTTCCATAACACCATACTGAATTCAGTAATTGCTCAACTACGAGCAGTATAAGCTTCATCAGAACCCCTGCTAAAAATACAGGGACATAGATTCACCCTAGACCTACTAGATCATCTGCACCACCAGTGTTTGTTTGTTGGCAAAATTGCCAGAGGAACTGTACATGCAATAAAATGACAGATTGCTGTCCTTAACTTACTTTCCTTCTTTCCTCCCTTATAAGAACATTCCCACTTATCAAATATTAAAGCTAGCTGTTGTTGTTTTAAAAGCATCTCTGTAAGATATTTGGGGATGCCATGTAACAAAAATTATTGGATGAAGAGTGATAGAATAATCAAGATGACACACTTTGGAATAGGAAAGAAGTGACTTCAAGGTTGAGTGTACCACTTCATAACTGAGCACCTAGTTCATCCCACAACTTCATTCTCTTCAAAAAATCCATGAGTTCACTTATACTAGGCTCCCCTATGTAACATATTATCCCCAAAATTCAGAATTATTTTTGTATGTCCATGTTTGACAATGATATACCCCTGTGTTGTCTATAGTTTGAGGCCAAGATTGCCCAGGCAGTATCAGATTGAACGTAACAAAACATCCACAAATTCTTAGGCTTCTTCTACTTTATAGTAATTTTCTACATCATCAACTTTTCTTTCAATGATCAAGGAGTACCACCATCTCTCTACAGGCAAAGGAACTACAGAAAGGAAAACAGAGAGGCCAAGAAGAGCAATAATGTCAGTGACAATGGAATAAACATTAGCCATATATTATTGTGTTCACAAGACTGAAAGAATTAGGGCATGAGAAATTCTGGAAACCCAGATTCTTTGCTGGGAGATCATATCACCTTTCTTACTTCAATTTCCTTATCTGAAAATTTCCAGTCACAGTCAGTCCTTAAGAAGCATTGTAAACAATGTGATGTAGCACATAGTAGGCATGTTATAAAAAAGATCTTATAGACATAATAGGAGTAACTATCTCCTTTCAATCTTCAGAAGCAGAAACAAGCTAGTTCTCCCAAAAGTCCTAAATTAGAGGCACTGGATGGAGCCAAAACAATCATATCATAAGTGAGTGTATTCTCTCTTCCATCTGGGTCACCATCTTTCCCTTACAATAGCTTAACCAGATGTCCTTTTCCTTTGGAAACGTGGGTGGGGAGTGTGTGTGTGTGTCCTCAGACATAACGAGTGGTGAGGTCAGGGGTTACTAATTGAATTTCCATTTGCCTTTTATATTCATTCAGAATCCCAATCTGGGCAGAACTATAGCTATAGCCCTCCACCTCCCCCATATTCTCCACCTTCACTTGCTGACAGCACTCGTCTTCTGATGCCGCTTCACCACTTATACTGTAACTCTAATCAGAAACTGATGTGATGACAAAATTGGGAAGAGATACACATGTGGCCCGGAGAATATTTTGAGACTGGATTTGCAGCACAGTGAAAAAAATATAGAAGGAATTTTAAAGACTCTCCCAGCAGTGTCATTTGTCAGAGTTCACATCCTCTTTAGAGGTTCACTGAGATGGGATTTGTAGTCTGAGGATCCAGACTAGGATGCCCAATTGTAAAAGACTTTAGTTTCTCTAATAGGGCCCCTCTATGGTGTGGCTCATTTAATCTTCCCATGAGCTTTTAGGAGAAGAATGGTGCTCTGAGATTCTCCCTTATCGATGAGAACAAGTGGTCCTCAAGGTTTATTGACATGTGCACAGGTCTGCAATAAGAGAGTAAAGAAAGCAAGTAAATAGTTCCTATCTTCTGCCCTCATGATTTATTCACTCTTTTGTTTCTTCCAGAACCTTTCATTGTGAGGTCAAGTAAAGATTCTATTGCTAAACATAAAATGGATGTTAGTGACCCCTCAACCCCTTCCTCCCTTCTTGATGAGTTGTTCAATACCATAGTCATCCTTGTCTTAGTGTTTCCTAAGTGAATGATAAAGACTCATGAAAGGGGAGTGTGGTGTACAACAAAATGTAAGTGTAATAGTCTAAAGTGCAATTTGGAGGGATTCTTTATAAAAGTTGGCATAAAGAAGGCAGTTTCCCAAGGGGACTCTGTGTTATTTTTTATATAAGAAGGGCCATATGTCAAATAAATTATAGAACTTCTGACCTAAACTCTTGACTTTTGGCTTCTTCTGACAACCATCATTATCCAGAGAGCAATTTTCTATTGTCAATTTGGCCAGGAACTTACTCTGTAGAGCTTTCTTAAAGATTGAATTCAGACTACAGAATTCTGACAACTCTTGTAATGGTCAGGAGGCTGTGCTCTTCTCTCTTACCCATACACTTCTACAATTCTCCTTTCTCACCAGATCTGACTTGACCTGGTGCTCGTAGATCAAACTATTTCAACTGAATAACCCCATGTTGCTTACTCCTCACATTAGATAGATACTTTATCCTCCACCTCTATAATTCCTCTATCACTTTACCTGTCGACAATTGCATGCTTGTACAGACTCAACAAGGGTGGCATCTAAAAATGTCTCATAAGGGGCCAGATAGTACAGAGAGTAGGGTGCTTGTATTGCATGCAGCAAACATGGGTCTGATTTCTGGCACCACATATGGTCCTCCAAGCCCCCAAGTGTGATTCCTGAGCAGAGAGCCAGGAGTGTTCCTTGAGCACCCACAAGTGCGACCTGCCCCCAAAGAAAGGTGTCCCATGAATTGTTTACATCACATCAGATGTTTTGGAAAGCACCCTGTGGCCATTCTAACATATTTCTTACCTCATACAAACCATTTCTCTGCATTCCTTGATTCTCCACCTGTAGTACACACAAGGTAGAATTTCCTTTAAAAAACTTTACTTATTTATTTATATACCCATAACTCCAACACAGTACAGAATAAACCTACAAAGGACAGTCTGATAATGACAAAAATTCCTAGAGTGAGGAAATGAATAAATGAGAAGTCCTATAGCGAAGAGTATTAATTTTTCTAAATGTCACATTCAACACCATCAACTACAAATCTGAAGGTAAATTTTAAATGACCTTTTCCCTTGGTTTGGGGTGGGCTGGAGCCAGATATTGGAGAGTGAAGAATCCTTGTCTGATTTTGCAGGAGGCTACAGAAAGGCTGAAAATAAAATATATACCCTGTCATCTCTCTACTCGTTTGACTTGGGATGGAGGTGGCAAAACCAAATATCTACTTCCTGAAAAACTTTCAAATAGCTCAAAAGTATTCTATTACTACTTCATCCAACCAATTGCACTAATGATTTAGGAACTCTATGTCTTAAGTGTCAAATCTATTATATATAGCAATGGTAGTATTCTCCCCAAACTATCAGAGGATAAAAATTTAAGGGACACCTTAGTCAATTCAATCAGTGTATGAACTTTGACCAGGCAGATTGCAACAAAGATTCTCCCTTATTTTTACTTATGGGGGCTGGTGAGAATTTTCCTAGAAGGTTTTAACAACATACTCTTTACTGGGTGCTTTAACCAGTTAAAAGAATTATTTGGATGAGCCAGAGATTAGTACTTTTTAAAGAATATCAGTTTATACTAATAGGCAAGGAATATTAAGCACTGACACAGAACAACTCATAAAATAGAAATGATATTTAACACACATTTCCTGGGAGAAGGGATGAGTGAATACACTATCTTAAGATGTACTGTTTTATCAACCGAAACCCTAAGCATCTCTGCATACACCAACTGTGAGATGCTTGAGGGTGAACACTCTGTTTGTGTATTTGATTCTTTGATTTCTGCCATGCAGTTGAACTTAGTATCTCTTAATGAGTTGTTATATACTTTAAGGACTAGGGACAAGGAGCTTTGTTAGCTGGAAAAGAGCACAACAAATGAGGATATTTTGGGGAAAGCACAAGTCAGGAAGCACATGGAGCTGAATTTAAATTCCTACTTTCTTTACTAAGTCAGGGAAATCTACTGTTTTCTCATTTGTAAATGTGTGTAAAAATATCCCTCACCAACACTCCTATACAGCTAAGATAGTCAAATTCAAAGGTCCTCTCCCAAAAAAAACTAAATAATGTTTCCACTTATTTCCTTCCCTTTACAAAGATCTAGCTTTACAGATTAGGTTAAAACTTTGAGAGATGAGACATGAGAGACAGAAAAGGGGGTGGCTACATAGGAAGATGGAAGAAGTGAGAGAACAAGGGGGAGGAGGAGGATAATGAGGGCAGAAGACAGAAATGAGTCATCATCGGGAAAGCAAATGGTGGTCATAGACTAGAGAAATAGTTCATTTTAGCCACTGCCAAAAAAGTCAAATCTTCAGCCCTGGCACTTGGCATTCTTACTGCTCTGTCCAGTTCAGACACATAACCGAGCCATAGATCACTGTCCTTCTGCATAAGCACTGGGTGGTAAATGCCATGAACACTAATAACAGCATTCATCACCAGGTAAGCAGCTCCATATTGAGCTTGCTTGGGCCAAGTTTCCAACCATTTGGACAAACTCCAAATACTATTTCTCATACCTTCTGTCCTAGTCTTTTTTGGAAGAAGGGACATGGAACTGTTTAGACAACCCTAGCCAGGAATCTAAAGCAGCTGGATTATAATTCAGCTCTAATGTGGTCTCAAAGTATTTACTTATAAAATGGAGACAGGAACTCCATAAAATTTCCTCTTGGTGTCCCTTTCAGTGTCTCATTAACATGGAGCCTGGGCATGGACTGGTGGATGTGGGGTAGGATGGAGCTAATAAGTATTACCCTTTAGTCCTATTTCAGCATTTTGTGATACATTCAACAAACAGTATTTTTTCAATAAAAAGAGCTTAAACTTGACCTTAATCTCTAGAAATAATAAATTGGACACATTATTTTTACATAGATTGATCTACAAATGAATGTAAATATAGTCTTTATCTTTAATCTTTATCCACAGAAGCTCATATCTGCCTTAATAGTGTGAATTCTACCATTTCCCTCTTGAGATTTCTCTTATTCATTGATTTGAGCATCAACTGTAAGACGTAAGTGTCCAAGAAGGACTGTGAGATCAGAGCATAAGATGTGTACAGAGCTATTTCCGTGGATTTATTAGTTATTAAATTGATTCTTGGAGTACTGAGATAGGTATGTTTCTTTGTGACACAGGGTCAAAACTTTTTGTTTTTCATCTACCTTGTTTATTTCTCTTTTCCATTTGTCTATCTTCTTCCCTGAAAAATATTTTAATTGAAATATCTCAATCTTTCCACACCTATAAACTAAGAAAAAATATCATGGAAAAACTCATATCATGACCTGTCTTAGATGAGTGTTGCTCAGCCTTTGGGAAAAAATTCTTTATCACAGGTCATTCCTTGATTGTCTTCATGAACTTGACTTTTCTCATAGCAATAATGACATCTTGGCAAGGACTAAAGTGGTCTCCCAAGGCCTAGCTGTACACTGGGATTTTGAGTAGAGAAAACCAAGAATGCACTTAATTTCTTCTCTGTCCTCTAAGATATTAAATTTTTCTTGGAGCTCTCAAGGGGACTCACTGTTTCCAGATTAAATTTGAGCATTCAAGGATCCTGAGTTCAATTAATTGATACCTCTCCCACACACTGCTCTTTACTATCATTTGAGAATAAACAGTGCAAATAAACTGAATTTAGAAATCCAATTGGTATACAAACTTTCCACAGGGATGTGTCTACCTTGCTGAAGATAGGACTCAAATTCTTTTTTAGCGCATCTGTCTTCTATTGCAACTCATTTTCTCACATACTTGATAACGGTTGCCAGATTCAGTGAAACCCGTCTATAGACTCATTTCCCATCACTCTTCCTTGCTCATTCTGCTCCAGCCATCCATCACTCAATCTCAAAAGTGTTCTAAGATCCTTCCCATATCATGCTCTCACACATTTTTCTACTGTTGCAGAATTTTTTAAAAGTTGATGTGCATTCCCCACATACCTATGCTGAACTTAAGAAAAAAAGTTGCCTCCATTTTTTTATTCTACAAATGCAAATATTCATATTTGCTTTGTTATAACTCTATCGTTGGAATTAAAACAATTCTTGGCACATAGTAGGCATTCCATAAATATATGTTGAATGGGTGGAATGCAAGCATATTTCTAGTCTCTATAGAGATGATAAGGCAATTGGACAATTAGACAGGAAGGAAATAAACACATTAAAAGACACGGACAGCTGGAAAAGGGAAGATTGGGAGACAACCTCAGATGTCTCCTGGTCAACCAAATAAAGGCATATTTAGGAGTGGAAGCTCCTCCCAACCATCTGTCATCCAAGTAAAAATGTCTTCTTTGCACGCAGAAAATTCATTTGCAATGAAAATAAATAAAACTTTATTGAACTATGAAATTGCAAATGGGTTGGCTGGTTGGTGCCTTTTGTAGCAATTATGCAAAAGCTATTCATTTGCTTGTTTTTTTGCAAGTAAAAAGGATATTTTATTTTTGCAATTCATTTGCTCAAAAGCTTATCAGAGCTCAGAGGTTTACATGCATCTTGGCAAGCTGGTTCATCCAATTTTCCAATTAGTTAGAAAGACAACATAACTGTATTAAGAACATTTTATAATTTATCCAGCATAGAAACCAACAGATTCTTTAACATTGAACTCACGGTACCTGTAGACTGACAAACATCATAATCAATTACCCAAATAATGACTCCTTTACATCACTGAGTTGAATATCCAAGGTGGAATATCAGATCCACTTTGATGGACTGATGCAATGATATAAAATAAAGTGTCTTCTTTTACATTCTTCCTTGGTTTCCCCTATTCATTTCATTCTCTTATTTATAGGCAGTATATCTATGGGAAGGTATAATAACATATGGAGTTTAAATCACAGTGCTGGGTGTATGATGACTTTGTTGGTTGTCCCAACTGGGTTGTCCCAACTGGGTTTAGTATTAATAATTGTCACTGAAATCAGAAAGACCTGGGTTCTACCGTTTGTGTTGTAAGGGACTAACTATCCACACCAGCTTGTAATGTCCTCATTGGGAAATGGGCTTAAGTATGAAATGCATATACAAATTTTCTGACATAGAATAAACTTTATGCTGGTGATAACAGCAGTCTATAGCAAAGAAGTTACTCTAACATTACTTTCTGAAAACTATATCATGTTTAAGTCCTTTGATTATCACTGGACCTATCGATTGCCAGGAGGTAATGAAAACTTTGTGGCGATATCATTTTATTAAATTCCACAGCACCCTTTGAACCAATGGTCTGGGTTTCTCCTAGTTAAACATTCATATAGGTCTTAGCCTTGAACATAGAAACCAACTTTCAAAGTGCAGTTTGTCAGATAACTGATGTCATGACTAGAACAAGAGTCACCAACTAGGAAATAATCCTGGTAATAGAAGGAGTTGAGATTTTTTTTTTCTTTTTTGGGTCACACCCAGTGATGCTCAAGAACCTCCTGGCTCTTCCCTCAGGAATTACTCCTGGTGGTGCTCGGGGGACCATATGGGATGCTGGGGATCGAACCCGGTCGGCCATGTGCAAGTCAAATGCCCTACCCACTGTACTATCACTACAGCCCCAGCAGTTGAGACATTAAAGACCAAACTCCTTATTACAATCCCAGATCCAAGATGACCTTAGGTAAGTCACCTGATCTCCTTGAGCCTCTGTCTTTTCCTTGTAAAATGACAAAGTTGGTTTCTAACCATCCCTTGCTTTGCTTGGGAATTAGTTTAACATGCTTTCATGCTTATTTTGTCTTCTACTCATACCTGGATTTATAGAATGCACTGAAATAAATAGGAGGTTATTTTTTGTTGTTTCGACTCACGAGTCTTTGTATCTCAGTTTTCTATCTTGGTAAAATTCCAAAAGGTTGAAAATTCCATTTCAATGCCGCACTTTGTCCACTACATGATTCATCCCTTTTCCTTGTTACTTCACCGCTGGGAGCACTGGCCTTCCGCCCAGAATCTCATCTCCTTTTCACCCTCTTCCCCTGTGCTCTCACTAGCTACCACTCTTTACAATTAAATTGTGCAATGAATGTCGAGTACCTGGGTTTGAAGGAACTCTAGCTTACTGCTTTGATTATAAATTTCTACCAACAGCCTTTCTGGTTAGATCATAATTCAGGGGCCATTAATCACCTACCTGGCCTCCAGGACCCAGCAGAGGCAGGGAAGTTAATAAAGACCTCTTAGAGCAAAGGAAACCCACTGGAGCCTGTGTTGGGAAATAGTTTGATGATCCTGAATGAGCTTCTGATTGCTTTAAAGAGCCCTGGGCGACTGGAAACATTAAAGCTGAGGGTATTATTGCCTCTACTATATGTAGTAGTAGAAGCTGTCTTCTGGGAATGCAGGAGTCATTCCATCTATATGGCTTAAATTAAGAGTCATTTTGCAAGAGCATTCTCTTCTAGATACAAATCCTGTCTCCATCATGACCACCCTTTTACAATAATTACAATTCTACTGATAGAGGTTAGTTCCTCTGAATCTTTGGTAGTAAGTTCAATTATGATGATAATACTAATCCTCTATAATGCTCTATAATACTTTAAGAAACTTTTTGCTATCGTTTCTGGATCAAAACTGGAGGTGCTAAGGTCCTACTTCTGGCTCTGGGCTTAGGCAGTGCTTGACACCACAAGTGATGCTAGGGATTCAACCAGGGTCATCTGTGTACCAAGTAAGTACCTTACTCTCTGCACTATCTCTCTGTCCCCTATAGCAATTTTAATAAAAGGAAGCATGCCAGTAAATGTTGAAATACTTTTCCAGAGGCATCTTATCACAAAGTGGAAAATCAGGGTTCCCAAATGACATGACGGAATGTGTCTATTACTTTCCAGGAGTGCTCAGACTCAGGAAGACATTTCAGGTTTAAAACTAGGTAAATCCTGACAACAGAGATTCAGGGAGTGGCAGGGCAGTGTTAAGGCACAGGGAATGGATGTTGATCTCTATGGGAGTATTTAAAATCTAGCCTTGGCTGGATACAGCAAGTTAGCATAAAAACCTTCAGTACCATGTCTTGTTGATTTGATTGTGAGCTAAAACATTTTATAAAGAGAATAGGACTAAGAAATAATGGGTAACTCTGTTCATTGCTCAACTTTAACTCAAGCTCTTTCACAAATGATTAGTGCATAATACAGCTTTGCTACCTATAATGATGCTAAAAAGAAATAAAAATATGAAGCAAAGAGAATCAAGTAAAAAGTTCAACTAATAATTTGTTTTACTAAGTTCTACTCTTCTCTGGTCTTTGTTCTAAATAATCACATGAGTATGAATTCTTCTCAAATGAAATCTTTCAATTGAGCCTAGTAAAAAAAGTTGATTCTGACAAAACCAAACTTCTATGTTCTTAAGTCTCTGAAAGATGGTGATGACAGACATCTTATACAACTAGGATGGGCAAAAATGTATGTGTAACAAAAAACACCAGAAATACAATGGTGTAGCACTCAACATTTTACTTTGAGTTGAATAGGGTTATTTTTGATAGTTTTAATTATTGTCCAATAAATATTCTCTCTCTTTACCTCCCATCGAAACTACATACCCACTAATTATAGTTTACCTGTGACTTGATTTGTCGAAGAAAACTTTGGCAGACATTAGAAGAACAGCCTATTACATCTGAATTTCCAGTTTCCAGACCTGGGCCCCCATCCCATTGTGACCCACCATGATAAGAATATGCTCCAGGAAGCCATTGTGTAGACAACTGCTGTCCTATGAGAAGCAAGAGACATGTGGCACAGATTGGAATTCAATACCACAATAAGCAGTGCTCAAGCCACGGAATGATGTGATGATTTGGTTGTGATTTTTTTTCCTTCTCTTTCACATGTTGATGTTGTTGCAATGAGTAGGGGTAGCACATTTGGCTGTGATACTTGCATCCTTGACTGCACTACTCTTTGAGGGTTTCACACTTGGTCATGGTGCTTGCACACTTAGTTGTGCTCATTGGGTGAGGAGAATAGAGTAATCGCACATTTAATTGTGGTACTCACACACTTTTAGTTAAGTGTGCTGATGACCCATGCAGGTTTTTTACTCATTATCATAATAGTAGTACACCACTGCAATTGCATTTGGCATAGGCAGTAGTGCCAGAGATTTACCTAACAACATTATGCCTATCTTGCACATATTTTACCACTGAGACATATCTCCTGTTATGGCAATAATATTCATCTCACATAGAATTTAGTTTTTGGTAGATGTCCTCTGTTTGACTTAGGGACTCTACCAAAAACAGGCTCTATTTCTTTTGTTTTTAAAAGAGATATTGCAGCACAAACAGCAAATAATATACCACAAATATTTAAATTGCACAAGTCCATATAAAACATATTTATATACATAGAATATGTATTTTATATATTGTATGCATTATATGTATACATACACGCATGCATATATGTATATATGTATATATAACATACATTCATATATATGCATGTGTATGTATATGCATGAGACAGGTCATATGAGAATGTTACTGGTGCCCACTCGAGCAAATAGATGATGAACGGGAAGACAGTGATACAGTGATATATAGATATAGATACAGATACAGATATAGATACAGATACAGATACAGATACAGATACAGATATAGATATAGATATAGATATAGATATGATATATATATATATATATATAGGTTCGGGGTCCCTGTTTGGATTTGTCCCGGGTTTACTCCCTTTTTTGTGCTTAGGGATCACTCCTGGTGGTGCTTAGGAAACCTCATGTAGTGCCTTGAATTAAAATAGAGTTGCATGCCTAAACTTTTTATACTATCTCTCCAGTCCAATTCAATGCATTTTAGTATACGCATCATTGCAAGAACCATCACCACAATTAAGACCACAAATATATTCATCATACATAAAAGTTTAATCAACCTTAAACTTAACTTAGTTACTTACCCCTAACCTCTATCCTAGGTATCCATTGACCTATATATTGTTAGTATTGATTAGTTTTCATTTTGCATGAATTTTTTATTTTATAAAGGAGTTGTCCATCATAGCATTGGGGGTGGGAGGGTTCTGGCTTCATTAACTCAGCATAATTATTTTGAGTTTTGCCCTCATTGTAAACATCAAAATGTGTGTCTTTAAATTACTGAGTAGTAGTATTTCATGCTGCAAGCAGACTGTAATATTTTTAATTCATTCCTCTATTGATGAGTATTTGTGTTGTCTCCAGTTTTGATTTGTTATGAATAAAAGTGCTATAAATATTTGCATGGAAGTCTTTAAAAGAACATTTGTTTTTATTGCTCTTGGATAATGTCTACAATGTGAATGGCTAGGTCAGATGGCAATCACATCATTTTTACTACCCCTTTTTTTTTAGAGGGAATGTCATGTCTACTTACAGAACATCAACCTGACCTTGTTACTCTAACTTCCCTCCATTCAGCATTGCTGGGAAATGTAAAGAAGCTCTATCCCCACTTTATACATATTTTTGTTTTGCTTTTCCTTCTGGTGATACCATTCTCAATCAGTTGTTTCATTATGAGATGATCTGTAGGCTGCTAACATATTAAGCTAACATTTCACTAGACCATCATCTCCAGAGAAAGTAAAGCACCTTTCTGCTCTATGTTTAAATAGAATTCAGTGTTCCCTGTTATTTGAGTGACTCATGAGACTTGTCTTTTCACTAACTCTAAGTACAGAAGCGAATAGCCAATTTCTAGATGGGTGCCAGGTATTGACCAGTTCTCCTCGATATTATCATCAGAGTTGAGAAGGGAAAGTTTTCCATAGAGAAAGCTAGGGTCCTTCGACAAAATAAGAACAAGAGATGCAAGTGTCAGGAATGTAGTTTAATGGTTTAGGAAGCATGCCTTTATATGTATGAAGCCTGGGTTTGATTCACAGAAAAAGAAAGTAAATTTAAAAGCTTGCTATACAGATAATGGTAGAATTATATAATTATTTATCTCAGTTTTATGCAAAGAATGTTTCAGAATTATGTCATTTTACCCAGTATTCTCTCCTGGTTCTTCTTCCAGTGACCTTGTATGCCCATTATTGCAATAAGAAAATATCAAACTTTAGGGGCCGGAGCGATAGCCCAGTGGGTAGGGTATTTGCCTTGCACGCAGTCGGTCTGTGCTGGCCCGGGTTCTATCCCCAGCATACCATATGGTTCCTCAAGCACCGCCAGGAGTAATTCCTGAGTGCAGAGCCAGGAGAAACCCCTGAGCATTGCCGGGTGTGACTCAAAAAAGCAAAAAAAAAAAAAAAAAAAAAAGAAAGAAAGAATATATCAAACTTTAGATTCACCATATCTAAATATTCATACTAGACAAAGTAAGCGAATGGGGAGCTGGTTGTGTAAATCTTATTTTCTAAACATAGGAGAGAGACAGAATAAATCCTAAATTACCATTCACCTGTAAGGATTAATTAGTCTCTAACTTTCCAAGTATTACTGTGGGATTCTTAGGCATTAATTCCAGCATGGCTCTGTTCTTAAGTCAGTGCCTACTCTTGAATACTCCATACTCTAATTTTGTTACCGAGTTTAGATCATGAGATTGATTAACCCTTGGGGAAAGATTGATATTTTGATGTTTCTAGTTAGCGGTAACATGAGCCAAGGAAGCTGTGTTAACAATCAAATAGATTTATGGCAAGACTGGTAGGTACTAAAGCCAATCTTGCTGTTTGTAAGACTTTTAAAAAGTAAGACTTAAAAACTTTTAAAAAGTAAAAGTTTTACTTTTACTTTTAAAAAGTAAAAGTCTATGTGACCAATAGGACTGACAGAGCTGATAGTTCAAGCATTTCTTCCCTCTGTCTCCCTAAAATGCAGGAAAAGGAAAAAGAATAAAGGAGATACATGAGGTCATAGCATTATTATTTGCCATTCCAACAGATGGAAGAATATTTATATTTCTATCTTGTGTATGTATGTTAATTCAGACAAGATCAGATGAGATTGGGTGCATTCAGGGATATGGCTATAGACATTGACCTAAAGGAATTGTTTGAGGCACTGCATGTTCCTGGAGTGAGCAGAGACCCTTGGGCTATACTAGCACACATCAGGGACAAGTGGAGATGTTACTGGTGCCGCTTGAGCAAATCAATGAACAACTGGAAAACAAGTGATACAAGTGATGCCAATTCAGTTTCTAGACCACAGCTGTAACACTAGGCCATCTCTTTGTTCCTCTAAATAACCAAAGTTTCAATCTTATTCTTCTGCTTATAGTGATCCCTTTATACTCAGTTTCTTGGAATTTCCTTTCTGCAAGAGGATAAAATTTTCTAAGGTCTTTGTTTCTCTGAGTCATTGTATGATAAAGTGGGAATAAAGGGCTAGAAGGTCTAAGTTTGACTATGATCTGACATTAACTAGCTGAGCCCTTGAGCAAGTGGCAACAAGCCTAGGTATACTCATCCATAACAGCTTCATTGAGAAGATTTAGTGAGCCATTATGCACAGAATTTGGGACAGAAGGGGAGTATCACAAACAATCATTCACTCCCACTACTTCTTGATGTCCCTGAAACAAGCTCCCTTCAAGATTTTTTAATTCTTTAAAATTTTTGTGCAGAGGAATAAAGCAGGTAAGTAGACAGATGTGAAGACTTGTTTTAAGATTTAAACAATATGTCAGTATTCTCTTACTATTTGAGTTGCATTGACACAGAATTCAATTGAGCCTTCCAAATACAGCATGGTAATTACACCAAGTGAATTTTCTGGAACAATCTTAATTTCAGGCAACCTCATTTTCTTTAGTAAGCCAACATTATAACCCAGAACAATTGAGCATTTTAAAAGGTAAAATATATCCAGGAATCAATAAATCTGTTTTTGAAATTTTGGATTAGAAATTAAGATGTCCTAGAAAATTTTTTCTTGTTACTTGATTCAGAAAAAGTCAATAAAATATAATATTAGCGGCTATTCAACATGTATAGCAGAGAAGGGAACAGTGTTCTAATAATTGTTGACAGTACTAATACCAACCTAGAACTGAGCATTAAATACAGGCAAAAGATACACATGATAACCTCTAAGTGTATGAATTACTATCCATAATATGTAAGAGAAGGAAGAGAAAAAGAGAAAGAGAGAAAAGAGATAAATAACCTGCCATAGAGGCAGGTCTAGGGGGTGGGGGGAGGGGAACAAGGGACATTGGTGGTGGGAAATGGGCACTGGTGGAGGGATGGGTGCTGGAACACTGTATGACCGAAACCCAAACATGAACAGTTTTGTAATAGGATAGATTTGATTAGATAGATAGATAGATAGATAGATAGATAGATAGATAGATAGATAGATAGATAGATAGATAGATAGATAGATAGATAGATAGATAGATAGATAGACAGACAGACAGACAGACAGACAGACACATGTATAGCATATCAGAATACTTTTAGTATTAGATAGAGAGCAAGAGCAATCTGAATTGAAAAAAAACAGAAATCAGTGGTCCAGCCCTTTTAGAAAACAATATGGACATTTCTCCGAAAACTAGATATTGAGCTCCCATTTGATCCAGCAATACCACTCCTGGGATTATACCCTGGAGACCCAAAAACACAAAGCAGAAACAGTATCTGTACTTCTTTATTTGTCGCTGCGCTATTCATGATAGCTAGAATCTGGAAACAACCTAAGTGACCGAGAACAGAGGACTGGCTGAAGAAAACGTGGTACATCTACACGATGGAATACTATGCATCTGTCAGAAAAAGATGAAATTAAGAAATTTACCTGCAAATGGATGGACATGGAGACTATCATGTTGAGTGAAATTAGTCAGAAGGAAAAGGACAGATATAGAATGACTGCATTCATTAATGGGATATAAATATATACCAGTGTTTTACTAAATGTGGGAAATGGTAATGTCAGACTAGAACTCACCATTGAATACACACAAAGAGACTTACATGATAAACCCTAAATGCCTGCAGGGTTAGCCACAATGTGTAAAAAGAAGGGGGAGAGAGATGCAGAGACAGAGACAAAGAGAGAAAAAGGAGGTACCTGCTATTGAGGCAGACTGGGGGTGGAAGGGAGGGGTGTGGGTACATTGGTGGTGGGAATGGAACACTGGTGGAGGGATGGGTGCTGGAATACTGTATTACCAAGAAACAATTATGAACACCTTTGTAATTGTATGCCTCACGGTGATATAATAAAAAATTTTAAAAAAAGACAACAAAAAAAAAACATAAATCAGTTGAACATAAGCAAAAATTACTTCAGTCTGGACAATCTAAGCAATAATTTAGGTAAAAAATTCAAAAAAAATGTGCTTCTCAAATGTGACTGTATAATATGGTCTCATCCCTCTCATGACTTTGTGCACCTGTCTGTGGGTGCCACAGCTGATTTTTTCTATTCCTTTGGAATGCTGAGCCCATTTAGATCTGTGAGCGTTTGTCACATGCTTACATCAATAAGCTAGATGTGTTAATTCTGTTGATATTCTGATGAAGGCTTGCAACTTCCAACAGTACATGCAACCCAGCTACCCTGTGAGGATTCTGACTTAGTTAGTGAGAGGGTTAATGGAGAAGAATGCAGCCTCTATCTCAATGGCCTAAATGAAGTACTGTCAGACATAGGTGACATAGCTGGAAAGCACCAGATGCCCTCCAACTCATCTGAGAGCATACAAGATTATATATGTTTAGTGTTCATGAAGCAGTTTAGAGTAAATCATTTCATGCTTGTTTTAAGTAGAACAATCAAAATGTGTTGTTTATAAAATTGCTAAAACTTGTTGACTTAATTCCATGTAATAAGGGAACATAATATTTGGAAGGAATCTGAGAAATTGATAGACAAATTAATAGTGTGTCAGAGAGTGACCTTGGCATGTGTAAAACAGGTCTTTTTCCTGAGTTAACAATCCTAAATCATCCCAAATTTTCTCAGATGCACTTGGTTGTTCCTTGCCATACCTCTTCTTTGAGTTGAGCTTGTTATGAAAATGGAAAATTAACCTTGAAAGTGATTGCAGATCTCTTCTCTGATTCACTCATTGCCTAGAAGATTACCCTTTCATGGAACTCTTAGTGAAACATTCACATGTATTGGCAGCCATCTTCAAATTTTATAGGGGTTTCTTATAGGAATTTTCAGCAGCATTTTTCCACCAGGAGGATAAAATAATGCAAAATGAATTAATTTATGAATTACAGTATCAAAACTTGGATGGAATAAAGAAAGAATTGTATGTGTGTGTATGAATGCAAATACAGTGGACTTTACTGAGGCATTGGAAGAGTATATGAGACAAGAAATAGCTGATATAAATATAGAAACAAGTTTAATCAAGGGTTCCTATCTCTTCCTTGTGTATTCCTGAATGAATTATTTAACCTGCCTGAAACCAGGTAGTTAAGCCTGTAAAGTGCACATTGCCATAATAGCTGTTGTATAGTTGTGAACTGAACCCTAATACATCGTGTGGCATTTCAACAGCTTTTAATGAATCCTTATTTTTGTTCTTAGAATTTGACATAACTAGTATCAAATTGTAAACAATTATCTAAGAGTTAGTCTTATTAAGGTAAGTTTCTTGACCTCTTTCACAACCTATTCTTTATTTCATAATCTGATTAATGTAACTTTCCTCATAGAGATGCCAATTTAATTAGAAGGATCAAAGTTTTTTAAAGAGCAGAAAAGAGTTCAGAAAACTAGGAAGCTAGGAAAACACATAACTTTAACAGAAGTCTGTAAATATTCTCATAAATTAATATCTAATGCAGAAGATGACCAAGCAAAGCCTAACATCTAAAGATACAAAGTGAAAAAAATCTCTTGGGAGCTTGGTGAAAGGCCTCTTAACCAGACCTAAGGTAATTAGTAGTAATATTTCCCAGATAAAATGATTTCAAAACACATGACAGAAAGATGAGCAGGAGAGCCAGGTGAAAATATGAGGTAAAAGAAAAGAGCAGAAAGAGATAGTAAAGGAATAGGGGGAAGCTTTGGAAACAGAGACAGACTATTACCATTTGAGACCGAAGAAAATCGCAATTATCACTAGACAACATACCAGGAACTATGTGGAAAATATTTAAATTATCATTGTAATGGGTGTTTCTACATCCCTCTGAATTAAGGCCATAGTCTCTATTGAGGAAATGAGAAAACAGGCTCCTCACTTAAGGCCAATATTTATGAAAAGCTTCAGTAAATAAAAGAAGCAATCAGGGAACTTGGGTGTTTGTTCTGATTCCAAACTCAGTGTTCATTCTACGGGAAAAGAGAACTCAAAAGGAAACAAAGCTTGAAGGAATCCATACTCCTTGAGACACCAAGGTTTCCATTTCTAGCATTTGGAGACAGGGTGGGAAGGGACAAATGAACAGAGACATCACATGTCTTTGATGCTTCCTTTATGATTCAGATATGACGGAGACAGACGCATCCAACAGCGTCCTTCTCAGGGGTTTACTTAAAACCAAATCTTCTTGGGCAAAAGAAACCATCCTTGCCAAGCATGCTTCTCTCATGGCCCAACTGCTTAGGAAGATTGAAAGAAGCCGTGAGAACCCTAGAGTTAGACTGCACAGGGAGAGACCTGTCTTGCGACGGGCTCCTGAGAATTTAGACTCTACTGGCCATTGCAGTCTCACTGAAAACGTGTGTCCTACCATGAGCGATTGCAGTTTTCTGCCAGCACAAGAGGTCTTCCAGATAAAATTCATCTCCAAGGAATTAAAGAAGAGACCCTCATTTGGTTATTGTTCAAGCCCTTTTCTATCTCCGCCAGCAGCTTTTATTGTTCTGTGGCTGCTTCAAAGGACTCTCTGGAAAAAAAAGACTTACATATTCTCTCTCTGAGCCTTATCAGCCTCCCTCAGCCCTGCTCATTTGCCTAATGACATCCCCATGAAGGCAGCAGAAAGCTCCAAATATGAGCTGGGCAACATCTCAGTATGGGCTAGTTATAGAAGTCTTGGCTTCTGTGTTGGAGGCTCAGAACCCACTGGATATTCCATTACTCCTAATCTTGACTTTGCTAGTTTGTTGGGAATGTGCAAATTTCCAAGGACTTAGATAGTCACGTCCTACTAAGTTTTACAACATGGCATTGTATTCACCAACATCCATGGGGGGTGTTGCTCCTGCTGATGTCTTGAACAGTCCATGGCTCCTTTCCTCTACTGAACAATGACAAGCAACCAGAAAAGTAATAGATAATAAATAATAGACTAGTCTAGCAAATCTAAGCAATACTATGACACTGGATGTTTGACCTTATAGAAGTTACACAAATTTTCAAAGATTCACTCTCATTTATTGAACAGGGAAAAATATCTATTTATCCCATACCCCACCACTGATGTGAGGTCACTAGGTGATTACTGGGTGTTGTACATCTATCTTGTCAGAGTACTCATTCATTTGATTCAGGAGATTCAGCAGATTTGATTCTGCTGTTCCCCCAAAGATTGTATACTCTAGTTATTGTGATCTAACATACCTGGCATCAGCGCTCTGAAAATCTAACACTATATTTTGAGGTTATAAATCCAAAATAGTAGAGTTGCTAAGAGTTTACCAGGTTTCATTTGGGCATCACCGAAGAATCAAACTTATTGCTATATTCTTGCAAGGCAGGCTTTTTCTTTTTGACACTTAGTCATCCCTAGGTCCCACAATATCTACCTTATAAAAAGCGTGTGAATATTAGATGATTTTGTGCCAGAAAAAATTAATGCTCATGTGCTCATCAAGAGATATTCATTTTTAAGTCATGATTTTCTTCTGAAGAAGACACGATGGCATGTTGTAGGAATACAGTGATTATGCCTTCTCCCTTATAGTCATGTTTGAGAAATGCTTATTTAATTTGAATGAATTAGCTACAGAATCCCTTGAAAATACAAAGGATTATTAGTTTGAAGACAGAACACCTGCATTTATATTATGTGGTCCTGCATGTTTGTAGTGATATTTAATAAGGAGAAAAACTACTTCACCACTTTAGGTACTGTTAGTTCTCAGATATCTAAAAATAATTATCATGAAAACAAGACATTTGGAAGTTCTCTACAGAAGAAAATCTTTTCAGCTCAATATGAAGAACATGTATATAAGATGTTGAATTTCTTCCAGTTTAGAACCCTCCACTTATATGTTCCCTGACTCCATAATGAGACTCTGTGAGGTGGGATTTAGTACTTTATTACAGACAGAGAGTGAAAAGAAGAAAAGTTAAGTATTTTGACAAATGGCACCCAATGGCACTCCATCCTATTAGTTGCTTTGACCATCAAGGAGGCACAATTACAGTCTCTTTCATACCTTCCCCACAGCAAGTTCTAGAAGCTAGCTATACATTCTGATATATTCAGGACACCGTCACCAAAGTGCTTTATCTTTTTTCCTAGATTATTAAAAACACCTTGAGCATGTCTCCCTAACTACATCTGGTACTATTTTTAGAATGAGGATTTTGAAAACTTAGTAAACCCCTAGCATTCCTTAAGTCAAAACATCCTTATTTGTTTCCCATAGAAATCAGAAGAAAAAGAAAAGCCCAAACAATGATCTCAAATCCTTGAGTTTTAGAGATTCTTTGTACATTAAAAACATTGAGTCAAATCCCTAATTGCCACTACTCTTCTTCTCGATTCAGCCACACTAAACTGAATTTCCATGAAAATAAATAGATGCTACTCATGGCCTTGCAATTTGGTCCTCCCTTCATCTGGGAGAATTTTGTTCACAGAACTCACATTTTCAATCCTTTCAAGTCCTCTCAAATGTCAACTTATAAGAGAAACCTTTTCTGATAAGTCAACATAAAAAAGCAACTCTGCTATCCTGTCATTTGCTAAGTGGCTTTGCTACTAACTACTCTATTTTTTTACCTGAACATCTCTTGCCACCTTTTATACTATTAGGTAAATTATGTAATATTTTTGTCAACACCAGAACACAGCTCAGTGTATACTGAGAATAAATCTCTCCTCGAACCCCAATTTTATCAAATGCACATTTTGATTAATTAACATACCTGTTTTCATATATAATGTGTTGATTTTTGTCAAATAAGTAAACATCGACAAGACTTGACATGTTTTGGTCAGTGCCATCAAGTTCTTTGTGATCTACTCTCTATCCAGGTCACAAAGTGAACTGATTTCTGCAATTATCAATTATCTTCAACTTCATCAAGAATTCATATGAATGCACAAATGCAATATATGGTGTTTTTGTATTTGGCTTCTTTTACATAGCTTACTTCCAAGACTTACTTCCAAGGCTTACTTATTTTCTGGAAATGTATTTCTAATAGTAAATTGTATTCCATTGCATTACTAGACCACCTATTGATAAACATTTGGACTTTCCAGTTTATAATAAGTGTGAATACAGTTAACAAGGACATTTAAATATTGTCTTTTTGTGACTGTATTTTATATTATATTGCAGTATAATACTTGGAAGCAGGTTTACTAGATCATAGGCTAAGTACATGTATGTGTAACTTAATTCTAAATCTATTTTTCACTCAAATGCCCCCAAGAGAAGTGATTGGCATGTAGGAAGAACACAGATATTTATTAATGGAAACACAGCAACAATTAACAGTGAGAATGGATAAAAATCCAGACTTTTTTTTTTGCTTTTTTGGGGTCACACCCGGCAATGCTCAGGGGTTTATCCTGGCTCTACCCTCAGGAATTACTCCTGGCGGTGCTAGGGGACCATATGGGATGCCGGGGATTGAACCCAGGCCAGCATGGGCCGGCAACATTCAAGGCAAATGCCCTACCGCCTGGACTATCGCTCCGGCCCCAAATCCAGACATCTTTGAGGCCCTGGTAGAGCTCTACTAACTGTTCCATAGTGACTAATAAGGGTGAGGTGAATAATTAACACATAGTACCTGTGCCAGACTTATGCAACAAACTCCTATGAGTCCCCAGGAGAAGCAACTCACAATGGCATAGTTGTGACAAAGCTGACATGAGTCAATACATCTATGACCTTTATATTTAATGGACCTTGCTTCACTGTTTCTTGACCATCAGTGAGTGACTGTTACATTCCCCAGAGTTCTCCGTCTCCTGCTCTTGAAATCACATTATCCTTCTGTCTGGAGAGACAGGCTTCTCAGACTGTACTGCCAACAAAGAAACTCAAGAGGACATAATGAATTTCTCACCTGGTAACTACAATTAAAATTCTTCTCCTTTGATTTATTTTAGTTGGAGGAAAGAAATCATTTAAGTTCTTGGAGATACAGATAAGAGATGATACATGCCCCATCCATTTCCCTGATAGCAGCATTTCCTGCAGCTAAAACAGATGGAAAGGAAACTTCAGTCA
This sequence comes from Cryptotis parvus, assembly GCA_021461705.1. Lineage (NCBI taxonomy): Eukaryota > Metazoa > Chordata > Mammalia > Eulipotyphla > Soricidae > Cryptotis > Cryptotis parvus. The sequence continues at coordinate 194,647 of JAJIBD010023732.1, read as the reverse complement.
CATCCACACTTGAATACCTATGGCGGAGGAATGATGAAGTGGTGGAGGGAGAAAAAGAGAGAGAAGAGGCAATAGGCCAGAGGAAGGAGATAATAAGAAACACACATGTAATTTCTGGGTAGAGGGTTTAACAGGTTTGACATGCTCACCTGCCTTCACGTTGTCCTTTTCACTGAGAATGTAGCCCTTCCTTTCAGTCAATTGAAGGAATAAGATGTCCTTGAAGAAAAGGGAAGCAATCAGGAATTCTTTTTTATGGGAATCTTTGAATAAAATTTTAGAGGATTCAGAACTTCCCTGCCATTGAGAGGGGCAGTATAGTGACCTGCTATATGCTCAGAAGTGTCTAATCATCACAAAGGTTAAAAATAAAGTGACCCTGTGAGCATCTATACTTCACAGTTCAGGGAATTCAGAACCAGTTATCAATCATAACATTGATCATCTTTATGTCCGAGACACAACCAACAGTAACACCAGATCTCCTGCTGCTCGTACTCACTCTAGTCCTTGCTAGCCGGAAGTGTTGTAACTGAGCTTGTGCTCCAAAAAGAGCATGATACAAAATCCTAGAGGTGGACCTGCAGGGTTGCTTGCCAGATGGAATGTCTGATGGTCTGTCAGATGTAATAAGATGTAATAATAAGATGGTATGTCTGGTGTAATAATATTCCTTTTCTTCCCCAAGGTCTTTCTCCCATCCTCAGGTACACATAAGAGTGGCCAAATCATTTAGGGACAGAGAATGTCACTTCACTAGTGTCTAAGATTGGTTCATAGGGTTGATATGTGGTTTATACTGAGGCTATCAGAATTTCCTTTAAAAAACTCAAATTGGAAGTGCTTTTTTTATCCTTTGGTAAGAGATGATTTTTTTTGTTTGTTTAATTTGTGTTGGAGACACACTCAGCAATGTTCAGAATTTATTCCTCTCTCTGCACTCAGGAATAACTTCTGGACACCCTCAAGAGACCATATGAGATGCTGGAGATGAAACCGGAAAAACAGCATACAAAGCAAGCACCCATAACAATACAAAACAATACTACCCAGAATATTGTTCCAACCCCTGAAAGACTGAATGCTGGGGAAGTACTTAGGACTGGAGGAAAATGTAAAAAGAATAAAAGTTAAAAAGAACAGCATCTTGACATCCATCTTTGTAGGTTTGTTTTTAGCTTCTCTGTGTTCACTTTTTTTGCCTCTTCCCTTGAGTTGTTGCTATATGCTTTTGATAATGGGGGCTGTGTTTAATAGGAGAGGTTGCTATATAAGCTATAGATATTAAATGCTTGCTCTGTAACTGAATTCTGCTCAAGTATACACCTGCTAGTCTAATCAATGGGACTCAGAGTCCTGGAAAAAATCTTTGATGCCATTTAAACAATAGCTTAGGCATGTTCAGTGCCATGAAAGATGCCTAAGGAAGTCTCCCTACCACTGAATGCAGGACAGACTCCTGAGAAAGAGCTCCTCTTGCTTTTTCTTAGACTAGTTATAAGGCTTCTCTCCCTTCTGTCTATTCCCTCCTCTCTCTCACTCTCTCTCTCTCACACACACAAACAGAACACACACACAGAGCCCTACACACACTCTCTCTTCCCTCCATCTTCCTCTCTATATTTGCGTACTTACTCTCCCTCTCTCACTGTCTCACTATCTCCTCAACCTGCCCTAACACTCCTCCTCTGTCATCTTTTAATATCCATGGAGTTCTGTTGCCCCCTGCTGCTGCTGCTGGCTGCTTGCTGGCTGCCGGCTCCCTATATTTCCCATTTCCCTGTTTGCTGACCTCTCTCCTTGACTCCCTCACCTGCCCTTCCTCTGTGTTAGTATCTGCTCCTTTCAGTGTGCCTTTATCTTAAGAGATCTCGTTTCTTACCCAAGTACTGCTGTATTTTTATTCCTGGCATCTCGTTTCTAGCATTTCTCTCCTCTCAAATTTCCATCTCCCAGGAGGAGAGAGAGGGAGAGGAGAGGAGATAAAGAACCTGCCATTTAGGCAGGATGTGGGGGGGAGGGAATTGGGGACATGGGTGGTGGCTGGGGGCACTGGTGGAGGGCGGGTGCTGGAACACTGTGTGACCGAAACCCCCAAGCGTGAACAGCATTGTAATTGTATATCTCACGGTGGTATAATAAAATGTTAAAAAAAAAATTTCCATCTCCCATTTTGTTCTCCTGGTCTCGTCTCTTTCCCAGTTCCCATTCTGAATTCTGGCCTGTATCACCAGTTCCATTTCTGTCTCACCTTCTTCACCCTCATAAATAGTTGTGGTTCTTATTGTTTTCTCCACAGAGAAACACACCAAATATTCCTTCCTCTCCAAATCTTAAGAAAAGTCACTTTTGCTAGATTCCAGTTCTTCCGTCATCTTCACTACCAGCTTGATCTGTGACAAGGGCAAGTTATTTTCCTTTATGACTTTCAGGTTCAAAAAGTCAGTATGTGACTAGCTGGGGACTAGAGGTGGAGAGGAAGTTTCAAGATATCCTGAACCATCTCCAATTTTGTTTATTATTTATGTTACGTAGGTACATATAGTTCCTTCCCTACTAACCCTTACCTTCTCTATTGCCGACATTCTTGTGATAACAGGGGGTTGCTGTGGTGCTTGCTGAGGGTCACACAGCAGGTTCCTCACAAGCATGCTCAGCCACAGAGCTCACTAAGGTTGGTAGTGCTAGCCCATGTGTTCAGCATAGGTCACACTCAAAGCTGAGACACACCAGATATCATAGTGTTGCTCACCAGGATTCTCTGAGTTACTAATTGCTCACCGGGATCTCACTCCCTGGTGATATTCACTTATCATTTTAGTTGCAGAGCTCACACCCTTTTCTTGTGCTACTTATAGACTGAACTGTAGTGCCATCAGATATCACTTGTGGTATCTGTGGTATGGTATCTGTGGGGATTGCAGGCAATAAAGCTGCGATGATCATGCAAGCACATGTTGCGACAATAAGGGTTTTCAGTTATGACTATACAAGACTACCGACTGGATCCCACGGGATGTCAAAAGATCACGTAGCTGCCCACCTACAAGATGGTCAGACTTCTTCATCAAGACCCTGAATGAGTGGTTTGAGGCTCTTCGTATTCCTGAAGCAATCAGATGCCATTGGGCTACACTGGCCATGATAGGGTCAAATGGAAATGTTACTGGTGCCCGCTCAAACAAATCGATGAATAAAGGGGTGTCAAGTGATCAAGTGACTATACATGTGCAAGGAAGGTGCATTAAACCATGACACTATTCCTCCTAGCCTGGGCCATGGTCTAGATCAGAGATGAAGTTAGAGTTAAGAAGTCAGGGTTGAGAGACAAGAGCAGCAATACTCTGGGTAGGGCACTTACTTTACTCCCAAGCTCGCTCTATCCCTGGCACCATATAAGGGTCTCCCATCCCTGCCAGAAGTTATCCTTGAAGGAAGAGTCAGAAATAAGCCCTAAGCACCATCAAGTGTGGAGCCTCCCTAAAAAATCAGAACTTAGGGTTGAGAAGTCAGGCTTCCTGTAGGAAAGTAGTACCTCTGTGTTACTGGAGTTTTCTGCAAAGGACTGGGGCTCAGGATGGCCCCTTGAAAGACTGATTCTTTGTTAACAGATAGGACTAATAATTCGAGAACCCCACTGGTCTGAGTCTATTTTTCTGCCAAAGTGCATTGTCATTGTCATTTGAGACAAACACCTAAGCATGGTGTGTGTGTTCATCCATCTGGGATCCCAGGAGGGAGACATACACTGTTTCATAAGATTCACAACAGTCCCCATGACTTTCAGCAGGAGAAGGCAGGCGTGGGGAGCACAGGAGGTAATGGCCCACCAGAACCATGGCATATGCTTGGCGAGCTGATTCCATTGTCATGCACACAACCCTCCTGCAAACTGTAATTATGGAAAAGCAAACCAAGCTTCAAAGGGGTTGACAAAGTGGATGACATAGAAGTAACTGAGAAGGTTTGAGAGCTGATGCAGGAACTTGACAAAAGAAGATCAAAAACACACGCTTGATCTTGAGAAGAGCTTGGCCTAAACTTTGCTTCCCTGGGTTCAAGCTCTCCCATCTATAGGAAGAGAAGGACTCACTTTACATTATTGTAGGATCCTGAAGTTGTAAAGTGTTAAGGCCCGGTCACTCTCCCTATCACTCTATACCCTTTCCAGTTCACTCTGCCCTTTAATGCATGGGAACATATATAACAAATATGGATCTAAAAATTCTTCCTTGAAGAATTTCTCTGCTGGCAAAGAGCTGTGTCATAATCAACTCTTCACTTCCCACAAAGCTTTACATCTTATTAGTTTAGCTGTGGCCAATGCTCTTTATTGGTTATTATTTCTTTCTGACAGTTGTGAGAGTAGGAGGAAGCAGTTGGAACATGAAAGAGAGAGGAAGAGGGAAACATAAAAGACAGGAAGAAAGGAAGATAGAAACAAATATTAGGTGCATATTATTATGTGACAGATATTCAGACAGAGCGTACTTCACTTCATGATTGCTTTTCTTTTTGCATGTCAGGACCTATCCCAGTGAAGAAGAGGAAGTACATTGAAAGATAAGGAAAAAGGACCTCACTGAATCTGAAATTGGGATGAGATTTGCAAATCTTTTAAATCAGAAAGCAATCTGATGACAGGGTAACCCTGGTTTTCCAGGCTCATGCCCTTGGGAACATGATTTCTACTGCATCTATATCTTACAGCGTGAGTCTCCCTACATCAAACACATGCTTTCTACCAGTGTTTTAGGAACCCATTTGGCTTGCAGGAGGCACTGGAGGTGCTGTTCTCCCCCCCACTTTTCCTTGCTTTGTCCCACGGTACAACCTCCTCAGGACAAATGGGAGAGATCGATACCAAACACCACACACTTAAACCCATCAATGAAAAGGCTGTTACAATAACAGCAGCTATTTATGTGGCTACTGATTTCTTTGGGGCCTCCCAGACCCAAAGGTAGGAAGTAATAACTGGTCATTTTTCATGAAGACAGACAATACAGGAAGACAATTGGAGCAGAGGTGCTTCTGGGAGCCTTGCTGCCTGTGTGAGAGAACAAGTGTCCAGGAAAAGGATAAGACCCTCCTCCCAAGAAGGCTGCAGAGTTTATGCTGATGCCGAGTGACAATTGAGCTCTTCAGTCACAGTTTTCTGGCGGCATCCAGCAATCCTGCACCACTAAACAACCCATCACCCTGGCTTTATATAAGACTCCCAGGCCCTTGGAGAATTGTAAAAGAGCTTGTAGCAACCCCATTTCACAGATGGGTAAATGCAGAGCCACAGGGAATAAGCTTACTGAGAAGCAGATGCCATCTACAACCCAGATTTGCTTCTCTTAAACCCTACTCCTGATGGTGTTCTTTCCTTGCAACCAAACAGCAAAGAGATGACACGAGCTACAAAGCCAAGTATTATGGGGTCAAACCAAACTGTTATTTTTTGGAGGGGTCACATCTGGTGATGATCAGGGGTTACTCCTGGCAGTGTTTGGTGACTGTATGGAGTGCCAGGGATTGAACTTGGGTCAGCTGTGTGCAAGGCAAGTGCCCTACCCTCTGGACTATCACTCTGGCTCCCAAAGCAAACTTATTTTAAAGTATAATGACCAGGGAAATGTTTATGATATTAAGAACTCCATGCATACTACAATTCTGATATTGAAAATATGCTCTTTTTATATGTACATATATTGTTATCAGTTAGAAAATAGCTCTGGAAGAGAATATTGTGACTGGCATAAGTTGTTACCATATTCTTCTCAGTGCTTTTATAAATTTTACCTGTATGTCCTTCATACTTTATTTTTTTTGTCTTTTTGATGTCACACCCAGAGATACTCAGGGGATACTCTAGGCTCTGCACTCAGGAATTACTCGGTTGTACTCAGGGGGACCATATGAGATGCTGGGGATGGAACCCAGGTTGACCCACATTCAAGGAAAATGCCCTACCCAAATCCTATCACTCCAGCCCCAAATTGAGTTTGATAATACATAATTTTAGATATTATCACACACATATTCAACAAGATACTTTGAATAAAGAGAAAAGATCCTTTTTAAAACTTTCTCTGGTTTTCCCTTATGGCGGCAATAAAGTAGGTAGTAATCAAACCCAGTGTGACATATGGCAAGTTTATTTCTTGATCTTTATCTCAGCCTTACCATCTCTCAAAAAAGACTACATATACTTCTTGCTTAATCAATACTACTTGGGCTTTTGTTTGTTTGTTTGTTTGTTTGTTCTGTGTTTGTTTGGAGAATACATCCAATGGTACTCAGGGTTACTCCTGGTTCTTCTTTTAGGAATCACTTCTTGTATTGTTTGGGGACCATATGGATCAAACTCATATGAGTTTGATCAAACTCAGGTCATCCATGTACAAGGCAAACACAGTAGTATTGCTCTAGTTCCTAATTTATATGATTTGGGAGCAACTAGTGATAAGTCAAGATTTTGTGCCTTGAGCTCAAGCATGTAGCCAGACAGGGAACAGGAATGTAAATGGAACCCAAATATGAACACTCTTGTAACTGTATCTCACAGTGGTATAATTAAAAAAAATTTCAAATAGAAAAAACAAATATAAACACTCTTGTAACTGTATATCTCATGGCGATAAATAAATTCAAATAATAAAAGGATGTAATGCAAGAGGGCTGTCCCTGATGTTGAAATCAAAAAATGCATCTGGAATTTCTGTTCGCCAAGCTGTAGACTGCAGTGGCATCCCTGATTATCTCTTCACAACATAATGGGTGCAAATCTATGGCAGCAGATATAGCTTCCTTAGAGGGAGTGGGAGGCTCTAATTGCAGGATTTACTTGAGATGAGGTTTCCCCAGAGGCAAACACTGCAATGGAGAGAGCTGGAGCTAGTTCCCAGAGCAGAAAAGGAGCAGAGCAAGAGGCCTTAAGAAGGCTTTTCCCTTTTTTATCCTCACTTTATTTAACTCTGTAAACAGAGTTATTCATGAAGCATTTGTTGGAGGCATTCAATATTCCAGCACCCATCCCACCACACTGTGACTTTCCCTCCATTATTGTCTCTATTTTCCCAGCCACCGTCAAGCCTGCCCCTGCTTGATGCCACTAAATGGCCAATGGAATTATTTTAAAAATGCTTCAGTGAAAAACATTTGTGAAAGTTGTTATGTGCCACCATGGGGACATTAAATGCTTGTCTGATGTTTTATTAGGCTAGGGTGTTTTAATTCCAGTGTAGACATGCAATTTTAATATTTAATTGGAATAAAACCAGTACTGGATTGGGTTGAGAGAAAATAAAAGCATGGCTGTTAAATCATGAAATTATAAGTCATTGGTGTGGCCTGTCATCCCCCTCCAGGTGCCTTCAGAGCCTAAGTTGAAACGGAGATGTCTCCCTTACCTCCTTCCCTCCAAGGCTTAAAAAGGAAAAAACTCTCCATGGCTTCTCCCCATTTCTTTACTTTTTTCTTTTTTTTTATAACACCGTGATATAATCTGAGCAAAGCTGCTCAGATTGGGTTTCAGTCATATAATGTTGCAGCACCTACCACCAGTACACATTTCCCACCAACTATGTCCCCAGATTCCCTCACCCCTACCCCAGCCTAGCTCCTAGAGCAGGCACTTTGCCTCTTCTTATCTGTCTCTGTCTTTATCTCTGTCTCTGTCTCTGTCTCTGTCTCTGTCTCTGTCTCTGTCTCTGTCTGTCTCTGTCTCTGTCTGTCTCTGTCTCTCTGTCTGTCTCTCTCTCTCTCTCTCTATCATGCCAATCCCTTTGCTTATATTCAATGCTCAGTTCTAGTCTGGCATTACCATCGTCAACAATTAATAGAACACTGGTATATATTTATATCCCTCAGATGATATATTCTATATCTGTCATTCTATATCTGTCCTTTTCCTTCTGACTGATTTCACTAAACATGATTATCCCCATGTCCATCCATTTGTAGGCAAATTTCATGACTTCATTTTTCCTGTCCGGCCCAGGTATGCTGTTCCAGAGACTCTCACACATGGGGCAGAGCTGTTCCTTGCTCTCCCTGTGCAAAGCCATTCATGAGGTAGTCGGGAGGCATGGCGGGTTCTAGCCCTGGCCCACCACCTCGGCAGAGCCTCACAACAAGCCAGACCACCGCTCCTCACTCCACGGCGCCGCCATTTTCCACTTCTGGACTTCCCTCTCGTCAGAACTCCACCCAGCAGACCAGCCCATCACAGCCCGGATCACCGACACCCACCCCTGCCGCAGCTTTTTTCCCTCAATCCGGCCCAGGTATGCTGGTCCAGAGACTCTCACACATGGGGCAGAGCTGTTCCTTGCTCTCCCTGTGCAAAGCCGTTCATGAGGCAGTCGGGAGGCATGGCGGGTTCTAGCCCTGGCCCACCACCTCGGCAGAGCCTCACAACAAAGCCAGACCACCGCTCCCTCACTCCCACGGGCGCCGCCATTTTCCACTTCTGGACTTCCCTCTCGTCAGAACTCCACCCAGCAGACCAGCCCATCACAGCCCGGCTCGCGCGCCATAGCGGCCGCACGTTCATCAATAAATGCTTTATTTGGAGGTGTTTAAAGAGTTTGCCTCCCGCTCAACAAGCCTGGCAAGCTTCTCGTGTTGTATATGATATGCCAAATTCCAGTAACAATTATATTAGGTCATTCCCATGACCTAATATAATGGTTTGAGGCTCTTTATGTTCCTGTAGTAAGCCGATGCCCCTGGCTCTACTGGCATGATACAGGACATATGGAGATATTACTGGTGCCGCTCTAGCAAACAGGTGATCAACGGGAAGATTGTGATCGTGATCGTGATCATTTTTCCTGACAGTTGCATAGTATTCATTGTGTAGATGTACCATCGTTTCTTTATCCAATCTTCTGTTCTCCAGCATTCTGGTTCTTCCCAATTCTGGCTATTGTGAATAGTGCTGCAATGCATATAGAAGTGCACATGGTGTTGCTGCTGTGTGATTTGGGGTCTCCAGGGTATATTTCCAGCAGTGGGGAACCTGGGCACTCAATATCTAGTTTTTGGAGGATGGTCCATATTGTTTTCCAAAAGGCTGGACCAGTCAACATTCCCCACCAAGAGAGGGATGTGAGTCCCTTTCTCCCTGCATCAACACCAGCACTGGTTGTTCTTGCTCTTTTGGATGTGTGCCTGTCTCTGTGGAATGAGGTGACATTTCATTGTTCTTTTGATTTGCATCTCCCTAATGAGTAATGATGAAGAACACTTTTTCATATGCCTTTTGGCCATTCAAATTTCTTCCTTCAGGAAATTTCTGTTCATTTTCTCCCCCATTTCTTAATGGGAGTCTCCCCCACTTCTACCATGAGCCAATCTGAGGACAAGTTTCTACCCTGAGATGCCAAAGGCCCCCTGGTTCCTCACCCTCCTGGTCAGAGCAGTCACAAGACAGAAAGCAGAGACAGATCTGTCACAAGTTGCTAGTTGAGATTTCTGGAAAAAAAGGGAAAGAAAGATTTTCCCAGTCTGTGGCTTTAAGAGTCCTCTTAGGCAGTTACAACTGAATCTTAGAGGCAGACGAATGAATTAAATTTCAGGCAACTTTATTAAATAGCTTTCTTCTATGGGTCTAGGAAGGTAAATAGTTCAATGGTTGCCATAAGTGTCTAATACCTATTATTTGGCATCAGCTTGAAGGGAGAGGAGGGAGATGCTCACACCCAGATCCCACTGGATCTGAGCCATCAGGTGATAAAAAATTGACAGAAAAGCAACATAGTTTAGTCAGAACAATGTAAATTTATTGTAAGAATATACTGGTTAGACCTACACAATAGAGGCCTCCAGAGTGAGAGAGAAAAGAAAGAGAAAAATCTGCTTAGCACAATCAAGGTATTTTATCATGTGTGTCTCTGGGCTACTTAGGCAGGAAGCTTCTGCTTTCTATAGATTAGTTAATTCGGGAGGGGGGCAGTGAGCAGCAGACTTGGAGCCAATTCTGGAAATTGAACAGCAGAACTGGGCTACAGTGGAGCCTGTACGGGTCTCCTAGGGATAACTGATTATATGGGCAGGGGGCGCACAGCTGAGTGTGCTAGCAGGGACTGGCTCAGCCTGTCAGGTCTTTGAAAAGGGATTAAAGTAGGCATCTTTTCAGATGCTCCTGCTAGACCCCTTCTGTACTTTGTTAAACTTCTTTTAAATGGTCATATAAACTCTTATAATCAATTTGGGAGGCAGAGAGACCCCACTGCCTTGAGGCTTAGGCTGCCTATGGAGCAATATCTTCCTAAAACAGCTACAGTCCTAACATAGCAAACAAGTCGCACTATTATACTTGGCTTTCTTTCCGTAAGTTGGTTGGTTTTTGAGCCACACAAGGTGGTGTACCTTGGGATCATAGACACTGTCTGGAATTAAACTTGGGGTCATCAGAGTCCCCTAACAGTACTGGGGTTCAGTGAAGTCCCCAGCTGTGCCCAGGGCCAACGACCATTCCCCTCAATTGATGTACAATGGAACAAGACCACAGGCTCTTAAGTCTCCTTTTCATTTGTCTTCTCTTAGTCCACCTCACCCCGGGAATCTCTCTCTCCCCCTAGTAGTTTCTCCAGCAGGAAAGCCCTCTCTCTCTCAGCATGGTCTCCAGCAAGCAGGTTCTCACTCTGTGTCTCTCTGTCTCTCTCTGTCTCTCTGTCTCTCTATCTCTCTCTATCTCTCTGTCTCTGTCTCTCTGTCTCTGTCTCTCTCTGTCCTCTGTCTCTCTGTCTATCTGTCTCTGTTTCTCTGTCTCTGTCTCTCTGTCTCTGTCTCTCTCCTCTCTGTCTCTCTGTCTCTCTGTCTCTCTCTCTCCTCTCTGCCTCTCTGTCTCTCTGTCTCTGTCTCTCTGTCTCTCTCTCTCTCTCTTCTCTCTCTCTCTCTCTCTCTCTCTCTCTCTCTCTCTCTTCCCCAACAGTTTTCTCACTTGCCCTCACCTCAGGGATTCTCCCCAGGGGCCCTTTTTATAGCTGTTCAGCCAGGCTCAGAATCCTGACCTTCTAACTTTTTTTTCACGGTTTTCCTAACTGTCAACTACAGGGAGTTATCCAACAAACTACATGCGAGGCAAGCATCTTAATCCTTGCATTATCACATACATTTTAATACTTTGATTTGGAGTTTGGTTTGGAGGTTTTGGTCACACCCAAGGATGTTCAGGGGTTATTCCTGGCTCTGTACTCAGTGATTACTTCTGGTGGTCCTTAAAGGACCACATGGGAATGGTGGGGATTGAACCTGGGTTGGTTATGTGCAAAGCAAATGCCCAACCTGTTCTACTACTGCTTTGTATTTTGTATATTTATATTTTGTATATTCAGGGTCACACTTTGAGCTGCTCAAGATTTATACCTGGTCTGCACTCAGGAACACTCCTGGTCAGGACTCAGGAATCACTCCTAGTGAAATTCAAGGGTCTGTATGGGATGGTGGGAATCAAACCAGGTTGTCCGTGTGCAAGGCAAAGGCCTTATCCGCTGAATTATCTTTCCAGCCCTCCATATGCTATGTGTCTGATCACAGATGCCCTTCAAACCTCCCTCTTGAGCTCATTTCCTGTTAAGAATTAGTTTAAGGAGTTCAGAAAATGGGACAGGAATTAGTGATGCAAAAACCTAACCCCAGTACTGCATACCTGCTACCAGAACTGCACAAACCTACCCCTAGTACTGCATATCTGCTATCAGAACTGCACAAGCCGAATCCCAGTATTCCATACCTGCTCCCGGCATTTCCTTAGAGATCCTCAGGCACTTCTGAATGTAGCATTGAGCATCACCAGGATGGCTCTGGGATTCCTGATGCTACAGGATTGAAACAGCATCGCATTGGCAGGCCTCCCATCAAGCCAAGCATCTCAGGGAGTGACCCCGGGGCTTCCTGCACACCAGTTGTGAGGCTTTTCAGTAAATAAGCATACTGTCACCTTCTTCAAGAAGACTGTCACCCATTTAGTCTCATGTTAATCGAGATTCTCAACTCTGTGCTCCCTCTGAATTCTTTTTGCGTAATAATACACTCATTTGAATGTATTCCTATTATATTACAGCATGCACATTTTGTTTCCTGGTAATTTCTAATATGTTTTCTCCATAACAATAGAAAAGTAGTTGTGCAATACAATTTTTCCTAAATAAAAGGTGACAACTTCATAGCAAAAAAAATGAAGGGATTAAGAAGATGAATGAGTAAATGGGCATTTAAATGTGTGGTTTAGAACATCATTGAAAACAGCATGAATGTTTCTGATTTAGTTAGAATGCTGCAGATATACACAATGAAAGGAGATTAGAATGAACGGAACACAGCATAGATGGCTAAAAAACAGAGAGGTCACAAAGACCAACGTTAAAATAATGCCACATCCAGGAAAATCAGGACTATTTTTAGCCTGCAGTTTCCCAAAAGCGGCATCTGATTTCTTGCCATTGAACTGTTTATTTTGAAACTGTCCAACCACTCTGCCAATTTCTTTTCTGGCGCATCCCTTGTGGCTCGTGTAAAAGCTTCAGGCCGCCAGATATGGATAAGGGCAGAGAGAGGCTCAATCCTTCTGTACCAGATTCTGCTTGTGTGTTACTTTCCAGTGATTCTGATAGTCCATCATGTTTAGGATCGTCTGCTGTAATGAAAATGCCTGTACTGGAAAGGAAGTCACACAGGATAGTCTTTTATATCCCATAAAATCTAGCACTTTATGCTTTCAGAGTAATACAATCACCAGTTGTAACAACAATATTCTCTTTCTTTAAACAATGTGGCTGTTGACAAAGGATTGGACTTAAAGTTGTGTGTGCATTTTCAAATTTAATTTTCATGCTAACTTAAGCATGGTGTGGTCATTTTTATTTAGACATAAGAAAACGGAATCTCTGAGATTAGATGCTTTTGTTTTTGCTAGCCCCTCAGATACTATATGAGTATTCACTTCTTTCTAATTCTCTTTGCCACCTTTTCAACGCAATCAAGGTTTGTCCTTCCTGATCCTTTAAGGCCATGTAACACAAATTGAAGCAATGAGTTTTGAAAATTACATGTCATTTGAGGATAATATGTTTCATTGTTGATATAAAGTCCTCCAGTCCCCCTTCCGCTCTCAAATCTCATGTTCCCTTGTTTCCTGATGAAGCTTCATATTGAATAAACAGAGTCACAAAAAAAAGACACAAGGCTGAGATACTGCCCTAAAATGAGCCACAGACTTTACACAAGTGAGAAAGAAATGTTCTTGGTAGAAGTTGTCAGTTCAACACACCTCATTGTCGCCTGATAAATATAGATGCTCCTGTCAGAACAGCAGACTCTGCTTCCATCTTCTCATGCCCCTCACCCCACACCCATATTAGAGATTCTGTTGCCACACTGAAGAGATTTTTCCAGTTCTCCACACTCAGTGCTCCCCCTGGTGAGCTTCTATAGCCCATTAATCATGGCCCTGTAATCATCTCTGGAAGTGCACTTAAAATTCAGTCCCTAATCAATATTCCTCCCCAACCTCCACTTCTACTCCTTTCCTGCATCACTGAAGTAAGCAAGTTTGCTTATCCCCAGGTGACCCGCATTCCAAGCTGTTAAACTTGATGGATCCATGTCTACACCATTCCAGACGCTCCATCCTAGGAATTACAGAAAAGACTGCAGAGTCAAAAGAGCTTCTTGTCTTTTGAACATGTTGGAGCTGAAAATAACACTCAGTGGTATAATAGGAAGAAAGGAATTCACCCAGACCAATAATGGCATGTTCTTTCCTACAGAGCTACCAAGAAAAGGAAATTCGTGCCCCATGGTATTATTAACCTGTGGGGTAGGGCATTCACTAACTGACAAGATATGTTCTTTAATCTATAAGTATTTCTGACTCTAGATAAATAATTCTTGTTCTCATTGTCCTTGCCCCTACATGCCTATCTAGATAGCACCACTTGAGAGTGATATAGAGAAATCTCGTCTTCTTCCTCACAACTGCTCTAGAAGCAAGTTGCTGGATCTTTCTTAGCTTGAGACACTACCATAACAAATCCCTGATGAGGAAAATAGACCCTTATTTCCCCCAAGTGATGAGTAAAATAGGCCCCTGTCGGGGAGCACCGCCAGGGTCCCCAACAGTGCCAGGAAGCGAAGTTCCCTTCTACCTCCGGAGCCGGGGGGGAATGGATGTAGACTCAGGAATCCGATGCAGTTTTAAAAGGACTTTACTATCACAGGTTCCAATATACAATCCAAGAGCAGGGAAAACCTCCGGACTCTGGGTTCCCAGCTAGGCCCCAGCCAAGTGTAGGCCAAGATGGCTGCCACCACATGTTGAGGCCCAACAGAGAATGGAGAGGATGGAGAACCAAAATACCAAGGGAAGCCGAAATGGCAAAAGGGGGTGGTGGGGAGAGAGAGCTTCTTTTTTCTTGCAGCTTATTTTATAGCTAGAAATCCGCCCAAACTCCCCAGCCCAGCCCATTCTGGGCTGGGCTATCTAGAGATGAAAACAGGAAAATAGCTCTATAGAAATGTAGCAACTTCAGGAGACTTCTGGCTGCTTACAAGGACCCAGAGCCAATTCAAAGCCTCCTAGCAGAGCTGGGAGAAGCTGTAAGCTAAATATAATTTCCCTGGCAGGGAGGGTCAAATGCCCTCAGGTAATTTCTCCCAGCACCTCACATAATGTCTTTTATATGCTAATGTCTTGAGCCAAGATCTGCCTGAAAAGCCTTTATAGCGCAGAGAAGGGGGTTTCTGAGATGGCATGTCTCTGTACCAAAGACTAATACTAATGCCAGTTAAATATTTCTCCAAGCCTTCACAAGTCTCATCTACTTCACAGTAGTTTTGTATTTTAGTTGCCTTTGAGTTATCAGGGAGCCATGCTTGCTTGCTTGGAGGCAAACAGCATTTCTCTCTGGTCTAATTACTTAGAGATCCAATGTGGCCAGGCAAATATGCTGGTGAGATCTAGCTAGTCCCACGATGATTGTGGTAACATGAGAGAATATTTATACCAGCCAGTACAGAATACATGGTCAGATAAGACTGCCACATTCAGACTACCCTCCTATCTATGAAGTGACCTGCAGGAGGCAATCCAGGGCAGATGCAGAGGCCTAGGCTTTTAGGTGTCCTTCAACAGGCCCCTTGTTCCCCCAGCCCCTCGAGTAGCTAGGAAAACAAGCCCAAAATACACTGTTACAAGTGCATCTGTGCTAGGAACATCCTTGATAAAGTCTTCCTTGCCCTTGACCATAGAATGATGGCAGAATGTCCTTGAGGCAGTCCACACTCTGCTTTGCAAATTAACATTCTAGGGAATTTCTGCTTCTGTATTCTCCTACCAGCCACCTGCAAGGCCCATTCCTGCTTCCCCCTCCCCCAGGTATTCTATAAAATGGCACTTCTGAACAGAGCCCAGTCTTTGGATCAGCTCAGCTGGGTGTGATGACAAAGTAAACAGGATTCTCCCACTTCTCAAAGGGTGCTGCTTGTTGTCCACTGACTTTTGGTGAGAATTTCCACAACATCATTTGACACAAATAGAAACTAATCACCAGAGGGAGGAAGGTTCAATTAAGATTACATTGCATCAATCAGTACTAGTGCTCTAAGTACCAATCTTGTGTTCATAACACTTTTAATTCACTTATTCATTTAACAACCTTTATTTATTTGGGGAAGCTACATCCAGAGATGCTCAAGGTTTATTCCCTCAAAGATTATTATTGACAGGGCTCTGAGGACCAAATGTGGAGCAAGGGATCAAACATGAGCAGTCATTCACATGCAAGACAGCACCCTACCCAAAGTCCATTGCTTTGCCCATATTTCACAAATGTTTTAAAAAATAATAAATTCCTAACAAAACTTACAATTTAAGCATGACTCAAACCCTGGCCTTTGAGGAGAGAATGTTATAAGTAATGTGAAGTGTTATGCTTGCTACATTGAGAAGGTGAAGGTGGAAATCAGTTATTAAATATCTTTTTTGATGTGTGGCATTGAAGTTATCACAAATCTCATTTAGGTTTTTACAGGGAAATGCTGGGGTGCCCCGCACAAAATCCAGGAGCAGGGACAGGGAGTCCACTTCTGCCCCAGGGGATCGGCTGACAGCATATGGAGAAAGATGAGAGAATCCAACAAAGTTTCAAAATGCTTTACTAACACATTCTGGCATAAAAATAAGCAAGAGGAAAACTCCGAAGTTAGGGTTCCCAACTGGGCCTCAGCCATGTGTAGGCCAAGATGGCTGCCACCACGAGTTTAGGCCCTGCAGAGAGGAGGCGGTGAAGAGGCAAGAAAGAGTGCTCCATAAGGACCCAGAAAGAAAGGCTAGTTTTTATATCCCTGCAACACAGACCGCCCACTCCAACAGAGAGCACTTAGAGTCAAATCCCTCAGGTAATTTATCCCAGGACCTCACCTAGGCCCTTTGAGATGTTAATGTTGCTAAGCCTAGAAGCGACCCTTCAAGGTAGAGTGGAGAAGGGGCTTCTGAGATGAACTGCATCTCAAAATACAAAGGCATGCATCTGTACCAAAGAATATTCTAATAGCCAGTTATATATTTCTCCAAGCCTTCACAAGAGTCTCATCTTTACTTTATGGTTGTTCTATGTTGCAGGACTCCTCTAAGAGCCTCTGCATCTACTCTGAATTGCCTCCTGCAAATCATTTCGTAGATAAGGGGGTAGTCTAAATGTGGCAATTTATCTGACCATGTATTCTGTACTAGCTGGTATGAATATTCTCTCATGCTACCACAATCATCGTGGGACTAGCTAGATCTTACCAGCATATTAGCCTGGCCACATTGGATCCCTAAGTAATTAGACCAGAGAGAAATGCTGTTTGCCTCCAAGCAAGCAAGCATGGCTCCCTGATAACTCAAAGGCAACTAAAATACAAAACTACTGTGAAGTAGATGAGACTTGTGAAGGCTTGGAGAAATATTTAACTGGCATTAGTATTAGTCTTTGGTACAGAGACATGCCATCTCAGAAACCCCCTTCTCTGCCCTATAAAGGCTTTTTCAGGCAGATCTTGGCTCAAGACATTAGCATATAAAAAAGACATTATGTGAGGTGCTGGGAGAAATTACCTGAGGGCATTGACCCTCCCTGCCAGGGGAAATTACATTTAGCTTACAGCTCCTCCCAGCTCTGCTAGGAGGCTTTTAATTAGCTCTGGGTCCTTGTAAGCAGCCAGAAGTCTCCTGAAGTTGCTACATTTCTATAGAGCTATTTTCCTGTTTTCATCTCTAGATAGCCCATCCCAAAATGGGCTGGGCTGGGAGTTTGGGCGGATTTCTAGCTATAAAATAAGCTGCAAGAAGAAAGAAGCTCTCTTCCCCCTTTTAGTTTCCCTTGGCGTTTTGGTTCTCCGTCCTCTCCATTCTCTGTTGGGCCTCAACACGTGGTGGCAGCCATCTTGGCCTACACCTGGCTCGGCCTAGCTGGGAACCCAGAGTCCGGAGGTTTCCCCTGCTCTTGGATTGTATATTGGAACCTGCAATAGTAAAGTCCTTTTTAAAACTGCATCGAATTCCTGAGTCTTCATCCATTCCCTGCAGGCTTCGGAGGTAGAAGGGAACTCGCTTCCCAGCACTGTTGGGGATCCCGGCGGCATCCCTGACATCTGGCGTACCTGGGTGGGTACCCCTGCAGTTCTATACATTATCCTTTGAGTTATCAGAGAGACATGCTTGCTTGCTTGGAGGCAAACAGCATTTCTCTCTGATCTATTTACTTAGAGCTCCAACGTGGCCAGGCAAACATACGGGTAAGATCTAGCTAGTCCCATGATGATTGTGGCAACATGAGAGAATATTTATACCAGTCAGTATAGAATACATGGTCAGACGAACTGCCACATTCAATCTGTCCTCCTCATATCTACAAAGTGACCAGCAGGGAGGCAACTCCAGGCCAGATGCAAAGTCTCTGGGCAGCAATGTACACTGCAACAGGTTCTCAATCACATTCTTTTTTTAGGCAGTATTGACCCATTTTGCTGATTCAAAAACTATAATAATGTTCCAGTTGTCTGTTATTAAAGAACAAACCTCCAATTATATTGACAATAAACTACATTATTATTTTGTTCATGAATTTTGTTGACCTAGAATTAGCATGCAACAGGAAGCATGTCTCTGTTCCATGATATCTGGAGCAGTAGAAAGACTGGAATATATAGACTGGAGTATATAAAGGTGTGTCTCTGGACTCACCAAGGGATTTCTATACCTGGGCCTTTCTTGGGAAAACATATAGTTGGATTAGCTGGGGAATATTAGAGAAATATAATGTGGCCTCTCCACCCTGGGTGGTTAGCTGGGGACCACTGGGGTCTCCTGATTTAGCATAAAAGTATAATATCCCTTCTTCCCTCTGTGTCAGTGACAGTGGTGTTAGAACAAGCAAGGATAAAAATTAATTTCCAGTTCAAAAACAGAGAGGTGGCAAGGTCACATTGCAGGAGAAGCTGTGGGATATAATATGTCACTGTGACAGAGACTCCAGACTTCAATTCTGTGGCTGGTCCACCAGGGAAGCAGCAGTGTGAATCCAAGCCAATCTGGCTCTGGCTGATTTTGCTATGAGACTTCAAAAGTTGGGCAGAAATCTCCAAAGGGCATGTGTCATTGGGAAGGAGTTTGAAGAAGGAGTGATATTCACACCTGGAGACCAGAGGCATTCCAGATATGGAATAAAAGTGTGACTGAAGGCACACAGGCAGCACAGTGTTTTCTTTCTCCCTCCCTGGGTTATTTTCTATCCTATGTAATCTTGATGGAAAATCATCTTCCCATAACAGTGAATGGGAACACTATGCACTGGAAAGTTCTTGCAACAAAAAGTTTGTATTGTTGGCCAGATGGCAGGGTCCCCAGATGGCTGCTGCCCATTGCACAGGTAACTGAGCTTATGACACAGCCCAGTGGTAAGCAGACAGAAAGGACAGAACTAGATGAAATTTAAAAGAAAGCTAAGAAGATAGCACAATGTGGAGACCCAGTGCAGGGGAAATCCTATGGGATGAATCCGAATAATGGTAGTTACAGCCCATTGCCTCTTGAGTCCCCTGACTAATCCAAATGAGTTCAGATAGCATTTGGCATGAGCATTTAGAGATATTTTGTGGGCCAATAGGGTACTCATATTTAGGTACTAAGGCAAAATTCTGCTTCAAGTTAAACCATAACTGAAGAAACCTTTCAAAACAGCACAATTATAACCATTTTGAACTGTTTTAACTAATCATACCATCTTCTCAACTCATTCTCAAGACCATAGATAGCTTCCTTGTTGTTCCTAGTGGTATATCTTCACCTTAATGCTTCTTTATGGAAAATTATACGCAGGAGTATAGAGGTTCCTTGTGCACACACAAAGTTCTGCATCTTCCATACAAGGATAATATCTGCACATGGCAGTAACTAAATGGTTTTTTAAACAAATTAGTCCTTAGGGAGAAAGGAGAGGTGTGAGGAAAGGACTGAGAAGCTTACTATTTCATATTCCTTAATCATAAGAAAGTACATCTGACCCTATACCAATATTAAGGATCTAAGATTCTTGCCACCTACAGTCCAATTCCGAATTCCATGTGGGAAACACAACTTTAATCATCTGTGAAAATAACAGGCAAGTAATATTAGTTTATCATTTAGATTTTTTGAGCTTCAATTTCTTCAAAAATATTTCTATCAGGAGGTTGCAGTAAGAAAAATCATAATTGAACTTCAAAAGTGATGATGAGGCAAGGACTCACTCATCAATTGGGGCAAATATAAGGTAAACTGTTACCAATCTGAGAAAAGGAGAGGAAAAGAAAAATGAAGAGTCAAAGAAGAAAAAGGGAGTGAAATAGGAGTCAGAGGAAGAAAAAGACAGAAGAATCAAGAAAAAGGAAACATATATAAAATGGAACACAAAGGACCAGAGATATAACACAGAATTAAAAGTGAATACTTTGCATCGGACTGACTCTAGTCCTCTCGCTGGCACTAAATAGCCGCCAATCATCACTGCATCACTGGGGTCAACACTTGAGTTACCCAGTACCACCAGGTATGGCTTTGGACACAGCACTGTTTGGGTGGTCTCCAGGCTTTTCACTTCACTGTAATACCCAAGCTTTGAATTTATATTGAAGCTCTGATCCTGATGGCCTAGAATATTTGGAAGGGTTGCCCAGACCTTCTGAGCACCGCTTGGCTAATGCCACCAAACCCCAAATAAAAAGAAAAAAATATATAAGTGAGAAAAGATAGCAAGGAAGAAAAAAGAAAGATAGTAGAAAAGTAATGAAAGATGAAATGTGGGGATTATAGAAAGATGAAACGCAGGATTTTAGAAAGAGAGGAGTGGAGAGGAAAGGAGAGCAAAGGGGAGCAAAATTCTCAGAAAAATAGGAGAAAAAAATTGGCAGACAGAATAGGAAGAAAAATCAAAAAAGAGAGATTACTCAGAGAAGGACATAGGGTTCAGGAGTCACTGTCCCAGGAGCCAGCCTGGGGACTTCTCATGAGAGCATCTGTCCCTCTATTGAAAGAAGGCAGAAAACCCCCTTTCCCAACCAGGGCAGGCCTACTCATGGAAAGTTACCAATTTAGGGCCTGAGTGTCCTTTTCATCTTGAAGTAACCTTTTTGTTATCTACAAAAGGCCCAGAACAAATTCCTGTTAGAGGTTATGAGACCCCCGCCCAGAATCTACTATCTGGCCTGAATTGCTTGGATTGCATTCCTGCAATTGACCCATGATCCCGCGCGTGTGTCTAGCAGCACCAAATATAGAAAGAAGTATAAAGAATGATCTGATTGGTGGGGGATGGTTACTTGGTACAAAGTGATTGGCTGCCTGCGCGCGAACCTTGATGTAATATTTTAAATCTATTGGATGGTTATGTGTGGGCTTTTCTGTAGCGGTGGGAACTATCTCTTAAAAATCCTCCCTGGAAGGGCTCAGGGCTCTTAGCTGCTGACTGCTTCCAGTCATGCTATGAGCCCGGATATACTCGAATATTAATAAAAGCCCTTGCTTTTTGCATAGGACCTGGTCTCTCAGAGTTTTCCTTGATAGGTGCGGCTTTCCAAGCTCCCAGTCAGTCACCCCATTGGGTGGTCAACTCTTTCACTATCTGCTACAGAGGCTCTGGCAGCCCCACTAACTAAGAAGCTCTAGCCAGCTAGGAAAGAGGTCAGGTACTAGCCTCTAAACCAGTCCTTTATTTTTATGTGCCCGAGCCCCTGATGGGGTCTCACAATTGGCCCCCTGTTTATGGCATGATGCAGTCTCCAGAAGATTCTATTTTTCTATTGCTGCTGACTCTATGGGGATTTATTCACCTCATTACCATGACTCAGTCTTTTTTTTTTTTTTTTTTGCTTTTTTGGTCACACCAGGCGACGCTTAGTGTTACTCCTGACTCTGCACTCAGGAATTACTCCTGGCGGTGCTCTGGGATCATATGGGATGCCAGGGATCGAACCCGGTCGGCCAAGTGCAAGGCAAATGCCCTAACCACTGGGCTATTGCTACGGCCCCGACTCAGTCTTTTGTAATGAACTGTCTCTCTCTCTCTCTGTCTCTCTGTTTGTCTGTCTGTCTGTCTGTCTCACTTCTCTTCTCTTTCTTCCAGAACAGAGCTTTGTTGTGTGTTTATCCCCCGTTTCCTACTGTGGCTGTACCGCCAATGTCCATTTTACCCCACCTAGGTTTTCCTGGCTTCCTTCTAGGTCTCAGGACAGAATGGTTGGGTGTCGGGGGAGCTCCGCCGGGGTCCCCGACAGTGCCGGGAAGCGAGTTCCCTTCTATCTCCGAAACCGGAGAGGAATGGATGAAAACTCAGGAATCCAATGCAGTTTTAAAAGGCTTTACTTATCACAGGTTCAGGCATACAAATCAGCAAAAGGAAAAGCCCGGTGCTTAGGATTCCAGGCTAGAACCCCAGCCACGTGTAGGCCAAGATGGCGGCCACCACGTGTAAAGGCTTTGTAAAAGGAGAATAAGACAAGACTTCCAAGAAGGGTGAGCGCTCACAAAGAGAGAGCCCACAAAGAAGCGCGGGAGAGAGGAAACAGGCTAGGTTTATACCCCTTGCAACTCAGACCTTCCTCCCACTGTTATGTAAAGCAGGGAGGGTCAAATGCCCTTAGGCAATCCCTCCCTGCACCTCACCTAGGCCCTTTAGTATGCTAATGTTTTGAGCCAAGATCTGCCTGGAAATGCCTTTATAGGGTAGAGAAGGGGGGTTTCTGAGATGGCATGTCTCTGTACCAAAGACTAATACTAATGCCAGTTAAATATTTCTCCAAGCCTTCACAAGTCTCTTCTACTTCATTGTAGTCTTATATTTTAGTTGCCTTTGAGTATATCAGGGAGCCATGCTTGTTTGCTTGGAGGCAAACAGCATTTCTCTCTGGTCTAATTACTTAGGGGTCCTACTTGGCCAGGCTAATATGCTGGTAAGATCTAGCTAGTCCCATGATGATTGTGGTAGCATGGGAGAATATTTATACCAGCTAGTACAGCATACATGGTCAGATAAACTGCCACATTTAGACTATCCCCTTATTTACGAAGTGATTTGCAGGCGGCCATTCAGAGCAGATGCAGCGGCCCTTAGGAGTCCTGCAACAGTTGGGATAACGAGTGGTATCTATCCCTTCTTTCGAAGAATCAAAGCTAAACCATAAGCAGTGAGAAAACATCCAACATGAAGAAAACAGGCTTAGTTTCTAGGACAACAGAGCTGGAAAAAGTGCTGACATCCTCTCATCATTGTTTAATAACATTTAGTATATTGGAAGTGGAAGAAAACTTCAAGCTGGCCAAGTATCTCAAAAAATGACATTGAGGCCAAGGCAGAAAGGAGATGTGTTCAAGTGAGTGATTATTCACTCTTAAACTTGTAACGATATAGTCTTGAACCCTGCCTACAAATCAGAAGGGAAGTCTCAAATCCCAGATAGGAAACTTCAGGCAGCAGCCCTGGTCTTACCTACTTGTGTAACCTTACTTGTCATAAGTCATGGCACAAAGAAGTTGCTGAATAAATATTGAATGAATGAATGAACGAACGAATGAAGGAACGAATGAACAAACGAATGAACAAATGAACTAACAAATGAATGAATGAATGAATGTGCAAGCTTCCCTTTTCTGGTCACTCCTCATGACTCAGAAATCACCATAAGTTCAATAAACTAGACCGTCATCTTGCAGTGCACTGGAACATGGTCACACTCCTTCTGTGGCTAGACATCACTCACCCCTTCCTCTGGTCCTCAGGAGCCCAGATTATCCTAAACTACCTATTCAAACCCATGTTCCCCAGGGCAGTGTTTAGAACTCACAGATTTATTTGAACATAAATGAGAAGCATAAGTCCTTGATCCCCTGGGAGCTGACATGATCGTTTTTAACTTAAAGATTCTCTACCTATTCTAGTGAATCACTGAGGACTTTCTCAGGCTTTAAAAAAAAGTGGAATCATTAAATCCCAAGACAATGAAGGGAAAGGAAGAAGACTGAGAGATGTTGAACTCACCCTAATTTGATGCTCTGAAGGTTAGCTGAAGCCTCTTAAGACCAAAGAGTAAGGGATGACGTCAGGGGAAAGGACCCCCTGCCCAGACAATGACCCACAGTGGGCTATGGGTGGACCAGACATAGCAGGCAGCCGTTTCTGCTAGGTAGGCTATAAATCCCACCTTTATTACCTTTTATTATGTTGTTTCAACAGACTCTTAAAGACAGCACAACAGTGGGGTGATAGCTGCACTAAATCTCTTTCATTTTCTCTCTATATTACTTTTGCCTCCTGGATATTTTTTCCTCTCTCTTTCTCTCTCTCTCTCATGAGTCAAATTTTATCGGTCTTCTCAGGAGTATAGCAGTAGAATGAGAACAATGTTTATGATTGGTAAACAAAATTCAACAATCCCCAAACCCCAAAACTGTGTGCAATCAATGAACGTGTGCAACCTCTATATGTTCAACTTTTAATAGTGAATATATGTATGTATGTATGTATGTATGTATGTATAAGGAATTACATGAGAAACATAAATCCAATTATATCAAAATCAAAGTGGGGACTGTCTGTAAGTAGGAAAAATTCAAAAGCACTTTACTGCCAAAATGTCAAATGACTGAAATGGAATGAAAATAAACTAAAGATCACAACTTCGAAAAGGTCTTTTTAAAGAACAGAATTCTATTAAGACTAAAATGGAGTTCCAAAATATTCTGGGAGGTGATGACGTGAGGCTGAGAGGCACAGAGAAGAGAAGAAGAAAGAAGGGAAGTAGAAAATACAAGAGACAATAAATGAATTACAGAAAAATAAATTCTAGAACCTTCTCTCTGAACTCTAACATAAGATTCAGAATACTTTGCATTTGTTGAAAAGGTTATAATTTGACTATTGAAAAGAGTCACATCTAATATTTCTTTCCTTAAGTAATAAATTAATAGTGCTTCTAAGTTACTTCAAGGATCCTCATTTTTTCATGTGATACAACACACACACAGTTTTCTACTAACAAACTTGACAATCATCTCCGTTTTGAAAACAATTTAACCCACCTTCTGTTTATTCTTAAAAGTCATCTGTTCCCTATTATTCTAAGGTGCCCACCCCTCACAGATCTCAGAACTCCTTTCCCTCTTTTCACACTGTCCTACCGAACCTAAAAAAAAAATTCTCGTTGCATTGTTCCTTCTTTCAGTTTTGAACATCAGCTCCTGAAAGCCTGGAGAAATCTTTTCACTCTTAAGAAAGACTGTTTTCTCACTGCTGGCCCATGATGTGGTCTCAGGCAAGTTATAATTGCCCACACATCTCTGTTTTTTTTAATCTGTTAAGGGGGATATTCTGCTCAGAGACATCGTTGGGTTGTAAGAATTAAACAAGACAACAGATGAAAACTCCAAGCCCTATCCTGATGTCCATCTCAATGTCACTTTCTGGAGGAAGGCTCTAAAGTTTGCTTTCCTCAACAGAGAAAGAAATATGATAATCAACTCTTCAGAATATTCTGAGAACAGGCAGTACAGGAATTATATGTCCTGATCTTAAAGCCAGACACTACGAGGCAAATCTACCTATAGCATTTATGATTGTAGCACTTTGGACAGAGTCACTTAACCTCCTTTGCATCTGTCTCTAAACTAGTTTAAGATCCTAGTCAGATCTACTCTCTAGAGTTCGTGTGGGGATAAAAAGTCCTAATTTAATTATGGTGATAACTAGTCTCTGACATATATCAATAGTTTAATTCCAAGACAAGTATGATTAGAACTTGAATGATATTATATATATAGAATAAATATAGGCACAAAGTCGGAGTTCATCCAGTGGAAATTCCCATTTAGTCTTTGTGCTCCTAGGGATAAAGCCTATAAAATCAGATAATTAAAAGGAAATTGATTTTTTTATCTTTTAAAGCTAAGATTGATGATAAAACTCATCAGTACGACTTATGTACTTTACTTTTTATTGCTTTAATATTTTGTTCAACTAGAGCACCTCATCAGATGCCCAGAACTTGCATATTCACCAGACAGGAAGCTTTTGTTGTTTCTAATGAGGAAACCAATTCTTCAAGTCTTGTTAGAATTGCCAAACAGGCCCTCCTGCTGAGCGGTTTCATTTACTTGGCATCTCCTACTGAGAGACACCAGCACCATTCACAGAAGGGGGAACCTAGAAGACAGACAACCGAAGGAGAAATACCAACTGAAATTTGTCATCACCTTCCAGAGAGCAGGAGCAGATTGTTGTTGGTGTTTTTTTAAATAAAATAAATTTTGTGAGTTAGACAAACTCATTGCACTTATGTAATCAGAACGTGTTGAAACTAAACAATGAAATCTTAAAAAAAAAAAACCTAATCTTACACTACCAGTGTTCTCACTGATTGATCATTGCAGGGAATCGTAAGAAGAAAATAATTCTCGGGCCATTTCTTATTTCTAAGGTAAAATGGAGTCATCCATCAGTAATGTCTGCCACAGGCAAGGAAATGGGCAGAGTGGAATTAACTCTCCTAATCTAGATCAACATTCTAATTTTGCAGATGGAAAATGAAATCCGACTGATCAATTAATGCCTTCCTTCCCTATATTATAGAAAGAGGAATTCAGACCATATTAGTCTTTTGTATACCAGTAAAATTATAGACCTCATTCCCATGACCTGATGGAATGGTTTGAGGCTCTTTATGTTCCTGGAGTAAGCAGATGCCCTTGGGCTCTACTAGCATGAGATAGGACATATGGAGATGTAACTGGGGCCCACTTGAGCAAATCGATGATGAACGGGAAGACAGTGATAGTTTTTTGTATATGGGAGGTGGAGAAAATCCCAGTGCTGATGGGTTACTCCAGGTTCTATGCTCACGGGTCACTCCTGGTGGGATGCTGGGGATCATATCAGGTTCTGGGAATTAAATCTATGTCAGCTGAGTGCACAGCAATCACTCTACCCACTAAACTATCTCTTCAACCTCATATATCTTATTAATGTTTAGGTATTTTGTATAGCTCATCACCAGATGTGTCTAGCAGACCATAGTCATCCCCAATTCACTAAGTGAGAGGGACTTAATGGTTTAGAATGGCCTCTCAGCAACACTCAGAGACCAACAGGGCCACCTAAAAGGTATTTAGGAATCTGTACAGTACCACAAATAGAACCTAAGGTCTTATAAAGGCTAAGCATGTGTTCTCTTGCTCTCTCTCTCCAGAGCCTACAGCATTGATTTTATTTTATTTTTTAGAGCATTAATTTTAAATGACATTTAGTCCATGAAAATTACTGAGATATAAA
This sequence comes from Cryptotis parvus, assembly GCA_021461705.1. Lineage (NCBI taxonomy): Eukaryota > Metazoa > Chordata > Mammalia > Eulipotyphla > Soricidae > Cryptotis > Cryptotis parvus. The sequence continues at coordinate 167,813 of JAJIBD010023732.1, read as the reverse complement.
GAATTGAAAGTAATTAAGAATGATTTGTATATTGTGGCAGTTAAATAGGGCTGAATAAATTTTATAAATTTTAGAATAATGCTTGATTTCTGGAATTGCTAAACTCTATTTATTCTGCTCTTCAACCCCAAAACGTTTATTCTAATCTTTGATGCCCAAAAACCCTAATAAATTTAGACTTACGTCTGAGCTGAGAGATAGTTTGGCAGCTAAGGAACAGGGCCAATCCAGCACTCCAGGGTGGAGTTTGGTTCTTCACCCATATGGTCCCCCTGACCCCTCCAGGAGTGACGCCTAAGCGCAGAGCCAGGAATAAACCTTGAGCATCACTGGATGTGATTCCCCCAAAAAAAAAAATACAAAGTTATCTGATATTTGTTAGAAACCTTTACTGATTACATAATACTAAGATTTACAAATAGGACCAAAATGATAACTCCATAGTCTACAATGCTGGTGTAGCACATAAAAAAAATCTTGGTTCAATCCCTGGCTCTGCATAGGTTCCCTGTGCACCACAGGGAACACCTTAGGCATAAAGTCAGGAGTAGCCTATGAACAATGTCAAGTGTAACGCCAAATCAAAACCTCCTCACAAGAAAATAGTAGAAATTAATCAGACTTTACGTAGAAACAGAAGGATAAGCATACTAAGATCATTAATATATTTGTGGATAATTACAGAATTCATATTTTAAAGCTATTTTCCCCACTTTCTTCCTCTTCACTGCTGTTTTTGTTGTAATAACCTAGGTCACACATGCTTCTTAGGGTGCTTGCCAGGAATCATGGGTATCTGGCCATAGAGCTCACATTCACACTTGTATGTGGTACCCCACAGGGTTTGAACACTCAGTTGTGGAGCTTGCACACTTGCTTCCTGAGGTTGCACTCATTTAGTTGTGCTAACATTAACCAAGCATAAGACAAGTTGCAAAATACTAGATGAAAACCATGAAAGTCTAGAATAATTGGATAAAGAGAATTACAGAATTATTTCCAGTGCAATGTCAGAGAAAGATGCCAGCATTAGAGGAACTGAATTAAATTCAGATAAAATGAAATAGTGTAAGGGACTATAAAGATCACAGAAAAGTTTCAGAAAAGTAGAAGAAAACACTTTCTTGAAATTAATGGAGAAAAAGGTCATATACCAGCTCCCTAAAGTTAAATAAGGGAGAGAATTCTTGTCTCTGTATGTCTGTCTGTTGCTATTTTCAAAGCAATTCTGCAGCTGCCATCCATATTCTATACAGGCAGATTCCCTATGCAAACGTAGCACTTTGTTTTCAGAGGCCAAAAGAACTGTTTCTGAAACTATTCTTTACTGTCGTCTAGACGCATGGCTTTGAATATATAATTTCACTCCTAGACCTTTCAGTCTCCCTCCCATGCCCCACATGATTTTTGCTTATTCTTCTGGATAGCAATAATATCCATGTCCAGAGTTGGAGTGAGAATCATTGCTGACATACACAGAGCACCTGGCAGAGAGCATGTGTTTTATGCATTTGTTTTCTCCCTCATTTCTCTCTTTCAGAAGTACCTCTCTGGCTCAAGAGGAAAGAACATATTTGATTTTACCTAAGTAGAACCAGGCCTACTATAGATGAAAATATCACTACTGAAATTGAACTTTGTGTGTCTATGTGGCATAGGGTGGAACATTTCATCAATTTCTAACACTGCTCAACTAGAGATTTAGGGTGGCTCTAAAGAAAGGATGAAAGTGACTAAATTAAATCAACCTGGTAAATTGCTTAGGGATTGTGATGTTATTCCATAAAAAAGACGCACTTTGAGACCTTAGTAATTTCCAGTTTGATCTACCAGAAATTCTTCTTTAAAAATGTTACTAAATATTCATTTAATAAGTTCAGCAACTGATACAATTTAATATGGGGAACAGACAATGCATGGGATCATTCATTCTATTTCATAGAAATAGAATGGAAAAATGTTATTGAGTCATCATGAATTACAAAGTTATTAATGATTGAATTTTAGACATACAATTTTCCAGCATTAATATCTTATGAGTCTACTTCCCTCAACTAATATATTTTAATAAGGCAAAGTAAGGAAAACTTGAATTTTATAATTTCATAAAGAAAATAATATAATGTATACCATTGTCTGTATCCCTACCTAATTATGATATGTATGCATATAATTATTTTATTAATATATCTGTGATGTCTATTGACCCCTATCATGATCACGATCTTCCCGTTAATCATCTATTTGCTAGAGAGGGCACCAGTAATATCTCCATATGTCCTGTTTCATGCTAGTAGAACCCAAAGGCATCCGCTTGCTCCAGGAACATAAAGAGCCTCAAACCATTATATTAGGTCACGGGAGTGACCTAATATAAATGTTACTGGTATTTGGCGTATCAAATACTACACGAGCAGTTGCCAGGCTTGCCGTGCGGGTGTCATACTGTTGTAGTCACCTCTAAATAAAGTATTTATTGATGAACCGTGCTGTTGCAAGTGGCCGCGCGAGTCGGGCTATGATAGTCTGGTCTGCTGGGTGGAGTGTGACGAGAGGGAAGTCCAGATGTGGATAATGGTGGGCCCCATGGAGTTGGGGGTTATCTGGCTTGTTGTGAGGCTCAGCTGGGGTGGCAGGCCAGGGCTAGGAACCCGCAATGCCTCCCAGGTGCCTCATGAGTGGCTGGGCGCAGGAGAGCAATTAGCAGCTCTGCCCCATGTCTGAGAGTCTTTTCTCTAAAGTACTGAATTAGAACCAGGGAGAGAAAGAGAGAGAGAGAGAGAGAGAGAGAGAGAGAGAGAGAGAATGGCATAAAGCACTTGCCTTGGCACCAAGTCCACTACAGTTCAATCTTTAGCATCATATATGGTTCCCCCACCAGGAGTAAACATAGACCCAGCAATAAGTAGGTCCTGAACACAGTTTGGTGTGGTCACCCCAAAACTGAATCAAACCAGTTATTGACCCCTATAACTAAATGTTTTCTCAGTTAAGATCTTTGTAGACTAGAAAACATATCACTATAATTCCTGTGCAGGATAAAAATGTGGATTCTTAAAGAACAAAGAAGTAATTTCTGCTATTAATTTGTCTTGCCCTAGCTGGACCAATCCATAACCTCTTTAATATTCTATTATTTATTAAGTAGATTATTTTTAATAGTACACATGACAACTTATTCCATTCAGTGAACTACAAGCCCACAGATTTACCTCAACTATCAATCAACATTGTTTGGTTTCAAATGTTCAATCAGATAGTAGAATAAAACTGCTCTTTAGAAAAGTAACATGTAGGTCTGCCATTAGTCATTAACATATACACTTCAAATGTTTATAATGGTCCTTAAAAACTTAGAGGAAAGAAGGAAGGAAGGAAGGAAGGAAGGAAGGAAGGAAGGAAGGAAGGAATGAAGGAACGAAGGAAGGAAGCGAAGGAATGAAGGAACGAAGGAACGAAGGAACGAAAGAGGAGGGAGGAAGGGAGGGAGGGAGGGAGGAGTACTGCTGGAACCAGAGAAGAGATGTTTGGTTTAGCAATAAATTCACCCTGGTGTAGTGACCGGAGCCTGGACAAAGAGAAGGGAAATTCATGGTGGCACTGAGAAAAAGTGTTAGAGCAGACTATGGAGGAGGAAGACCAGTTTAGAAGAGCCTGAAGCTAGATAACAACAGGATGTGGAAGAGACCAGCTGGCCCATGTTTAAGAAGCAGGATTAAGGGCCTAAGATACAGAATGCTGCATCTGGAACAAGCTGTGTCATTCAGCAAGAGGCTTTCCCGCTATTTTTCCACAAGAAAATTCCTCCTTTTCTAGCTGTGTCCTGATACAGAAGCCCCCTGGTACTCTTCTCAAGTTTCTAGAAGCACCTAATAGCACATTAGTTTTCTGTCCACCAGAATCCCTGACAAGCTATGCATTCAGTGACCTGTTCACTCATCCATTGTACTAACACCTGAAAACCTCTATATAAAGTACCAGTCAGGCATGTAGCGTCAGTGACCAGAGAAGACGGTTGTGTACCTGGCTCCAGATGTGGCAAGTGGAGAGAGAGCAGAGTTATTTTCCTGCTGGTATGACATCAGGCAGCTCCTTGCCCAGAAATCTCATTCCCCAGTGCCACCAAAGAGCCTTACCCTTTACTTTCTTATTCCTCCTTGTTGCCCTCTGACTATTCTTTCAAAGCTCAGATCTCCTGGGCCTTCACAGCTCTATACTATTTCTGAGAAAGCTGATCACATCATTTCCCCTCTCTCCCCCAGGCAGATTGCAAGGTTCCCTTGTTACCTTGCAATCTAAAAGCTCTGCTGTGACCTCGGTTTCCCTCTGACCCAGGTCAGGACAAGGAGGTGCCATGACTGACACTTCTCACCCCACGCCTGGCCTCTGTTGACTGGTGGTTGACACCTTTCCCAGCCCTCCCCCAGGGTGCCCAGTCATCTCCCCTGTGGAGCTGACAGCATGTTGGCATTGCTGACAAATGATTCACTTGCAGCCACAAAAAAAAATGGCTTCAATCTTCTCTTCTTTGAAGTCTCACAGATTACCTCCTCCACCCCCTGCTTTTCTGACAACTTCACTCCAGCAGTGCATTATGTTAAAACCACACTTATTATGCCAGAGAGTATCTCGCACAATTAGAGTTTTCATCAGTGACACTGAGAGGCTGTATGGACCTGCAGGCACTGATTCACCCAGTGGAAAGGTGACCTGGAGCTATGCACATCTTCCCCCTCCCATCTTGCAGCCCTGCTTGACTCAGGGCAAGAGACTGTCCTTACTTCTACCTTTCCTTCATTCGTGTCAATTGTGTGATGCCATTTGAACTGAATCTCTCAAAGCGGAAATTAAGGTGCTAAATCAGATTACTTCCTTACCTTTAAGTCTCTTAAGCCTTCAACCAACAAAGTTTTCTTCAGTCAGCTCTGGTATCTCTGAAGGCCCATTAACTACCCCTTTAAAAATAAAATATAAAAAAGACAAAGTAAAATGGCGCAAAGCTTTCCAGGTCAGTTTCTCTGATCTTTAACCTTGTCGTCTTCTAAGAGACTGTTCTACAATGCATATGGCCATTTCCATCCTTACCTTTGCATGACCTCTACTGACCTTGTATGAAGTGTCTCTGTCTCCTGGACCCTCTATCTTAAACCTTTTATTGCCTCAAGGCTCCAAGTTAGTTGAGGGTCTCCCTTGCACCCTATTTTCAGTTCTTTAGCTTCTTATCTGGAATCTACCTTTCCTTTTTCTTAATCTCACATACAGTTCTTCCTCCTATGGGGTTTATTTCATTTCCAAGAAATCTACCTTGACATGTCATCCCTCGGGATCAAAGGGCACATTCCTGAGGTTTAAAGACCCTGTGACTCCTCTCTTTCCAGAGTATTTCTTTTCCTGGTCTCTGTTACAATGAAATTTGGGCTTGAACATGAACTGGCACCTTAGGCAGCCAGGTACACGGCAGATGGAGTGAGTCAATGGTGATTCACTCTCAAGCTCATCCTTGAGGCCTGACGCTTAGCTTTCAGAAGAGTTAGTGTGTGTACAAGGTCTCTTACATGATACCTTGGCTTCTGCTCAATATTGACAACAAACTTCTCTTACAGAAGCCATTGTAACTGACTTTACAGATGATAGAAACAGCCTAAGGGAGGTGGACTAAATTGTTTATTCTCATGCAACATGTAAAAGATGTGTGTAACCTGCTGTGAGAAACTGACAGGGATTTGAGTACTAAAACATTTAAAGATAGAATTATAGTGACCGTACAGAACAGAAGGTATCCTTTGAAGTAAGGAGATCAGGATGACTATTCCATGAAAATCCAAGTGTATTCCCAAACATTAACATAAATTAAATAAAGTTACAGAGTTATAAAAAAGATGGGGTGGAGGATAAAGGTGGAGTTGAAGGGGAGTCTGACTCCGAGTCTGAACTCATTTGTGATCTAGGCCATTTTTTTGATGGTTGGGAAGATACAGTAAACGACTGTGAATGTCTAAGAACATTCTTGGATCAATGTCAGTGACTCCATATGTGGTAGTGTTGATTTTTAGCACTGCTATTCCAGTTCTCTTTTGGTGAGGAAGAAACTACTCCAAAGTTTCATACTGCCAAGCAACCATTTTACTCTGTGCTCATCTTTCTCCCAAGTTCATCATAACTTAATGAAATAGCCAAGAGGCAGAAGGGACGTAGGACAGAAGTTTATTTCATCCCCACGGGCACTGGCGTGTCAATGGGCCGTGGACCTCTAACAGATCTGTCAAATGATTCAAAGCTGTCATTGTTTTTGTACTCTAAAACTACATACCAAATCATCAATTAATATCACAGAAGACTAACTACAGTTTTACTTATGTTTCAAACAAGATATGGGTTAGAGACATACATCAATAAGGCTTTACTTCAGATTCAGCCATCCATCTCACAGTAAGATAGCTCAGGGTCTGGACATGATCTTTGCTATCCCTTATCAGTGTTGGTGGTTGTAAATCCCAGGGTCTGTTAGGGTATTGCCCCAGGGTCTCTTAGGGATTTATCCAGGCAGCACATCAAACACAGATGATTGCTCTTAAATTTTTAGGGTCTCACTTTTACAAATTTTTAAGCTTTCCTTGGTCTGAAGTGTATAGATGATGTTTCTTAAACTATATAATAGCAGCTTATAACAAATATCTTAAAGCAGTACATAACAATCTGGGTCTCTAACTCATGTAACACTGACTGGGAACATCAGCTTTTAGGATGCCTTCTGCACTCACTGGTTTGGCACCTGGGCTGGGAAGGCTTAAGTGAAAGGAATGGAGCTTAGTAATGAGTAAATGCTCAGGTTAAGAGACTCATGAGAGCACCTACAGAGATCAGATAGGCCAGAGTGTCTAAATATGTCCTATGTATGCTTGTCAAAAACCTTTTCTCCCACAGTGGAGAAAGCCCTGAGCAGAAACACTGTGGTCTTAGAAGGAGACCTCAGAAATCATAAAAAAGTCACTTCTGATATACTCTTTTGGTCAATTAAGTCCTAAAGTCACCCCATATTGAAAGCATAACAAACTCTAAAGTGACAAAGAATCAGGGGCCATCTTTAATCTACCAGGAAAATGGTTTTACTGATGTACTCTCATAATGTTTAGAAAGAATAGCACATATGCTAATATCACTGTTATGAATATTTGCAGCATGTATGGAAAAGGGATGATTGGAAGACATGAAATTTATGAGATATTCCTGCCTTATTGTGGTTGAATAGGAGGAAGGGCACAATTTCAGTCTCTTTACCACACTAACCCGGCAAGTGAGAAATAAACTAATTGATTTTTCAGTCCCAGAGGGGGTGTAGATAAACTCTACTAAGGGACAGCACTCTCGAAATGGAGTGAGAATGCCCTGAGTCTCACTGAGATTTCTTTTTTTATCACTTGCAATGAAGCAGCCAGCTCTTACTCCTTTCTGCCTCTTATGATAGGGGTCACATTGAGTTATTTTTTCCAAACTGTTGAAGTACTAGGATAAAAGGTCCCAGCTATCTTGGCCATCACAAGCTAGAGTTACTCAGGAGGAACAAGGCAGGCAGCATAAAGGAGACACAGCCAAGCAGATGTTGTACATAAAAGAGGCTTTTTCAGCACAATGCAGTTGATATTTCTTCTCTTTACAGACTGTGTTCATTAAAAAAAATCCATGTGGATTTTGTTACCGCAGAAAAGTATAACCTCTTTTCTCAGTTCATTGATCTGTTTTTTAATCGTTCTTGCTGTACCTGTTTGTTAATTCTCACCCGTTCTACTTGTTTGTTAATTCAATTAATGCCTATGTGATGAGTCTGCAATTTGAGAAAGACCTAAATAATTGAAGGGTCTCTGTACCTCTTTAAGGACCCTTCTCCATTCTTATAAATTCTGACAAGAGTCACAGGTAAAACTTCACTTGATCACTTGCCATCCCGTTATTCATCGTTTTGCCTGAGCGGGCACCAGTAACATTTCCATTTGACCCTACCACGTGCCAGTGTGGTCCAATGGCATCTGGTTGCTTCAGGAATACAAAGACCCTAAAACCGTTCGTTCAGGGTCTTGACGAAGAAGTCTGACCATCTTTTTTTTTTCAAAGTCTCTTAACATCAATGACTTTATTTTGGTTTTTTTTTTATTTTTTTGCTTTTTGGGTCACACCCGATGATCCTCAGGGGTTACTCCTGGCTCTGCGCTCAGGAATTACTCCTGGCGGTGCTCCGGGACCATATGGGATGCCGGAGATCGAACCCCGGCCAGCACTGGCTGGCCATGTGCAAGGCAAACGCCCTACCCGCTGGGCTATCGCTCCGGCCCCATGAAGTCTGACCATCTTGTAGGTGGGCGGCCACATGATCTTTTGACATCCCATGGATCTAGTTGGTAATGGCTCTAGTCCAGCAGTCGTCTCCAAATCACATTACATGTCCAGCCCATCTGATTTTCGATGCCTTGGGAAATGAGACAGCGTCCCTGACTCTGGAACAGCGATGGAGGTCTGAGCCCCAGATTCCTTCTTTCACCTGAGTGAGGCGTGATATTCCAAGCATAGCTCTTTCGATTCCTCTTTGGGAGACCAACATCCACACACAAGGAAGAAGAAACTGAGAAAATCTACATGGAACTGGAGGAGTTCTATAAAAAAGATCACACCTTCTACAAGATCATAGTCGGTGACTTTAATGCCAAGATAGGAGCGAGAAGATCCACTGAAGAACTCCACATCGGGACCCATGGCCTAGAATGGAATGAACAGGGTGAGAGACTATTTGAGTTCATCATGTCCAGCATGAACCATTCATGTGAACTCACAGTTCCAGAAGGCTAAATCAAAACGTTGGACATGGGAATCTTCTGGTGGAGAGTTCCACAATGGAAACTGACCACATCATCTTCAATTGACAGTTTTGCCTGACCGATGTCGCTGTTGTCCCAAAATTCCAAACAGGATCGGACCACCGTCTCCTTCGTGCAAAATTTTACTTCACACAACAAGGAGAAAAGGCTGCAAAGTTTAAGAAGAGAAGTCCCAGAACCACCACCAACTGGGAACTCTTTGGCACCACTGCAGCAACATGGGAAGATACCATCATTGATGACATCGATGAAGAATACAACCGACTGGTTAAGCACCTCCAAGATTGTGCGAAGAATGCTGAGAGAGAAAAAACTACAAAAGGATGCCTATCTTCAAAAACTCTCAAGCTCATTCGCTAAAGTGGCAAGGCATGAGCCTCAGGCGACCAAATGCTAACATCCAAGCTAGCAAAGCAGTGCAGAGAAGCAATAAAGGAAGACCTCAAAGAGAGAAGAGCAGAAATACTGGAAGATGCAGCAGAAGCCAGGAAAAGCATTCGCAACGCCCACCTGTCCTTCGCCAACTGTAAGACCAAGATGACTGCCCTCCAACATTCTGATGGATCTATCACATCTTCCAGAAAGGCAATGGAGAAGATTATCTATGACTTCTACTCAGATCCCTTTGAGAGCCATGTCCACCTGCCCACATATCAAATTCCGCAGGCTGGATATGTCGTTCCCAACATTCTCCCTTCTGAAATCCAACATGCCATTTCGTCAGTAAAGAAGGGAACAGCACCAGGCCCAGACAAAGTCAGACAGACCCGAACATCTGAAGTATTTGCCTTCAGTACTCATCAATACACTGGCTCGGCTCTTCACCACGGTACCTGTCCGAAAGCAAGGTGCCCTTCGAATGCAAGGTAAAACTTAAATTTTGAAAAAGTCTATTTGAGATATATTCCATGTAAACACACACATGAACATGAGTCTCATATATTCAGGGTTCTCATATATTTCTAGGAATTTCCAGGCATAATTATTGAACATGATCACACACATACACACAGACACATACACACTGAGTCCCTTTGCCTTTGTAGTCTAAGAAAGAGGATGCAGAACATAAAATTGAAACATCAATTTGAATCTATGCTTTATCTGAAATTGATGAATTCATAATTATGAATTTAGCAACTATCATGTGTGAGGGGCTGTGTTGGGTATAGGGCAGGAGACTAATCCGAAACAACTCCTTTGTATGCTCGAAGGAGAGAATGATTCGTTAATCAATAATCTAGACATATATTAGTAAGACCCTGAGGGAGAGAGATTAGCACGTGATTATCAAACCATCACTTGTATCACTTGTTTTGTATCACTTGTCTTCCCATTGTTCATCGATTTGTTCAAGCAAGCACCAGTTATGTCTCCATTTGCTGGGAATGAGGTCCATTATGTTACTGTTTTTGGCATATTGAACACACCATGGGTAGCTTGCCAGGCTCTGCTACCAAACCATATAGTCAACATGTTTTTAACCATGTTATGACACCCAAAATATCAATCATTGATTCTGTTTTCTGTAATATTTCCTTTTCTTCTTATAAATGTCTCTACCTCTGAAAAGCTAAGGACAAGTTTCAAAGCCACTGCCAATTTATCCAAGTTTGGAAATTGAATCTCTATTTCTCATAGAGCAGGAAGGGTTGAACAGCCCCCAATCCTTTCTTGAAGATGTGCAGCATTTCACAGTAGCTCTAATATTTAATTTCATTACTTTCATTCACCCTGCCTTGGGTACTTCAGCTCGTTGGGTTCCAGCAGCGATTAATTGGTAGATCTCCCACTGACTCCTGATTAGCTGCTTTTGATTAGGGTCTAATGACTTCATTCGGTCCCTAATTCAGGGGGATGAGTTGCAAAACTGCCGGCAAACTGCTCAAATAGAATTACATTTTCCTGAGCCCTGAAGACATCACTTAGACTGCGTACATAGCATTCTCCCTCCCTCGTTCCTCTTCCTCATTGCCTCTGGTCTGAACTGCACAGAAGCGGGAGAGGAAGGAAGCTTGTGTCTGAACCAGCTCCAACTGCTAAAACAGATGTCATAAGAAAAAGACCCAGAAGCTAACAGCCTGACTCCTAGGAGGAAGTCACTCTCCACCGCACCAACTCCCAGACTGTGCTGGAGGGAAGACTGGGTATGTCAGAATCCCCTGAAGTCTCCACCTTCTGTACTAGCCTTCCCAGGGAACAAAATACACCCTAGAGCTTTGCTCTTTTATCTCTAGCTACAAATACAAGGAAGCTAATCTGAAAACCCTAATCCATAGCAGCAGTAATAATCAGACACAGAGAAAACTGTCTCCACCAGGATTTAATTGGATCATTACTGTTACGACTGGGCCACATAACCCTGTCTCACTTACCATCAGAACCTTTGACACCTTATATTATGGAATGAAGCAACTGCTACCATATTGAATATATTTTTATTCCTAATCTTGTCTAGCATATAGTAAATGTTTCATAAAAATCCAGTAACAGGAAGATCAAGTGAAATGATGGACAAATGTTTGTCTCAAAATTGAGTAGCTCAAGCTCAACTAAAATGAGGAAATCTTGGTTTTGTTCTTGGAAAAGGATAAAAAGTCATTCCAAGAGAAAAGAAACACACAAATAAGAACTAGTTAGTGAGGGTAGCCACAGAATTTCAAGGAACTGAGGAAAAGTCTATGTGTTTGGAATAGAAATTATTCTGTTTTGGTTTCGAGCCATACTCAGCAGTACTCAGGACTTAGTCCTGGTTTTGCACACAGGGAACATTTCTGGCAGGGCTCATAAGAAAGTATGGAGTATGGGGACTAAACCCAGTTGAGGGACATGCAAGCCAAGCACCCTATTTTCTCAGCTTCTGGAACAGAAATTTTACATTTATTAGTGAGACTTTATACTACTGAGAGTATACCACCCTCACGGCAGAGCCTAGCAAGCTACCCATGCTGTATTTGATATGCCAAAAACCAATAACAATTATAGACCCCATTCCCATGACCTGAATGAATAGTCTGAGGCTCTTCCTATTCTTGGAGCAAGCAGATGCCCTTGGGCTACCCTAGCTCGCAACAGGATGTATGGAGATGTTACTGATGCCCGCTCAAGCAATTAATGAACAACTGGAAGGCAAGTGATACAGTGAGATGTTGCAGAGGACAGTATGCTCAATGCTATTGATTGTGATAACTTGTTGGTTTTGAGAATAGCTGCACACCAAACTGATGTGAACATTCTAAGATGACTAGAGAGACATTGCAGAATTTACTCAAAATTCTCTTTAAGAGAAAAAAAATCACAAAAATGGGTCTAATTTTTACTAATAATAAAACCTTTGAGAGCCTGATACAGTGCTCTAGGTAAATGTGCAAAAGCGCAGATGGCAACAGATTCAGACAAACAGGCTGCTTGGAGAAATAGTACAGCAGGTAGGGTAATGCCTTGCAGGCAGCTGAGCAGAATTTGATCCTCAGAAGTCCATATGGCCCAAGTCCCTCCAGGAGGGATATCTAAGTGCAGAGTCAGGTATAAGCCCTGAGCACCATTGGGTGAACACACCTCCAAAAGCTTTTTTAAAAGCTGGTGAAATGGACCCCCAAGAAAACTTCACTGGGGGTCTTGTATCATCTCAACCAGCTACAACTTGCTTTCTATGTCTTTACCTCTCGTTCCCTGCACAAATTGAACAAATTGAGGCAGCAATAAATTGATGAAATGTACCAAATTGCATTTTCTTCATCGTGCTGAATTAAAGTTTCTCTCCCAGCAAATGAAACTAGGGGGATTTCAACCAGGCACTCTCCCTGGGGGAATTAGTGATGCACTGTGAGCAAATCAGTGAGAGAACATTGGTTCTTGTGATGCTTGGAGACAGGTTAAAAAAAGAAGAGGTGGAGAGTGGGGGTGGGTATTAGAAGAGATTGGGGCAAAAGATCTGACTTTTACCAGCCCCTGCTATGATTCTGCTATGACTCACATCTTCGTCAATAGCATTACTTGCAATTATACCTGTCATTTAAGGCACACTGCCAAGTGCTAGGAACTTTATTAAGTGCTTCCACACATTATTTAATCTCTAAAACTATCATGTGAGGGATTAGTTGTCACATGCAGGCAATAGATAGTATAACTTTGAATCTGAGAAGCCAGTGAAATTGCCTGGTGTCACATGGAAAACTGGTGGCAAACTGGGGTTCTAACATGGGTCATCCGTGATTTCAAAGTGTGAGTCATTTCCCTTTCAGAAACTGCCTTTTATTGCTAGGCCTGGAATGAGGTTTTTCTTTGCTGTAGAGCAAAGTGAAGGTATTTGTTCAAGAATGAGAGAGACTGTAGTGAGGAATTTTATGTTTATCTCTAAACTACTTTGAAACCTAGCACAATTGAAGCAGCTTTACATACAGTAAAATTTAAAACAAGTATAGGCAAAATAGAACTACAAGAATTATGTAAAAAATGTTGGAACTTGGAAGTCTGGAGTCTGTATATCCAGAAATCTGAGCAGCAAAACAAGTTCAAGCATCCTGTTTGCTGAAGTGGAAAGGAGTTCACTATTGGCTGTTTAATGTCCAGTATTAATTAAGGAAAATCATACCAATTGTTTAGAGAATGTACGCTGATAAAGTATCAGCCGGGAAAATCTGAGAGTATTGTCAATAGCATACAGTGAGAGAACAATACAGATCCTACAGCACCTTTAGACCCAGTAGATGCAGAGAAGCCTGTGAACAACACAGATATTTCTTACCTGGTTCTTTTAACTTTCTGCTTCCCAGGCAGAGAGCCTTAGAATAAATCTAATACACATTTTCACTATGTAAAGAGGTGCTGAGACAACAAGATTTTCTAATTCCATCTGAAGGGAGTAAGCAGTATTTCTGTGGATGTTTTAAATAAAGATATTTAGCTAGATATTTAACTAGAGGTAAAGTACTTAAGCACAGGGGAAAACTAAATATTATTTGGCCAGCTAATATTTATGATATATAAAGTATTAACAAAGATCAATGACAAATAATAATATCCCAATCAAAATGATGGGGAGAAGATGAGGTGAACTTTCTCTAAAGAAGACATACGAATGATATTTAAGAATTAAAATGGGGCTGGAGCAATAGCCCAGCGGGTAGGGCATTTGCCTTGCACGCGGCCGGCCTGTGCCAGCCCGGGTTCGATCCCGGCGTCCCATATGGTCCCCAAGCACCGCCAGGAGTAATTCCTGAGTGCAGAGCCAGGAGTAACCCCTGAGCATTGCCGGGTGTGACCCAAAAAAACAAACAAAAAAAAAGAATTAAAATGTTTTCGGTCTTGGAGTATTTCATCAGAGAAGTCTGCTCATCATCATTAATCATCAGAGAGATGCAAATCAAAACAACAATGAGATACCACTTTACACCACAGAGACTGGCACATATTCAAAAGAACAAGAAAACAAGTGCTGGTGTGGATGTGGGGAAAAGGGGACACTCATCCATTGTTGGTGGGAATGCCGGCTGGTACAGCCTTTCTGGAAAACAATATGGACATTCCTCCAAAGACTAGAAATTGAACTCCCATTTGACCCAGCCATACCACTCCTGGGAATCTACTCTGGGAAACCAAAAATATGCAGTGGAAACACCATCCCTACTTTTATGATCATAGCAGCATTATTCACAATAGCCAGAATCTGGAAGCAACCAGAGTGCCCGAAAATCGATGACTGGATAAAGAAGCTTTGGTACATCTACACAATGGAATACTATGCAGCTGTTAGGAAAAATGAAGTTATAAAATTTGCCTATAAATGGATGGACATGGAGAAGATTATGTTGAGCGAAATTAGCCAGAAGGAGAGAGACAGATGCAGAATGACTGTGTTAATTTGCATAACATAAATATATATGTACATATTATGATACCAATATCCAAGGTCAAGTGAAACATATATCAGGAGGTCTTGTCAAAGGTGGAAATTATCACAAACGTGTGGGAGTCAGAGGCTAGGTAAGACAGAAAATGGAACAGTGTGCTAACAATTGTCGAGGGTACTAATGCCAACCTAGAACTGAGCATTAAATAGAGGCAAAAAGATACACATGACAACCTTTTAATGTATGTTCTGTAATCCATAGTCTGGAAGGGAAGGAAGAGAGAAAGAGAGAGAAAGGGAAAGAAATAAGGAACCTGCCAGGGAGGAGGGGCTGGAGGACGGGGAGGAAACCGGGGATGTTGGTGGTGGGAGATGGGCACTGGTGGCGGGATGGGTGCTGGAACACTGTGTGACCAAAACCCAAATATGAACTTTTTAATTGTATATCTTTGTAATTGTAAAAATAAAAAAAATTAAAATTTTTTTAAAAAGCAAAAAAACCCATCAAACAAATAAATAAATAAATAAATAAAAGAATTAAAATGTATCATCACTGTTTATCACGTAAATGCAAATTAAAACACCAATGAGGTATCACCTCATACCAATGAGAATGGTATATATTAATGTTACTGGAAGCAACCAGTGTTTATGGGGGCATGAAGTACAAATGGAATCATTAATTGTTAGTGAGCATATTGCTTGATTCAACCTCTGTGAAACAGTATGAAGTCTCTTCAAGAAAAATTAAGCATAGAATTTGCATATAACTAGAAACTCCACTTGTTAGCACTTACTCCCAATACAAAAAAACACTACTTTGAAGAGATATATGCACACCTGTGTTCATTATGTTGTTTAGTACAGTAGCCATGAAATAGAAGCAATCCACATGTCTAACAACTGACAAATAGATTTCAAAGTTACAATTATAGGCATAATGGAGTAATGTAAAGCTGCAAAAAAGTGAAATCGTTCAATTTGCTGAAACTTCAAGGGAATTCGAGGGTATCATATTATTAACAATAAGTGAAAGGGAGAAGGCCAAAATCATCTTAATAGTCTGCTCGGTCAAGACAAAACAAGGACAGCCAATGGAAAAGATGATAAAACAATCATAAACTTTTGGACTTCAATTATAAAACTTAGATTCCCAAGCAGTGGGTGAGGTCGGGAAGCGAGGGAATATAAAACTGGACTAGAAATAAAATGGAGATATTGGCAAAGAATCTTAACTCCTTTGGTGGTGGTGAAATGGCACAGTCACTTTGTACTTTATTACTGAAAACATCAACATTATTATAACTATGCAACTTAAACTATAATAAAATAAATTTTTAAAGAAATAAAGAAAAAAATTCCAGTTAAAGGGTCAGAGAGCTGCATCAATGAACAAGGTGAGTATGACAGGCAGGTAAATAACACTTGCAAAAGTCCAAAGGTGTGGAAACTATGTCATGTTTAAGAAAAGAAAGGGGGTCCGAGTCACAGTACAGTGGTTAGGGAGCTTGCCTTGCATGTAGCCACCCAGATTTGATACTCAGCACCCCATGGGGTATCCCAAGCCAAGCAAGGAGTGATCCCTAGAGCAGAGCCAGGAATAATCCCTGAGCACCACTGGATGTGGCCACCAAAACAAAACAAAACAAAACAAAACTATATATATGTAAAAACTTGAAACAAACATGGGGCAGAGCTGCTACCGGCTCTCCCTGTGCCCAGCCGCTCATGCGGCATCCGGGAGGGATGGCAGGTTCTAGCCCTGGCGCCACCCCAGCAGAGCCTCACAACAAACCAGACGACCCCCCCACTCCTCCATTTTCCACATCCGGACTTCCTCCTCGTCAGCACTCCACCCAGCAGACCAGCAGCCGCACGGTTCATAAGTAAATGCTGGATTTTGAGATGACTACAAGAGTATGCTACCCACATGGCAGAGCCTGGCAAGCTACCCGTGTCATATTTGATATGCCAGGTACCAGTAACAATTATAGACCTCATTCCCATGACCTGATGGAATGGTTTGAGGCTCTTTATGTTCCTGGAGCAAGCAGGTGCCCTTGGGCTCTACTTGCATGAGACAGGTCATATGGAGATGTTACTGGTGCCCGTTCGAGCAAATCGATGATGAACGGGAAGACAGACAGTGTAAAAACTTGTTGCAAGGCTCTGCTGGGGTGGCAGGCCAGGGCTAGAAACCGTCGCCCCTCCTGAGGGCCTCGTGAGCGGCTGGGCACAGGGAGAGCCAGTAGCAGCTCTGCCCCATGTCTGTGAGTCTCTGGATCAGTGTACCTGGGCAGGATTTAAAAGAGACTGCTGCAGGGTGGATCTCGATGAGCCGGGTTGTGACAGGCTGGTCTGCTGGGTGGAGTTCTGACAAGGGGGAAGTCCAGATGTGGAAAATGGCAGCCCTCATGGAGTGAGGGGGTCGTCTGGGCTTGTTGCGAGGCTCTGTTGGGGTGGCAGTCCAGGGCTAGAACCCGCCATCGCTCCCGGGCTCCTGGTGAGCATCTGTGCACAGAAAGAGCCAGTTGCAGCTCTGGCCCATGTCTGTGAGTCTCTCTCTCGAGCTAATTGATGATGAATGGGAAGACAGTGATAGAGTGATGTAAAAACTATAAAACAGAGAGAGAGAGACAGAGAGAGAGAGAAGTCTAGCATGGTAAAAACAAAGTTAGAGATAGACAGAGTGAGAGATAATTCTGAGATTTCCAGCAGCAGAGTGTGTGTGCACAAGTTTTTAGCAAAAACTCCTTGTGCATAGCTCTTGTAAATAGTGGGAGCTTGAACTCAGCCAGTATGAACTTTTCCACCATGGCAGTTGACAAACACTATGCACTTAGATCCTTTTATTTCCTCCATAGCACTTACCAGCTTACCAGGGTATGTGATAATATTTTAGGATCTAGTTCTGTCAGAGAAGTACCCTGAAGGGAGAATCAACTGAAATGAAACAGAGGAAATTAGAGAAAACTACTTGGAAGAGGCGGCATTCATGTGGATGCTGACAGGAAGCAAAAATCAGTACAGCAGTTTGGAACACTGTATCTAGAGAGTTATTTAATAGCCAACAAGTGGTGGGCAAACATAAAGCATAACCTTAGAGACAGATTATGTGCAGAGCATGGGGAAAGTACTTAGTGGTATTCCAAAATAAGTCAGTATTGCGCAGCCAGGGAGATAGTATAGCAAGTAAGGTACACGCCTTGCATGAGGCAGATCTATGGGTTCGATTCCCAGCAACCCACATAGTCCCCTGAGCATCGCCAGGAGTGATTCCTGAATGCAGAGATAGGAGTAACCCTTGAGCTTCTCTGGGTGTTACAGAGACCTAGCAAATAATCACTACCAACCAGATAGCACTCTACTCAAGAAAAGGAATTGTTGTTTTTTTCAAAAACAGATTAGAAGGGGTTGGAGAGATAGTTCAGAGGGAAGGGCACTTGCCTTGCACACAGCTGACATGGGTGAATCCCCAGCATCCCATATGATCCCCCAAGCACCGGGAGGAGTAACTCCTGAGTTAGAGAGAGAGAGAGAGAGAGAGAGAGAGAGAGAGAGAGAGAGAAGAGAGAGAGAAAGAGAAAGTATGTGCAAGTTTTTGTGTAGGTAGTTTAGGCAGGGCACCTTTAGGAAAAAGCGGGAATCTTTAGGGCTTTCTAAATCCTAAAAGGACACACATTTGTCATTGGATGAATGATACCTGGTGATCACTCTGCAATTTCTTGGCCGGTGATGTAGGTGGGGTTGAGACTGAGACACAGCCTTCAAAAACCCCAAGTATGAAGAAAGGAGCCATGAACAGGACTAAACTAGGATTTGGTGATCTGGCTGCAGGCGAGTGGATAAACAAAGCAGGCAAGGCAGAACAAAGCAGAAGGAATAAAGGGGTTTCCGATGAAGAAAGGCAGTTCTAGGCCATACGGTTAGAAAGGCTAATTAGAGCCAGGTGACTAAGTACCTGAAATACTTGACTAAGATCCCTTCACTTCACCCAGCAGACAATGGGTGAGCCAATGAGAATGTCCAGGCAGGATCATTAGTGATGTGCCTGGAGCCACACTTTTAGACTAATGTGGTAGTGATGCATGCATGGACACTGGACAAGAGAGAATCCAGGCTTCATTTCTCACAGGACCAGGCACTATCACACTAAAAGTACACTCTCCAAAATGGTGAAAAAATCTGCTTTCACACTCTGTGAATACTTCCTCACCCCTTCCTCTTTTTTCTCCCAGTACATGGTGGGGGTAGGGGGCTCCCTAGCAAGACTCAAGGTATCTTGGAGCCTCTCAGCTAATGGGGCAGCTTGGGTTTAGCCGTGTGTGCTGCTGAGTCTCACCACATTCTGAGACTTAGTGCTGCAGGGTTATACCAGGAAGGGTCAGAAGGTGATGAGGTGGGTGGTGAAGGCTTGCTTGCAATGTCCAGAGTTAAAACTCAAGTCACTGTACACGTGAGATAAGTGGTCCTGACCAAGGAATTCTTTCCCTGGCTCCCACCCTCATTCTTTTAAACAGGCTCTGTTCCTTTCATGCATCTTTCCCAATTCTCAATCCAACCATAGTTGATGGAAATCCCTCCTCTCATAGGCTGTTTCATGATATACAAGTGTTCTGAAAAACTTGTTTCCCTCAAATTTCTAAGACTTGCTCTTTGTAAATCTGACCACTATCTTTTCCAAATGCATGTACTCCTTTCTTTGTTTTCCCGTTCTCAGTCTGAGCAAATCTTTGAAGAAATGTTCCTTTGACAGGAATCCTGTCATTCTTTCTAAAATGCTATACGACATAGCATATTTCAATTTCACTGAGCATCATGTAGTAACTTGACCTCAAAACTGCAGGAGTTTATCATTGCTGTGGAAATAAGCATTCTCATCACATCAACATTTATCAACCTAGTCAGAATCCTTGCATTTGAATTATATAAATTCTGGATTTTTAAATGTTTGTTTAATTTTTTGTATTAGTGCACCATGATTTACAAAGTTATTTGAGTTTCAGGAATACAATATTCAACCCCAATTCTATCTCCAATATCACTTTCCAATCACCAATGTCCCCAGTTTTCTTCCAACCTCCCAGTCTTCCTTCTTTACTGAAACACTTTTAAGTTAGCTTGTTATCATTTAGATTGCATGCTTCCAGTTTTACTACTTCTGTGGCTCCAATATATAGATATATCACAACTCTACACCACAATGTATCTGAGGATACTATCCCCTACCCTTGTTACCTGCCATCCACTTCCTCTGACTCTTTCCCTATCCTGTGTCAGTTTCTGTCCTTCCTCCTCCTTCTCAGCTCTATAATCTAAAGATAAGGTAATCTAGATATCCACCCTTTACGTTCCCTTCTCCTGTTAGTCTATATAACACAGATAAGTAAAATCATCTGGATTTGTCTTTCTTTTGACTTGCTTTGTTTCACATGATATCCTCTGCTCCATCCAAGTTGCAGTAACTTACATCATTCCGTTCTTCTTTGCAGATGTGTAGTATTTCATTGTGTACCACATCTTAAATATACACTCTTCAGCCTTTGGGCACCTAGGCTGATTCCATATCCTTCTATTTTGTTCTGTTGCAATGAATAATGGTGTGCTTATATGCTGTAAAGTGAATGTTCTTGTGTTCAGTGGAGGATAGATATCAAGTAGAATTTCTTGGATTTATGGTATCTTTATCTTGTTTTTCTGAGAAATCTCCATACTGTTTTCTATAGAGATTGAACCAGACAACATTCTCAGAGTGTTGAATATGAGTTGCTTTTCTCACCAAATCCCTGCCAACATATATTTCCCCAGTTTTTCTGTTGTGAGCCATTCTCACTGCTGTGAGATGCTGATGTCATCTTGCTTTGGCTTTGCCTAATAATAAACTATGATGAGCACATTTCATGTCTCTATTTGCCATTTGTCTGTCTTCTTCAAAAAAAAAAAAGTGTGTTCACTCACTCTCCCTCATTTGTTTGATAGGTTTTGGTTTTATTTTGTTGATCTTTGTGAGTTAATGAACTGATATCATAAAGATCACATCATAAAGATGCTTTTTTCGGTATTAAGCCTTGATGTGATCGTTGAGTGCAAATAGCTTCTCACACTATTGGTGTGGTGTCTTTTTCTTTTAGTCTGTGTTTACTTTTTTCCATGCAAAAACTCTTATTTTGGATGCCTGAGCAATAGACAAAGGGTTCGGTGTTTGTCTAGCATCCAGGTTGGTAGCATGCCATGCAAATACCATACCTGTTACACGCTATAAACTCAGTCCTATGCAGAATTTTTTTAATGTTATATAGTCCTATTTGTTCACTTTTGTTTCTGTTGCCTTTGCCAATAGAATCACATCTCTTAAAGCATCTTTGAGGTCCAAATCTTGGAGTCTTATGTTGATATTTTCCTCAATGTATTTTATGGATTCTGGTCTGATATAAAGGACTTTGATTCACTTTGAATTAAATATTTATAAGGTGTCAATATAAATTCATTCTTTTTGTTTGATTTGTTTGTTTGAGGTGGTCACACCCAGTGAGTGCGGTACTCAGAACTCAATCGTGGCTCTGTGCTCAAGGATCATTCCTGATGGGAACAATATGGAGTTCTCAGGTTTGAACCTAAATTGGCTGCATGCAAGAATGCCCCCTTCTCTCTGTACTACCACTCATGTCCCTGTTCCATTTTCATTTTTCACATGTCGTGATTCAGTTTTTCCACTTATTGAAGAAGCTATCTTTTCTCCATTTTATGCATCCAGCTCTCTGATCAAAAATTAATTGACCTAGGCTAGAGAGAATATAGCAAGTACGGCACTTACATTGCATGTGACCTAGCCAAGTTCAATCTCTATCATCCCATATGACTTCCAGCAGTAATTCCTGAATGTAGATCCAGGAGTAATCTGTGAAAATTGCAGGGTGTGATCCAAAACACAACAACCAAAAAAATTAGTTGACCAAAGCAATGTTCCATTGTATGAAATAAGACACCGAAGCTCATAGTATCCACTCAAGTGAGCCATTGCCAGGTTGGGGTTTAAATCCTTACAAACCACAGTTATTGCTGGTGATGATTTTGCTTTCTTCCTGTCCCAGGTTGGTGTGACTCTCCATGAAATAAAAACTGGAAAAGCATCCCTAGCTGTCACTATTATTTGATTTTTTTGGGGGGGAGGTTCATACTCGGGAAGCTCAGGGGTTATTCCTGGCTTTTCACTCATGAATTACTCCTGGTGGTGCTCAGGGACCATATGGGATGCTGGAGATCGAACCCGGGTCTTCTGTGTGCAAGGCAAATGCTCTACCCGCTGTGCTATCACTCCGACCCTGCTGTCACCATTATTTCAAACTCCAAGATTCTATTTCTGTGGTTGGTCACCCTATTACCAGCCAATCGCTGGTATGCTTTTCACATTCCCTTTACTGCTATCATTATTGCCATGCACCAGTGTTCACACACATCATTGTGGTGCTAGCATTCTTGGATCGCAGCTCACTGGGGTCATACATTTGTGGTTGCTGTGGATAGCTCTGGCACACTAAAATATTTCACTTGGAGTTGGGGTGGTGAGGCAGGAACAGTACTGGGAATCAAGCTCATCACTTCTGATACGAAAGGCTCAACTCTACTGCAGAGTCACATTCCAGGGTCCTCAACCCTAACTCTTCGTTTGTTCTTGGGTCTTTCCCAGGGGTGCTTTGAGGTGATTCCTAGCAAAGCCCAGTGTCAGGAATATGCAGCCCTTGGGCCACCTCCCAACCCTCAATCTTAATTCTTGATCATGGTATGGATGCAAATAGTTAATATTTCGCTTTTCAGATGAAACAAGATATGACATTGTCAATGACTTGGTGGTGTCTTGATGTTATGTCTGTCACTGTCACTGTCTTCCCGTTCATCATCGATTTGCTCGAGAGGGCCCCAGTAACATCTCCATATGTCCTGTCTCATGCTAGTAGAGCCCAAGGCATCTGCTTGCTCCAGGAACATAAAGAGCCTCAATCCATTCCGAATGAGGTCTATAATTGTTACTGGTATTTGGCATATATATATCAAATACAACACGGGTAGCTTGCCAGGCTCTGCCGTGCAGGTAGCCTACTCTTGTAGGCATCTCTAAGTCCAGCATTTATTGATGAACCGCGGCGGCCATGGCGCTGCCAGCGCTGATAGGCTGGTCTGCTGGGTGGAGGTCTGACCGAGAGAAGTCGGATGTGGAAAATGGAGGCCCTCATGGAGTGGGGGGTCATCTGGCTTGTTGCGAGGCTCTGCTGGGATGGTGGGCCAGGGCTAGAACCCACCATCCCTCCCGGGTGCCTCGTGAGCTGCTGGTCACAGGGAGAGCCAGTAGCAGCTCTGCCCCATGTCTGCGAGTCAAGTTTCCAAACTTGATGTTCTAGTTTGGAAAGTTAAAGGAATTCTTCAAGTTTCCACAAGAGAGGGACTGAGAGAGGCAACCTGTCCCTTTCTTCAACTAGAGCAGAGCCTGAGTCTATATTGCATAAAGAACTTCCTATTCAAGTCTCTTGATCACCAAGGAAAAGTACCAAAGTTATAAGAAAGACTAAAATAATAACAATATAATAATATTTGAAAGCTACTTTAGAAGGCAGTGGCAACTCCCCCTCCAGGTCGGTAGGTGTGACTACGGGCTCGCAGCCAGCAGTACAGGACAAGGGACAGACCAGACCCACAGCTGCGCCACTAGTCCCACGTGGGACAGCCCATGGAGTCTCGGAGGAAATGGCTCAGCACCCGGCCTAGTCCAACGTAGCTCCTAGGGTTAGCAGATACTTGGGGGCATGCTTGCTGGACTTGGAGTGGGGAGTTGGGCACCTCCCCTCCAGGTCGGTAGGCGTGGCTATGAGCTCAAAGCCAGCAGCACCGGACAAGAGACAGACCAGACCCACAGCTGTGGCAGTGCGGCCGCTCAGTGGCCGCACAAGAGTCTTAGATAATAATGTAGGTTAGGACCAGGTCCTTCCCAGGATCTTTTACATTTATACACTGTAATGATGATTATAGTTGCAACAAACTGGGGAGGTTGATGGGGAATGAAGAAGTATAGTGTCACACTAGAACTTCGCTATTAAATATACACGTAGAGACTTACATCATAAACCGTTACTATCTGTAAGACAAGTCACAAAGCGTAACAGAAAAGAGAGAGAGAAA
The DNA here is from genome assembly GCA_021461705.1 of Cryptotis parvus. NCBI lineage: Eukaryota > Metazoa > Chordata > Mammalia > Eulipotyphla > Soricidae > Cryptotis > Cryptotis parvus. The sequence continues at coordinate 143,924 of JAJIBD010023732.1, read as the reverse complement.
TACAGAGACAGAGATAGAGAGAAAGAAAAGGTGCCTACTCTAAGGGCAGCCTAGGGTTGTGTGGGAAGAAGCGCTGAGACATTGGTGGTGGGAATGGGGCACTGGTGAAGGGCTGGGTGCTTGAACACTATATAACAGAGACCCAATTATGAACATCCTTGTAATTGTATATCTCACGGTGGTATAATAAATTTTTTAAAAAATAAATAAAATACAATTACTTCAGTTGAAAAAAATAAAAAGGCAGTGGCAATTAAAAAAAAGTAGCATAGGGCAGACTTGACCAGAAGCCACTCCAGAACTTAGCATATATTGCAAATAGATGGATGGAAAAAGGATGTTTCAGGGGGATACATCCATCCAGGCTAGAAGCAGGGAGGAACTGCCATCACTGATTTGATCATGTGTAACTGCCAGCATGAACAGTCTTCACCTGTGTCGTGAGCTCTTCCAGATGTCACTACACCACCCTGAACACAGAGCTTCCAGCTCCCCCAAAAGAGGTGTTGAAAAAGAAATCGAAAACTCTCATATTTTATTTCCTGAACAAGGCTTCCTCGAGGAAAGCCTGTCTTGTAGATTTTATTTTGTGATGGCATCAGAGTATTGGGGATTCCACAGATGACGCAGGGACCATCAGCAACACTCTCCAGCTGGGGCCTGCCCCCACCTCCTCTTTCTCTTTCCAGATGAGCAGCTGCAGCAATAATAATTCCAACAACAAAAGTGGTGCACTATGTCCTGTGTTATGTACTCACAGGCATCATCCCTTTACCCATGATGCCTGCAAAATAGGTATCAGTACCTCTCCTTCGTAAAGGAGAACTGTGAGACTCAGAGCAGTTATGTGTCTTGTCAAAAGTCTTCTTGCTGCTAAGCAGCCATAGTGAATGTGTGTTTAGGACTTTTTGTCCCTTCCCAACATTGTTTTCTTTAGTGCTCTAAACTGACTCATGCATTCAATCCAGTCGTGGACCATCAATCAACCTTGGATGAAGAAATATAGTATAAGACAGAATTTAGGGGGCCAGAGTAATAGTACAGACACTAGAGCATTTGTGTTGCACGTGGCTGACAATGGTTCAATCCCCAACATCCCATATGGTCCCCCACCAGGAGTAATTTGAGTACAGAGCCAGGAGTAACCCCTGAGTTTCATCGAGTGTGCCCAAAATACAAAAGCTAAACAGACTTTTGGCCCAAGGGTCAATCCTTACCAGTCATGTTCACTTACTAAAGCACGCCCAGTTGGTACATCATTTCTACAGTGATTCTACATTACACATTTGCCTCCTTTTGCTTATTTAATTAGTGAAAGACAAAAAAGGAAGCAAAAAATGCTTACATGTGCACATGATGGCTTCCAAGTGTATGTAGTACAACCCACATGTGTAGGAGAAGGAAGGGAAAGAGAGGGAGAGAGAAAAGAGATAAAGAACCTGCCACTTAGGCAGGCTGTGGGAGGGAGGAGGGGAATTGGGGACATTGGTGGTGGGAAATGGGCACTGGTAGAGGCGGGTGCTGGAACACTATGTGACCGAAACCTCTAAACATGAACAACGTTGCAATTGTATATCTCACGGTGGTATAATAAAATGTTTAATTAAAAAAAATGCTTACATGAAGAAATGAATGGATACACAGGAAAAACAGAAGTAGAATGAATAAATGAATGATCAAAAGAATGAGTCTGTGAATGAATGTACTAAACGAAAACACGGAAGTCCAAGTGTCACATCAGTAAGAGCTGTGTCTGTGAGTCCCTGACTAAAGGCTGGGATTTAGGGGCAGTGGTGGACAAAAAGTCACATTGAGAAGGAGCAATTCCAGAGGAAAGCATTAAATCCTCACAAAATTGTTGGGAAGCTGAGTCCACAGGCCTGTACTATGTATGTGCACAAGGTATGTGACACAAATGCAAACTAGCAGAGCTTTTGGACTTGGGGAAAGGGAGGGAGAAGGGAGCAGCTTGGACATCGGGTTGGTGTCTTTGGCTCTAGCCTTGCTGTGGGCTGTGCTCCAAGTCACATCTTCCAGAACAGGACTGCCGATGGGTCCAGGGAAGATCAAAGGAACACGCTTTATGCCTCAATTAGTGTTCTCCTTGTAAAGCTTTCAAACACAATTTAGCACTTCTCTGCTGGGCCGGCTTCACACACACACACACACACACACACACACACACACACAAGCACTGGGTGTTTTTGGAACACACTGCTAGGGAGCTTCTGCAACGAACAGTTTCTTCCAGCTAAAGGCAACCGTGCTTTTGTACATCATCCCGCCTGTTTGTGAGAATGGAAATGGCCCTTTTCTTAGGACACTGGGTGGGCTGTCTGCCCAGGGCTGCCTGTCACATTCTGATAAGAATTAAGAACACAAAAGTGTAGGTTAAGGAATTCAGGGACTGCGTTCTAACTGGGAAAAGAGAGCAGAGGAGTGGGGGGTGAGGAGTTTGACAGCTTAGCGCTATGTGTGGAAAAACATCCCTTGACTGCCAGAAAGCTTCTTTGCTGAGTTCTTTTCCCCACTTGCTGGATTGCCTTGGGAATTCATCAAGGACCTTCCATGTAAGAAGGAGATCTTTCTTACATGGACTTTCCTGGAATGCTATTGCATGGATTCTGCATTTCTTTTTCTGGAAAAACTTATAATTAAATGTGGCCCTCCGGGACATGCAGATACCCTACAGGCTCCGTAGAAAGCCCTGAATAAATAACTGTCCTTCCAAGCAGAGCAGTTGTCATGGAACACAGCACTCCCATTTTTCTCTTAACCCAGCACCATCTGTGGGTGGCTGTGGATGTCACTATGGATGGGACCATGCACTCAAAGGCAAGATGGGTGCCAGATGTGACAGGAATGGCATGAACATGTTGGGTTCAGCAAAGACCTTGGAAACCTCTGAAGGCAGTTACTACAGGAAAGGCCACCACTGTCAGAGCTGGCAGAAAGGAGAGTTCAGGAGACTTGGGAGCTGTTTAAGCACAGCAAAGTAACAATTGTGTGCAAGAAAGAAGGGGTGCACACAGAAGGGAAGGGAAAGGACAAGACATCAGCCATAAGGTTGCTTCCAGATGGTGATGGTGGACAGAGAAGGCTGAAGATTCTGTGTCACCCATGTTACCTTGTAAGTGACAGCTGAAAATTCAGGCTTATTTGTCTGTTGCAGTTACTGGTCACCTTCGTACTCCCCACCCCCATATCTTGTAGGGAGAGGGATGGCACATTTTAACAGGGACCCCAGAGCCTGAGGCAATGGTAGGCAGGAAAGTTTTTCTACAACTACTCTCCATCTCTGGTAGAAATTTTCAGACCTCAAAAAAAAAAAGGTTTGAGTCATCTCGTGGCCCTCCTACGTGTCTGTCTGCTCTGTAGTTTCTCCCAATTGAATCCCTAAGTAAGACACTCTCATTGCATTTAGAGCAAGGCAGAGGCCAAAACAGACGTTTATATATAGCCCCAAGAAAACTTGCAAAGCTCTCACTTCAAGCATTCATTCCCCAACAGCCAGTGAGAAGGGCAGAAGCTAGGAGTAGCAAGGCTTGCTACGTAAACCAAAGGATGGAAGCCATGCCCACAAGTACCCAGCCTCCTAAAACGTCTGCCCTTTGTTCTTCACGAAAAGGCAGGCAGATGAGCACTACACAGGTGAGCACATGAGAGCTGGCTGCAAAATCAGGTTCCTTTCTTCTTCTTGGGGAAAAACTCTGCAAAGCTGCTTCTCATACCAAGATCTTTGGTGTGTATCTGCCTGGGTGCAGGGCACACAATAAACATCAGCCCAACGCCCAGAGCAGACACAGCAACTCCCGCAAGGCAGTGGCAACAGCTGGGTTGCAGGGAGCCCCGGGGAGCTAGCAGTGTGCAGCAGGGCATGACACAAAAGGCCTTATTGTGTGGCCCAGAGAGGACGCGCACACTTGTAAATCCACCAAGATTGGCAGCTGTGGCAAGGCTACAGGAGCACTAGGCCAAGTTCCCCTCTACCTATGAGTGGTTTCCTCCGATGCCTTTTGAAGGTGCTGGAGAAAAGACAGGCACGAGCAAAAGAAGGAGCTGCGATTTTTTAAGTACTTTCAAAAGATCCTAAAATATGCAGGGAAGAAAAGACATTGCAATTTAAAACAGTTGAGATGATTGATAAAAATGGGGGAAGGCATTAAGGACTGCCCTGCTGTCCCCTGGGAGGCCTCCTCATGCACACACTGCATCAAGCGCAAGAGTGTGTGTGTGTGTGTGTGTGTGTGTGTGTGTGTGTGCTATCTCAATGTAGAGTCAAGTGTGCGTAAAAACTTGAAGTGAAGTGTGATGTGCTTCACATGTATTTCAATGGAAAATGTGAGAACATTACCAACAGCCACGTGAACCAACCCCTGACACCGTGTACTAGTAAGTCCAGTGGGGTCTCCAGCAACTTATGTGAAGTAGAGAGGAGAGAGACAGCAGACTCAGAAGGGGATCTGCTGCCTTCTCTCTACTTTACCAGCCTGGGAACTGCTGGGAAATCTCATAAGGCCTTCAATGAGCTCTTGTACAGCATTGACCTCAGGTCCCACTAGCCACTCTAGGCAACTATTAGGTAGCACCTGACAGCCACTTGTTCTGCTAGGCATGGGAGTTAATCCCATCACCTGATTTCTCTGGGAGCTGTGGACTCAGGCTCTAGTAAGGAATGGTACTTTGCAGGAAAAGTCAGTCCTAGACCTTACCCAGGCCTTTTGGTCTTTGACCTTTTTATCAGAAAAGAATTTCAGGAGGAGATGAACAGTGAAGAAAACAAATAAACAAGCAAACAAATTATTTTATTTGGAGGTTTTGAGGAAGAGGGAGAGAGAGAGAGAGAGAGAGAGAGAGAGAGAGAGAGAGTAACGTGCTCAAGACAGAACACAGGCTTCACCAAATACAGAAAGAGCCCTGAATGCCCTTGAAAAGACAGATTTTATATGGATATTTTTCAGGTTGCCTTGGCCTGGAGTTTTCTGAAAACATGAAAGCTGATCATTTCTTGTTATAAAGAAAGAACTTTAGAAGCTTTTGGTGAATCTTCTTCATACCTTTATCACAGTCTTTTGTCTCTGCCAAAGTTTGTCCTTTCTGTTGATGGTCCAGCCTTTTTGGACCATCTAGTGATGACAGGTGAAGGTTGTATCAGGCCTTAATTCCTTTGACAGCAAGGTGAGCTTTCAGACTCAGGGCTGATGCTGGTGGGCCCCATGTGACTTATGTGATATGCAGAGGAGAGACAGACACCTTTGTCCCTCTGTCAGCCCAGGACTGGCTGGCAAGGCTAGGACTGATAAAGCCTGTGACGAGGCCCTGCACAGCACCAACCTCCAGGCCCACCAGCACACTAGGTAGTTATTAAGACATGCCTGATGTCCACTTGTTCTGTGAGGCACAGGAGTTAACCCCACCACGCAATTTCTCAGGTAGCCATAGACTTGGACTGAAGTGAGGAATTGTTCTCTACAAGAAAAAGAAAGCCAGTTCTAGACCTTACCCAGGTCCCATGGTTTCTTGTCTGTGAAAGAAAATAATTTCAAAAGACAAGCTATGAAGCAAAAGTCTATTTGGAGGTTTTTATTTTGTTTTGAGGAAAGGGAAGAAGGGAGAGAAAGTCATGCACTCAAGAGAGAATTTGGACTCTCCAAAGGCGGATAGAGCCCAGTGCACAAAAGGGAGATGCAGGCAACACATGTGTTAGGTCACCACATGCGCTTGGCCCACGGCCACAAGCAGCACAAGTGATTGGCCATCATATGCAGGAACTTCCTCTGTTTGGGTTGGCTGTTAAAGGGCTTTTTCCAACTGCCCTATGTGGGATTTCTACCTAGGTAAGAGCCCATTGCTAGGGTGGTTGCCAAGGTGGTAGAGTTGGGATTGGTTGATGGTTGTTTTTAAAATTCCATTTCTTGGTCATTTTGGGGCTTTGCTTCCTGCTGGAGTGTCTCTCAGAGGGAGTAGGGGGATCACTAATGGTGGGGGAGGCTGGTGTGAGCTTCCTCTGGGTCTGGTGGCACCAGGTAATGGTCTTATATTCTTATTGGCCTTAGTTCTTGTATCCATAGGTGGGTTCTTTTTTTTTTTTTTTGCAAGGGTGGCTCGCGCCGGCCCCCTGTTCGACAGCCTTGGGACTAGTTGGTTATTATTTCCCAAGAAATAACATTGGCCATAAGGGCCCTTTCCTATCTACTTGTATGCCTGAAGGTTATTGGTTTGGTGTTGCAGTTGTGGCTGCAGTGCCCCACTGCATCTGAAGGTGGCAGACAGGAGACAGGCTTGTCTACACCCAGGGCTCTACCGGGTGGGCCCTGGATGGTTGATAGTCTGACATAGACAAAGACTGGGCCCCCTGGGAAGAACCCAGAGCCACAGAGAGCCTGGCAAGCTATCCAAAGTGTATTTGATATGCCAAAAACAGTAAGTGTATTTGATATACCAAAATCATTGCCCTTGGTGGAGTCATTCTTATCTACCAGCCTGCCTCTCTAACACCACAGCAATCTCCAGAGGACTTGCAGCTCAAGAGACAGAAACATAACTAAAGTATGCCATCTTCACCAACCACCGTGGCATGAATTCTGAGCTCTGCAACTAGTGTGTGTGTGTGTGCATGTGTGAGGGAAAGAGAGAAAGAGAGAGAGAGCGCGTATGTTCCTCTTCCCAACATAGACTTCAAGAAAACAGCTAAAACAAGTTTCCTCACCCCTTGACCTCTATGCCAACTGCATTCCAGTCCAGGGAAAGAGGCTGATAAAAGGGAAATTTTCATTGGTTTACCAGAAAGCAGGAAAAATGTAATCCAGAGGAATTAGGGGGGGAAATTTTATTTTTTTTTTCTTTTTGGGTGACAGCTGGTGATGCTCAGGGTTACTCTTGGCTCTTCACTCAGGAATTACTCCTAGCAGTGCTAGGGGAACATATGGGATGCCAGGGATTGAACCCTTGTCAGCAGAGTGCAAGAAAAACACCTTACCCACTGTGCTATTGCTCCAGCCCCTAGAGGGGAAATTAACCACATAACAAAAGTGACTTCTTAGTTTAAACCAACTATGCTCACTTTGGTAGTTTTTCAAATTGGCAAATGAATATGCAAATAGCCCACCCTCAAAGAAGTCTCTACTGTGAATTACTTCCTCAATAGGAGACCTCTTCAGACATTTGATTCCATAACAAAGACAGTCAACAAAAGCTCAGAGTGGTGAAGTATCCAAATTAAAATAGCCTGAAGAACCCAACCTGAACCCACAGAGCAAATTGCAATTTCCAATACACACTTCTTCATCTATACAGTTCCCCACACATATTCTATACATACACTAATAATTATATATGAATGAGATGACTCCATAAATGAAATGAAGAATGAAAACATAGAAAACTGGCAGGGATATGATTCCAGTGGAGTTCACTTGATCACTTGATCACTTGAATCCCTTTATTCACCGATTTGCTCAAGCGGGCGCCAGTAACATTTCCATTGGACCCTATCACGTGCCAATGTAGCCCAGTGGCATCTGGTTGATTCAGGAATATGAAGAGCCTCAAACCGTTCCTGCAGGGTCTTGACAAGGAAGTCTGACCACCTTGTAGGTGGGCGGCCACGTGATCTTTTGACATCCCGTGAGATCCAGTAGGTAATGGCTCTAGTCAGCGCTTGTCTCCAAATCGCATTACATGTCCAGCCCATCTGGTTTTCGATGCCTTGGCAAATGAGACAGCATCCCTGATTCTGGAATAGCGATGGAGGTCAGAACTCCAGATTCCTTCTCTCACTTGAGTGAGGCATGATATTCCAAGCATAGCTCTATCTCTCGGAGACCCGAATAGCATTCTCATCCTGCTTTCATAGGGCCCAGGTCTCTGAGGCGTATGTTAATGCAGAGAGAATGGTGGAGTCAAAGAGATGTGCCCGGAGCCGGAGGTTCTTTTTCCTTTTAGCTATTTCTTCAATGCCTTTGAAGGCATTCAATGCCGCTCTCTTCCTCCTGCGCAGCTCAGGTTTTAGGTCATTCATCATGTTGACTTCTCGACCTAGGTACACATAACTGCTTACATTCAGAGATGTTTATTCCATTGAGAGTGAACGGGGACTCTGGAACTAGTTCATTTTTCATAAACATGGTTTTCTTTAGATTCAGATGTAGACCTATCTTTCCAGTTCTCGGTCGAGTCAGCCAGCATTTGTGCCGCTTGGCTAATGTTTGGTGTTATTAGAATGATGTCATCAGCGAAGCAGAGGTGGTGTAGTTGCCGACCATCTATCTTCACTCCCATTCCTTCCCATTCTAATCGTCTCATGATGTTCTCAAGGGTGGTGCTGAAGAGTTTTGGTGAAATGGTATCACCCTGTCGAACCCCTCTTTTGACATCAACAATCACTTCTTTGTAGAATGGTGAGATCCTGGTGGTGAATCCGTAATACAGCTCACGAAGGATCTTGATGTATTGGGTTTGAACACCCTGTTTGGCTAGGGCTTCGATGACTGCTTCAGTCTCCACAGAAGTCTTTCTGTAAATCAATGAACGTGAGATAGAGTGGCATCTTGTACTCCCTACAAACCTCAATGACCTCAACTCCAGTGGAGTTGTCTAAAAAAAATTAAAAGACTTGGTGCAAATCCCAGTAACTGCACAGTATCCATCAGTGAAAAGACATGCAAAGTACTAGGGGAAAAGTAATGAGAACTCAAAACAAGGTCTCAGTGCTCTGGAAAATACATTGTGCAATAAAAGTGATAATGAAAGCAAGTGTACATGGACAGAGATAGAAAGGCAATAATAGAGCATGCCCTTTTGGGGAGAAAGGGTGCATTTTAATTATAATAGAGAAAGCTTCAGTTTCTTCTTGCCAGCTCCTCTGAGCTGCTCCTCTTTGGCTGTCCACACTTCTTTTTTTTTCTTTTGGAAAAAAATCGTTTTTTTTTAGTTTTTAAAAATGTTTTATTATATCACTATGAGATAGACCTTTATAAAGCTGTTCATGATTTGGTTTCAGTCATACAGTGTTCCAGCACCCATCCCCCACCAATGCACTTTTCCCAACATGTCCCCAGTTTCTTCCCTACCCACTCCCAGCCTGCCTCTATGGCATTTAATTTTCTTCTCTCTCTGTCTGTCTGTCTCTCTCCTCCTCCCCTTTCTTTTGATCATTGTGATTTGCAATACATACACTGAGGGGTTACCGTGCATATCCTTTTTACCTATATTTCACTCTCTCTTCTCTTACATTTTGTGGCTTGCCCTACAGATATTAATGGGTTATGATGTCTCTATGTGTATATATAATAGTGAGTTCTAGTGCGATGTTATAATTCTCCATTCCCCATCAACCTCCCAGTTTGCTGCAACTAGAATATTATTACAGTGTGTAAATGTGAAAGATCCTGGGAAGGACCTGGTCCTAACTTCCATTACTGTCTAAGTCTGTCATGCGGCCACAGAGCAGCCACACCGGTGCAGCTGTGGGTTTGGAGTATCTCTCGTCCATTGTTGCTAGCTGTGGAGGCCAAGTTTTTTTTTTTATACCACACTTTTCATGTAAAATCTTGGACTCTTCCTGAGGGAGGGAAGTTAGCAATTCCCCAAGATGATGAGTTATTATCCTGATGAAAGGTCAAATAGAGAGCCCAAAATACCTAAACCACCCATAATGAAAGAGAGCAGCTACCCGCTCCCCAACCAGGGCAGGACTACTCATGGAAAGTTACCAATTTAGGGGCCTAAATGACCTTTTCATCCTGAAGTAACCTTTTTATCCTGCTATCCACAAAAGGCCCAGAACAAATTCCTGTTATAGGTTAGGAGACCCCCTGCCCAGAACCTGCTATCTGGCCTGAATTGACTGAATTGCATTCCTGCACATACGCACAGTCGTTGCTGACCTACAATCCCACACGTGTGTCTAGCACCAAATATAGAAAGAAGTATTGTGACCCGATTGGTAGGGATGGTAACTTGTTACAAAGTGATTGGCTGCCTGCGCGCAGACCTTGATGTAATATCTTAAATCTATTGGATGGTTATGTGTGGGCTTTTCTGTAGTGGCAGGAATTATCTCTTAAAAGATCCTCCCTGGAAGGGCTCAAGGCTCTTAGCCGCTGACTGCTTGTGGTCATGCTATGGGCCCGGTATACTTGAATAAAACCCTTGCTCTTGCATAGGAACTGGTCTCTCAGAGTTTTCCTTGATAAGTGCAGCATTCCAAGGCTCCCAGTCAGTCACCCCATCAGGTGGCCAACCCTTTTAATACCAGTATGTAGCATCCTTGTGTTTTTCTGACAGTCTTGTCACTTGACAAGCAACTCAAAAACCCAGTTTTCTTACTAAAACCTCCACGAAATGAGCTATATTTAACTTAGTCCTATATTAAGTTCCTCCGAGCCTGGGGAGTTTCTTTCTCTTCTCTTCTACTTCGCAAGAAACTTTTCTGGTTTCTATCCCTGAATCTAAGTGTATTTATTCCTCAGTATTTTCATCCTTAAAAATATTGAACAACTGGGAACCTCAAAGAAACACAGAGATGAGCAGTCACTTCTGCTATATCATGAATATGCAAATAATGGTATGTTTATAAAACACTGACCTATACAAAATCCTAGGGCTACTATCTTCTCATTGTGAGATCTTGAGCATCAAAGAGTTTCCCTCAGTTTCCCCTTCCCAGCTACTATAAACAATCCCATCCTAGATTTTTTACTTCCTGCAAATTCCTGATAAACAGGGAGTGAACAATTATCCAACATAAAATTCTGCTCCGGAGTTTGGACTCACCTGGAGGCTAAGATAATGGATAATACCTAAGGCAAATAGCCAGACAAAAGATTTATTGGATCCTTGCACTCTCTGTAACATTTTTATTAATTGATAAGAAATTCAAAGGGGGGATAGAGTGATAGTAACCCCTGAGCATTGCTGAGTGTGCCCAAAAAAAAAAAAAAGAAATTCAAAAAAGACCAATTTTCAGTAAAAGGGCTACACAACAAACCCTTATCTTTAACTACCCTGTTTTCTAACACAGACAACCCCACAAAAAAGTCTTCCTTAACTAGTTCCTCCTAGAGTAAGTTCCTCCCCACAAGGTGAGTAACTTTTCCTCTCTCTTCTGTTTTCCAATAAAGTTTTCTACTTCTTTTTTTTGGGGAGTGGGTCACACTGTCATTGCCCAGGAGTTACTCCTGGCTCTGCACTCAGAAATTACTACTGGCAATGCTCAGGGGACCATATGGGATGCAGTGAATGAACCCAGATCGACCGTGTGCAAGGCAAATTCCCTACCCACTGTACTATATAGCTCCAGCCCCAAATTTTTCTACTTTCTAACTCTGAGTCAAAGTATTTTTATAACTCAGTATTTTTTGCTCTAGAAGAGATTGAAGAACCTGGGAACCATGGACAACAGATTCCCACCATCACTGCTCTGCATCAAGCATATGACTTCATCTCTCTGTTCCTTAGAATCATAACCAAAGTAGAATCTTAATAAAAGTGATATTAAAAATGATGAAAACAGCAGCACCTCTGAAGTGCTGATTAAATATCTCCTACTCTATCAAAGCCCTGTTTTAAGAATGTGTATTTACCAGTGTTTTAATAAATATGGGAAATGGTAATGGCAGATTAAAACTCACCACTGAATATACACAAAGAGACTTAAGTGATAAACTCTAAATATCTGCAGGGCTAGCCACAATGTGTAAAATAAGAGGGAGAGAGATGCAGAGACAGAGAGAGATAGAGAGAGAAAGAGAGGAAACTGGGGTACCTGCTATTAAGGCGGCCGGGGGGGCGGGAGGGGAGGGGTACATTGGTGGTGGAAATGGGGCACTGGTGGAGGGATGGGTGCTGGAATACTGTATTACCAAGAACCAATTATGAACACTTTTGTAATTGTATGTTTCACGGTGGTATAATAAAAAAAAAAAAAAAGAATGTGTATTTATAACCTTCTAAGTCCTCATGAAGGGTATGAATGTATGCACTCATTGTGAATGGGGATGTAGCCACTCAGAGTTTCTACCACCTGCCAAATCCACTCGTCTAGTTAACAAGGATGTGAGAGTTAGGCTTTTTCAGCCTAGCTTAGGTTCACTTTCTTAATAACTGCATGATATTATCTAGTACAACATCATAGAAGTACAGGTTTATATTTGACACAATAGAATGCTTTACAACATATTCTGAACACTTTTGGGGTGTTGTTAGAATATAGAGAAAACAATGCAGTTCTTAGCACCACATTCCAAAAAGAACATTATATCCTCCATATCCCAGTTGCAGCTGAAGACTGAAAAAAAAATGTTTAAAGTAAGTATTCCAACTTTAACTCCCAAAGCTCTCCTATGCATGGTCTTTACTTCAAATAGACTCCAATTTTGAGCTCAGTTCTTCTTTCTCTCGCTCACTACTTTTGTGTTGTTTATAAGAGAGAAAAGTTTTGGTCTCCATGGACCCAAAGGGGAGCCAGTTACCTATCCAAGATGATTTAATAAACTTCCCATCAAATAGAAAAGATGTTCTTACAATATCTGCCACAGTTCTTTCAAACCTCCAGAGACAGGAGTCTGACTGCATCTGGGTGTGGGGGCAGGAAGCTCCGTTTACATCAGCATACATTTCCAAGTCCCAAGAATTTCTTCCTGTATTAAACTTTTCATTCCAATCATTGAGATATACAGACCTCTAATTTCCTTTAGACTCATTTATTTTTAAAAATCCCTCCTATTCCCTTCATTTGAACATATTCTTTGAATACCACATATTTGTTGCACAGATCCTTCCTTAAATAATATGAGTTTCAGTCAGGCAAGCATCTCCAAATGCTTCTAAATAATGTCTATATGTTGTCAGTATCCATCTTAAGTAAAAATGCCAGAAAGAAGCAAATCGTTGGTCACACCAAAGTCCAACAGCCAAACATTTTGTTGGGTGTTTTTGCTTTTCAGAATGCTGTCTGTGCTTGCATTAGCTCTCTTCCACCATGGGGAAGGGAAGATTTGGTGCCAGAAGCAATATTGTTAGTTCATCTGCATCTCTGTTGGGGACAGGAGGAGCAGGTAATTAATTGTTTCTCTTCTGCACCAGGCAGTTGGCTTTCTTTGGAAAAGTTGAGCATCCCTTATCCAGCAGTGGTTTCTGCAATTAAAGCTATCCATAGCCAGGAGTTTGATTAATAGCTGAGAGGTTTCTCCTTTGCTGACAAATGAGAAAAAAGAGAAATCAGATAGGGAGAAGCCGAATGCATTTGCTTAGCACAGGGCCTGCCTAATGTTCTTTCCAAAGAAAAAGCTGCAGTAATTTCCTAGGGACTGAGAAGAGGAGGTGGATTGGAAATCCCTGAGAAGTTTGCAAAGTAATGGATCCAAAGAAACATATGTGCTTGTTCCTCAGGAGCTGAGCTGAAAGGGCAGTAACCAGTGGTTGCCTTTGGAGCTCAAGAGAATTTCTACTCAAATGGCCCAGATGGTAAAGTAAGGTCCTGAGAAGGAGACCTGGTTTTCCAAGGTGACAAGAAGCAGCCATCAAGAGAATCAAGACCAGCTGTTGGAAACTTGACATTTCCCCCAACCTACAGAGTTCCACTGTGATCCAGTTGGAAGGAAGAGAAAAGACATTGGGCCAGTTACCAATATGGAAAAGACTAGAGCCTTCCGTCTAGTGCCCAAGCCCCCGAGCAGGAGTGCTTTCTCTCTATCAGAGCTGCCCAAGGCAGAATAAGTGACCTAGAATAAGAGCTGTACAGAAGATATGTGCCAGCTTATAAATTCTGCTTTCAGTGTCTAGTTTTTTTCCCCTTCAGGAATCTCTTGAATAATTAAAATTCTCTGCTTCTTTGGGGATAAGAAGACAAGAGACTCTCTTTCCTCAGAGCTCTGGAGTTTCTTGTCACCCACATTATCCTCCAATTAACTACTCAAATTCCCAGAACTTCTCCTCCAAAGATCCACAGGGATGGATTTGGACAAAGTGAAAATAGTGGGACACTGAAGAAGTCTATGGACCGTGGGGCTAAACTGGCAGCACCAAGAGATGTAAGCAATGGAAATGGGGGTTTCAGAGGTGGGCAGGGGCACGGAGTCTGCTTCAATTACTCATGGCTTTTCCCAGGGAGGTTCCAAGACTAGGAGGAGGTAACTGCTCCTTCTCCATCTCAAGGCATGGGGAAAGCTGGAGTTTTGGACCCTGGGTCTCGAGAGGACGACAATTGGATAAGCAAATTTATTCCTATTATATTCTCAAGGTCATTGGATCATTGCAATAGACTTGCTCTTGAAAATCCTTGGATTCTATTCAAGTATGTATGTCTCTGTAGCTTTGGTTGACCAGAGCTCTCAGAGGAGGTGAGACGTCCTGGTGAAGCACAGTTTTTCCCTATGTAAAAGGTCAGCAAGCCAGCATGTCAATGAGAAGGAAAATGAGACTGTCTCTAAGAGAGAGCTCATGTTCTTAGTTGCTACACCATCTTCAGTAGATTTGGTGGCCAACTCTAAAGTGGCATTTAGGGATGAAGAAATTAGAGAATATATTTATAGGTCTGTAGTATTTCATACATAATTAAGGATAAAATCATACCGGTCACAGTACCAACATTTTAAAACTATTGGTTTGTAATAAAGACAAAAATAAAACAGGTTAGAACAGAGACACACATGCACCAATGGGGGAACGCACTGTCTTTGGCATATATTAAAGGAGCAATTGCAAACTCTGTTCTCCAGGGCAAATCCAACTCCTCAGTATGATTGTAGAGTCCAGAAAAGTATTGTTTATTGCTTTTCCACAAGTTTAATGGACTGGGAAGAATAAAACTTATGAGAATATTTAGAACTCAGATTTCATCTTCCGTGAACGCATGTATCAAAATTAACCTTGTCTATTCATCTTGTCTATTCATTTTATTCATTTACGTTTAGTCCATGGATCATTTGAGCTGCAAAGGCATTATTGAATAGTTGCAACCAAGGTCATAGGACCTGCAATCACTATCACTATCACTATCCTCCCGTTGATCATCTATTTGCTCGAGCAGGCACCAGTAATATATCCATATGTTCTGTCTCTTGCTAGTAGAGCCCAAGGGCATCTGCTCGCTCCAGGAACATAAAGAGCCTCAAACCATTATATTAGGTCATGGGAATGAACTAATATAATTGTTACTGGTATTTGGCATATCAAATATAACACTGGCAGCTTGCCAGGCTTGCCGTGCAGGTGGCATATCCTTGTAGTCACCTCTAAATATAGCATTTATAGATAAACCCGCGGCTGCAAGCTGCTGCAAGAGACGGGCTGTGATAGGCTGTTGCTGGGTGGAGTTCTGAGGAGAGGGAAGTCTAGATGTGGAAAATGGCGGCCCGATGGAGTGGGGGGGGGCGTTATCTGGCTTGTTGTGCGGCTCTGCTGGGGTTGCGGACCAGGACCAGAACCTGGTCCCTCCCGGCTGAGCAACTGCCTCATGAGGACCTGCAATGGCTAAATTATTTGTTTTCTGGTCCTGTGTACAAAAAAAACTTGCTGGCTCCTACTTTGAAACCTCCTACATTTCTTCATGCTTTCCACTTTGTTTAACTTCAGGGAAACCCTGACCTAGCTCTAACGGCAGTTCTGTAACCCACCAGACCAGCGTCTGCATCCTTGGATGCTAGCTTGGTGATAATTCTGACGTGAATGTGAGCTGAGAGATGACAATCTCCAACTCCCAACAGACTTGAAACAACTATTTCCTCTGGAGTGTGTTCATCCTCCTCCCTGTGCAAATGCACGTGCTCTTTGCAAAGTCCTAACAATTCAAGTCATAATGGAAGGAAATCTCGCCCATTTTATTGCCATAGTTACCAAGATTGCAAGTTTAGATGCTGTATTAGCAGTAAGCGCACGGTAATAATAGAAGTCAGGGGGGGGGAGGACAGAGAGGATTCTAACTCCTGTTTCTCCCTACAGCATCCTTCAGGGCAAATATACCAGAGACAGTTTGCATTAAATTGCAAAGTTGGCGATTTTCTTTAGAAAAAAATATCCAAATAATTACTTTAAATCCCTGTCTTTCCTGGATGGGTTAACCCTCACAAGGCTCACCTATCCTGAAACAATGAAAAGGAGGTTAAAAGAAAAATAAGTGGCCAAGGTTACCATGGAAACCAAAGTGGAAGGCAAGTGGAAGTCAATTTAAGGTTTAAATGCATATGAAGCAGATGTATGTGTGTGGACATATTTGCATATAGATATCCATCTCCCCTCCTCTCTGCCATTCAGAATGGGCTCTTCCTCTCAGTGCCCACCCGAGGACCCTCCACCTCCAGGGAGATTGTCCTGACAATTTCAAGCCCCAGTAATCTCTCTCTTCTGGATCTCCATTTGAACTGCAGTCTGAAAGCAGACATCGACCTCTTAATAATGATTTCCCTGAAACTATAAAAACAAAAAAAAAAAACTTGCAAGGGCACTGGAAATGATGCTGCTTTTTTTTTTCTGATTTGTGGGCCACACCAAGTGGTGTTCAGGGCTTACTTCTGACTCTATGCTGAGGAATTACTCCTGGTGGGGCTCAGGTTAAAGAATGGGGTGTCACAATGTGTAAAAGAAGAGGGAGAAGATGTAGAGACAGAGAGAGATAGAGAGAGACAGAGAGAAAAGAGAGGAAAAGGGGTGCCTGTTATTGAGGCAGTCTGGGAGTGACTGGGAGGGGGTATGTGCACATTGGTGGTGGGAATGGTGCACTGGTGGAGGGATGGGTACTGGAATACTGTATTACCAAGAACCAATTATGAACAACTTTGTAATTGTATGTCTCACAGTGGTATAATAAAAAAATTTTTAATGGGGTGTCAGAGATTGGACCCAGGTCTGTCTGTGTGCAGCCAAGAGATTGGACCCAGGTCTGTCTGTGTGAAGCCTGCTAAACTGTCACAACAGCCCATAAATGGTGCTGTTTTAGTTAGTTTTTGTTCTTTGCATCACCAAAATGCCCTTGCCTACTCCTTTCATTGGGCTAGTTGTTAGACTCTGAAAATCTCAGTGGACCAAGGAATTTTCTAAAGAGTTTTTCTCAGCCCCCTAAAGCTTCTTTCAGTGCCTTGGACGCCTCTTCAGTAGATACTATTCTTTGTCATAACCCTGGATTACACTGATTCATGCTCACTGCTTACATGGTTTCTGCCCCCCCACCCCCACTCCGCTGTCCTCCAGGCCATGAAACACTAGCAGGGTTTGAGGATGTGCTTTCTTTGTGTCCCTCATTGTTCAATAGAAATATATAGATTGAATGAATGAATATAAAGTGAATAATTCTGGGAGCTGGAGCGATAGCCCAGAGGGTAGGGCGTTTCTTGCCTTACGCGGCCGGCCTCTGCCAGGCCCAGGTTCGATCCCGGCATCCCATATGGTTCCCCGAGCACCGCAAGGGAGAAATTCCTGAGCAAAGAGCCAGGAGTAACCCCTGAGCATCGCCGGGTGTGACCCAAAAAGCAAAAAAATAAAAAAATAAAAAAAATAAAGTGAATAATTCAGATTGCACAGCCTAGGTCAAAAGAACCATTTTTCATAGACCAAGAGCATTTGCTGATTATTATTTTTTATCTTTTTTTTTTTTTTGCTTTTTTGGGTCACACCCGGCAATGCTCAAAGGTTTCCCCTGGCTCTGCACTCAGGAATTACTCCTGGCGTGCTCGGGCGACCATATGGGATGCCGGGGGGCTCAACCTAGGCCAGCACAGGCCGGCTGCGTGCAAGGCAAATGCCCTACACGCTGGGCTATCGCTCCGGCCCCTGCTGACTATTATTACTGTCAGTGTCTTTAAATGCACACTTTACAATTCCTCCCTATTGATTTTAAGGGAGGTGGTCTTGAATATGATGAAGGGACAAAAAATATGATGAAGCAGCCTAGATACTAGAAACCTTAGCATATGAATAATGTCACCCTAGAACTGGGGTGATCACAGAAATGGGAAAGGTGTGTTTTGCTGAGTTTATGTCTCAGAAGAAAGTCTCGGTATATAATATATTATGTGGGACTCCAGAAAACAAGCTACGCATGTTGGAACAAATTCTGTGTAGGGACAGAATTTTTTTTTTGGCAGGGGTGGCAGGTGCTCATAAAATCTTAGAGAACTTTAAGGCGATTCAACTCTACCAAAGATTGTCTTGTAAGACAGTGTGGGTTACACTCAAGAAGATATTAAATATACATCAGGACATTAAGGAATGAAAATCTTGATGCATTTCTAATATCCTGCAAAGAGATAGAGTTGGTAATGGTTAGCAGTGAGCATAAAACAGGAAGGAAAAAGCTAAAAACTGTAGCTTTCAGAATGAGCCCAGTGAGTCAGGAGATTGCATTAACAATTCTGCCGGAAATGGGAACCATGGAAGATCCAATATGGAAAGTGACATGACTATTTAGACATGCTTTTCGAAAATCGCCTCATTGGTTGTGAACAAAATGGATGGAAGGGACAAGCCTCATGAATATTGGAGCAGTTGCTAAGGGAGCTCAAATGACAGTGGCCTGGATAAAGGCCGGGGCAGTAATGGGGATTTCAGGGACACACGTCAAAGCAGAATGGACAGGCTGTATCAAGCAGTCCTTCTCCATTGGTTCCACTCACTGTCTTTAGCCCCTCTGCTCTCCTGAAAAACAAGCCCGTCTTCCTGGTTTGCAAAAAGCAGGTTGGGACTGCAGGCCGGGCTGTGAAGGTTGCAGTCACCTTGAGTGGATTCCCCACTCTGATCTGTGCGAGGCAGAGCCTTCCCTCCGTTGCTCTGTCAGCTCCACTTTGCATCAAAACTGTTTTGTGTGTCACCAAGTTATTAAAGTTGCCGTTCTTAGTGCTGTGTCAAGCGATGTTGTGCTGAAACTGGGTCAGCGAGGGTTGTCTCTCCGGCACGACATAGGCACCTGTGTGCCCACATGCCAGCCCGAGTGGCACCGACTCCTTCACCATCTATCCCAGCTGACTTGGAGACAAGGACATCGTGACCCCATCTCTTGGCCCCTCCATTCAGCAGCTCAGGATGTTAAATAACTCCCAACACAAATGTCGAAAGGGAATCCTCTGTTCTCAGTCATTGTCTGTGCTCATGGGACTGGCCCAGCCTGGCCTTTTCAAGTCTTTTTGTAATCATTTCTTTTCAAGGAGGGAACTGCTATAAGAAAGGAAGAATCAGTGATTTCAAGACCTCATGCCTAGAGGCTTTCCCTCTGCTACTCCCCACAGCCCAGAGACACAAGAACAGATGGGCAAGACTAAATGAGGACTTAGTGGTGTGTGTGTGTGTGTGTGTGTGTGTGTGTGTGTGTGTGTGTGAACACTAGGGGCTCCTCAAGAAGAGACAAAAACTTTTCCAGAAAAGGAATGATGATGTGGCTAGTCGACACAGAGGTGCAGATTTGGGATAGAAAAATCTCAGATGTTCTGAGAAAGAGGAAAGCTACTTCAATTCTACTTTTTTTCCAGTTCAATCCAGAGCATGGTTATCAAATGTCTATTATATAGCTATGGAGGGTGAGCCAAAAAATTAAGATGCTTGCCCTTGTGAATTTTATGTTCAAGCAGGTGGATTAAAACCAATAAATGATAAATATAGTAAATAATGAATGATATAAATTTTTTGGCTGGGGACTTAGGTCACACCTGGAGATGCTTAGGGCTTACTATTTATAAGATGCCAGGGATCAAACCCAGGTTGATCACAACTGTACTATCTCTCCAACCCCAGATTATAGTGTGTTTGAGCTGATGGATTATAAAGAAAAAAGAGAGAAGAAAGAAAGAAGAAAGAAAGAAAGAAAGAAAGAAAGAAAGAAAAGAAAGAAAGAAAGAAAGAAAGAAAGAAAGAAAGAAAGAAAGAAAGAAAGAAAGAAAGAAAAGAAAGAAAGAAAGAAAGAAAGAAAGAAAGAAAGAAAGAAAGAAAAAGAAAGAAAGAAAGAAAGAAAGAAAGAAAGAAAAGAAAGAAAGAAGAAAAAGAAAGGCCAAAGAGGCTGGATTTTAGGGGCCACCCTCAGGGCTAAGCTAAAGGCTTACATCTGACTCTGCTCAGAGATCACTCCTGCCAGTGCTCAGGATACCATTTGCAATGCCAGGGATGTATCCAAGTTTGCTGCATGCAAGGCAAGCACACTACCCACTGTGCTATCTCTCTAGCCCAGATTTATATAGATTTTGGGAGCCACACTGGGTTTGCTAAAGACTACTTTTGGCTCTGTGCTAAGGGCTCAATCCTGGTGTTGCTCATAGGAACATGTGCAGTGCACATGTTCTATGTCAGACCATCAACCATCCAGAGCCCTGGGTGTAGAC
Source organism: Cryptotis parvus (assembly GCA_021461705.1). Taxonomy (NCBI): domain Eukaryota; kingdom Metazoa; phylum Chordata; class Mammalia; order Eulipotyphla; family Soricidae; genus Cryptotis; species Cryptotis parvus. The sequence goes on along the minus strand of JAJIBD010023732.1, from coordinate 123,624 downwards.
AAGCCTGCATCCTGTCTGCCACCTGCTGACACAGCTGGGAACCTCAGTCACACCTGCTACACCTCGAGGATGTTGCAGGAGTGTTCATCCTCGACGATGTTGAAGGATGCTCTCCAAAATAAAAACAAAAACTTCAGTGTCAGTTTTGTGGTAGGCAACTGCCTTAACCTCAACAGTATCTCTCTGGTCCTACAGATGCCATTTTAAGGGGAGCCTGGCCATACCTCCATGAAGGGAATAGTTAAAACAAACACATGAAGAAGGAAAGAGGAGTTAACCTAGTGAACTATCTTAGGGAAGCAAGTTCCAAGCAGAGGGAGAAGAACTATTTAAAAGAGTCTCAGGCAGCGAAATTAGCCAGAAGGAGAGAGAGACAGACACAGAATGGCTGCATTTATTTGCATAACATAAATATATATGTACATATTATGATACCAATATCCAAGGTCAAGTGAAACATATATCAGGAGGTCTTGTCAAAGGTGGAAATTATCACAAACGTGGGGAGTCAGAGGCTAGGTAAAACAGAAAATGGAACAGTGTGCTAACAATTGTCGAGGGTACTAATGCCAACCTAGAACTGAGCATTAAATAGAGGCAAAAGATACACATGACAACCCTGTAATGTATGTTCTGTAATCCATAGTCTGGAGGGAAAGGAAAAGAGAAATAGAGAGAAATGGAAATAAATAAAGAACCTACCATGGAGGAGGGCTGGGGGAGGGGAGGGAACCGGGGACGTTGGTGGTGGGAGATGGGCACTGGTGGCGGGATGGGTGCGGCAACACTGTATGACCAAAACCCAAATATGAACTTTTTAATTGTATATCTTTGTAATTGTAAAAATAAAAAAATTTTTTAAAAATAAATAAATAAAAGAACCCAAATATGAACTTTTTAATTGTATATCTTTGTAATTGTAAAAATAAAAAAAAAATAAATAAAAGAGTCTCAGGCAATCAGTCATACTTCTGGAAGTTCAAGACATAGCTAAGAGGAGAGTGGGCCTGGAGTCCTGTGGATCCCAGAAATAGAGTAGGAAAGGAAGTCAGAAATAGACTCAGGGGGCCAGAGCGATAGCCCAGCGGGTAGGGCATTTGCCTTGCACACAGCTGGTCTGTGCCGGCCCAGGTTCGATCCCCGGCATCCCATATGGTCCCCCAAGCACCGCCAGAAGTAATTCCTGAGTGCAGAGCCAGGAGTAACCCCTGAGCATCGCCGGGTGTGACCCAAAAAGAAAAAAAGACGAAATAGACTCAGGACAGGTCAGAGAGAACCTGAGAGTCCCACAGGACTTAACACCATTTTCCAATGTCATGAGCTCTGAGCAACTGGCAGAACATTATGCAGAAAGAATGTTCTAGAACAATAAATCTTGAATGTTGGGATATTTCTTCTAAAGGAACATTTGGCATGCTACTGACATTTTAGAGACAGAGGCCAGGGATGCCACCAAACCTCCTACAAAACACAGGACAGCGAAGCACACAACTTCCTGGCAGTTGTGACATTATTTATTGTTCTACTTCCATTGTCACAGAGTCTGCCTTATCTTTGAGGAAAATTAACTGATGGTTGGAGAAGCTAGCAGATGTGTTTTGCCTCCAGGCACAATAGAATCTCTACCCCTATGATCCACAACAGGCTCAGAGGGCAACTACAAATTTTGATTTTTGATGTCAAGGAAAAATGTCTATAGTTGATTCTGGATTGTATTCATTACATATTATATTATATTTTAATGAAGGAAGGGACCCAGGATGGAAAATAGACTGAGGGTCCCTGGAAGGCATGTTTGCCCACTCTGATATTTGACTTGGGATGTTGTGCCTTCTTGCATCTACTGTCTACTAGCTGTGTTGCTAGATCAAATAATTCATTCTGGTGCTGCAGTCTTCCCTGTCTCAGTGAAGAGGACTATTGACGTAGCTCACTACTGACTTAGTTCAGACCAATGGCAGCCACTTTCATGGAGTCATCAGAGAACAAAATCAGAGCTCTAACAGTCTTCAGAAGCCCTCATGTGTCTAGCCACCCTATTTTCTGAGACAGTGACATGGAGGCTCAAATGGGAGAAGAAAATGGAGAAAACCACATAAGCTAAGTTGTAGCAGCATCAAGTTGGGAAGACATCTTTTTTAGTTTTATTTCTAGCTTCCTTGTTCATGTTCTACATTTGGTTTATGGGAATTTCCTCTTAAGAAAGGTCATGTTACTAGATGAGGGAAACTCTAAGCCTGTGTATCATTTCAGCAATTTCTGGAGTTTTTCTTTTATGTTCAAAGATCTTTGACATTGTATTTGACTTGATTTTGACAGTAACTCTGTGAGAAGGGGTTAAAGAAGAGACAGCACTCCTCATGCTGATTTTAGAGACACTGGAACAGACCACAGAGTCTCTGCAACTTCCCTCAGGTTAGTAAGGGGCTAGTAAGGGGCTAGTAAGGGGCTAGGGTGGGGAGGAGAAGTAGAGACTTCTAGAAGGGAATTTCTAGTTTCTGGCTTCTCATTTAAGATCGTCTTCTAAGCCATCCCTGGTTTCATTCTTATTTCTATTTCACCTGGTACCCATATCACAATGTGTGTTCAGTATGTCACTTATTACTTGTCTTCCTGTTGTTCATTGATTTGCTCGAGCGGGCACCAATAACGTCTCCATTTGTTGGGAATGAGTTCCATTATTGTTATTGTTTTGGGTATATTGAATACACCATGGGTAGCTTGCCAGGATAAACCCTAGATGTAATGAATGTAGGAAAACTTTCTTATGGAAGTCACATCTCAATAAGCTATGAGAATCCACGGGGAAACCCTTAACGTTATGATGTAGGAAGTATTCACAAGGAACTCACCCTTGACTTCATAAAAGAATATGGGGCCGGGCTAAGTCTAGGCCGAGGGCTTGCCTTCACGTGACCTGCAGGGTGATCCCCACCACCTATAGGCCCTGTACCACAGTAATGCATGCGATCACATTGACTCCTTCATCACAACTCCACCAGAGCAACTATATCGATCCCCCTTTTTCAATCGTAGGTTAGGGCAGCTGTACTGCTCCTGCAAAGCTCGTGGCACTGGGCGGGTAGCCCTGCCCCCAGCAGATCCTGACAACAAAACCCCTCCCCTACCCCCCCACCCCTTTCTCACACTCCACCCAGCAGACCAGACTATACGCCAGTCTCACACCCTTTTTTTTCATCCGCGCGTATGCTGTCAGAGACTCTAGACATGGGGAGAGCGCTTCCCATGGGGCCTGGGCATGGGTTAGCCTGGCTACACTCACAGGCCACACCCCTCCCTTGGGCCCCAATTTCCATGACTTCCCTCTCGACAACTCCCCAGAGACCAGACTATCATGCGGCCGCACGGGCTTTTATTTAGAGGTGCTAAACAGTTGCACACGGAGCTGGAAGCTGTCGTGTATTTGCCATTATTTAGGTCTCCTTATTTGGCTTTCTGGCGCTTGGGTTCTACTTGAGAAGGACTGGAGATATTACGGTGCCGCTTGCAAATAGATGATTACGGAGAGCGATAGTGATAATGGGTAGCTTGCCAGGCTCTGCTGTGTCTCTGGGTTCATCACAGGGGACCCAGTCTTTTCTATGTCAGACTATCAACCATCCAGGGGCCCACAGGGCAGAGCCCTGGGTGTAGACAAGCCAACATCCTGTCTGCCACCTGCTGACACAGCTGGGAACCTCAGCCACACCTGCAACACCTCGAGGGGCAGGAGTGTTCAGTATATGCTTATGAAATAAATAGTGGAGGGGCTGGAGTGATAGTACAGCAGATAGGGTGTTTGCCTTGATGCGGCTGACCTAGGTTTTATCCCCGGCATCCCATATAGTCTCCTAAGTACCGCCAGGAGTAATTCCTGAGTGCAGAGCCAGGAGTAACTCCTGAACATCGCTGGATATGACTCAAAAAGCAATCAATCAACCAATCAACCAATCAATCAATAAATAGTGGAGCCAAAATATCCTGTAGACTAAATCATTTTTCCAGCAATACTCCCATGGTGAATGCCTGATGTATCCTTGTCAGGAGATAATGACTTATACTCACAAAATGTCTAACTAAGGACAGGGGAAGATGAGAAAACTTGGTGATTTTTTTTTGCTTTTTGGGTCACACCTGGGATGCTCAGGGGTTTCTCCTGGCTCTGCACTCAGGAATCACTCCTGGCGGTGCTCGGGGACCATATGGAATCCCGGGATCGAACCCGGGCTGGCACAGGCTGGCGTGCAAGGCAAACGCCCTACCGTTGGGTTATCGCTCCGTTCCAAACTTGGTGATTTTTTGATATACAGCTTTAAGTTATACTTTTAAGTCATTTTCATAAGAGAAAACAAGAATATAGCAAAACAAAAAATAGTAGTGTCAAAACTCCAAAGTGGTGATTACTACTTGAGAGAACCAAATAAATAAAATTGTTCCACGGACTTGCTTGTCTTGTCCTATATTGCTCTTGCATACTCAACTGGTGCTATTTACTTTTGTCACCCAAACTCCCAAATGCCCCACAGCTGGGAACTAGCCCAGTATGTTTTACAGAAGATTCTACATAAACCACTCAAAATAGCAGCAAAATCTGTCAGCTTTTAGGTTCAAGTCTAAACTGACCGTATATTTTGGGGTTTTTGCTTGAATGTCCTGCACATATACCCCGTTTATGACCTAATTATGGAAACTGGGCCTCTGTCTTCATCCATCCATCCACTCATTCATCACAAATATAGTGTCTTTCTCCATCCTTCAGGTTCTTAAAATATACCTGTATCACTGTATCACTGTCTTCCTGTTCATCATCGATTTGCTTGAGCGGGCCCCAGTAACATCTCCATATGTCCTGTGTCATGCTAGTAGAGCCCAAGGGCATCTGCTTGCTCCAGGAACATAAAGAGCCTCAATCCATTCTGGAATGAGGTCTATAATTGTTACTGGTATTTGGCATATCAAATACAACACAGGTAGCTTGCCAGGCTCTGCCGTGCAGGCAGCACACTCTTGTAGTCATCTCTAGGTCCAGCATTTATTGATGAACCGTGTGGCCGCAAGCCAGACTATAATAGGCTGGTCTGCTGGGTGGAGTTCTGACGAGAGAGAAGTCCGGATGTGGAAAATGGAGGCCCTCATGGAGTGGGGGTTGTCTGACTTGTTGCAAGGCTCTGCTGGGGTGGTGGGCCAGGGCTAGGAACTCACCATCCCTCCTGGGCGCCTTGTGAGCGGCTGGGCTCAGGGAGAGCAAGTAGCAGCTCTGCCCCATGTGAGTTATTGTTAAAATATACCTAGTGAGCATATAACTATTTGTTATATGTTAACTAACAGTGTCTGGTATTGAAATCCATTAACATGGGTGCATAAAAAGGTAGCAGAGGAAGGTCTTAAAATCCAGAACAAGGTGTGAAAAGCAAATCTGTAACAAATGAGAACAAAATAAAGGATTCAACCTAAAATAGGAGCATGGACAAAGTCCTATGAGAGTAGACAGTAAGGGATGACTAGTGCTGCTTAAGGCAATGGAGTCATGGGAGAGTGCTACTGGACTAGTTAGTAGTTAAATCACTTCTAAGAGAGGTAGAGTAATTCCCAGCTGAGTGCTTGTGATAAGTAAGCAATGAGAACACATTTTACTTAAATTTTTGAATCCTTTCAAAGACATGATGCTAATATTTCTTAGATTTAGAAGCACATGCCCTTAAGAGCAAGTGGGTGAACTAAGATTGGCATACGTGAAAAGATAAGTCCATCAATGTCATTTCTACCCATAATACCACACTACTCCACCTTTTTGATGGTGGGGTGTGAGGAGATTAGGACGCTGAGAGGTAAATTTCTTTGTTGTGACATGTTCCTGGGAACTGTTGAAACTAGAGTATCTCTTTCTTGGAGAGAGGTGTGGAGTATTTTGGCCACACTCAGCTATGCTTAGGGAGCCTGTTCAAAGCAGAATCCCCAGCCATTACAGTCACATCAAATGCAAGTGCCTTTCCTCCTCTCTCCTGTCCCAAGGTACATTTCCTTTATACTAAACTGTCCATCTGGTCAGTGTACCAGTAACGAGATTCTAATATAGAGACAAGCATTTTCCTCTCCCAAATTATTGGTAGGAACACAGTTTTATCCCAAAATATGGATACACATTGTACAACTGACACATCAAGGCTGAGGGTCCTAAGACCTTTGCATTATGAAGGGAAAGTTAGAAGAGTTTCAGGGGGAAGGAAAAACAATGGGTTAGTAGAAGTATAATTTAAGGTCCTGGGAAAGAATTAGGAAAAATTAAAAGCAAGGGATTCCAGGTAAAAGCAGTGAAATATCTTGTGAATAGCAGAAAAATGTTGGCAGAGGCAAGAACTGTACAAGAGGAAAGAAAGAAGGAGAATAAAGAGAGGAGTGAAAGCTGGTCTGGTAGAGAAAAGCAAATAGAACAAACACCAGGAGAAATGGCTTTGTGGAAATCTACAGAGAAATGGGGAGGAAGGTGATGAGAAATTAATGGAGGAGAAGCAAAGTGTTGAGACAAAAGTCCCAGTGCAGTGGAATACATATCTCAGTAGAAGAGTGATGTGTGGCTGAGGAAGTAACCGGCAGAAAAAACAGCAGAAACACAAAGGGAAAAAGCAAAGAGACTTAGAAAGGAAGCCTTGAAGGACGAGAGCAGCATCATACAAATACAGAAAAATCACAACACTCAGAATAAGGGGGAGGTCATCCAAACAGGAGGCAAAGCCATAGAGCTCTGAGCAAAAAACAACAGAGAGAAATAGAACCTGGGAAAGAAAACAGTCTTGACTGAGAAAATAGAAATACTGTATGAAAGGGGCAGGTACTGATGTCATGTATGGTGCGCCTGTACTGTGCCTGGCATTATATATCCAGCTCAGGATGCCTGTGTGCCAAACCTCCTGTGTTAGACCAAGTAGAGACTATGGGCCTTGACCAAAACTATACTAATGTAGGATCTAGAAATAGATCTATCATGCAGAGACACTGCTTCTGCCACATTTTAACCTGACCACTTGATCACTTGACATCCCATTATTCATTGATTTGCTTGAGGGGGCACCAGTAACATTTCATTTGACTCTATCACATGCCAGTGTAGCCCAATGGCATCTGGTTGCTTCAGGAATACGAAGAGCCTCAAACCATTCATTCAGGGTCTTGACGAAGAAGTCTGACCATTTAAAAAAAAATTTAACCTGCCTCCACTGAAATTTCCCAAGTTCTATTGAGTACAGTCTTGAATGTTAAAATGCAGTTGATAGCAACACCAAACTATATCAAGTCATTTGCAAAGATCTTGGACGATGGACATTCCTCCAGAAATATTGGCCTCCATGATGATGCTATGACGACAATTGGACAGGGAAAACTAATGGGATTTTTGTATGAGTGACAACAGTTTAGAGGGGGAAAATATTAGTTTCTCATTATTTGACTGCTGGGAGCTGATCAGAAGCATCTCTTCTCAGTTCCACACTTAATGACATCATGTTGGTGTCTTGAAATGAGCCATGGTGGAAATATTTATATCAGAGAAGCTGACAAGCAGTCAAGACTGCTTCGCTCCCCACTTCCTGGCTGTCATGCCGAGTGCACGCCAGCACACCAGTGACTATTCCCCATCTGGGCTAAGGTATGATTTCAGTTATATAATAGGGAAATGAAACCAATTTTTAACAAATTTGCTTTTCCCTTCCAAAATACTTCAGCACAAAACCGTGCTTATGGAAACAAGAGGATTTTCTTGATTCATTAACTTTAAGTGAATTTAGTTCCTTTCACCATTTTGACTGTCATAAGGAAAAACAAGGTCTTGAGAAGTGACTATATAGGACCCTTGAAACTGCATGTTTAACCTGAAATTGAGTAACCAAAATTCGACATATTTGTTGCAAATCTGAAGTCTATGGGGCCTGAGTGATAGTGCAGCAGGTAGGGGTGTTTGCCTAGCAGGCTGCCATCCCAGGTTCCATCCCTAGCACTGCATATGGACCACTGAGCCAGCAAGGGGTGACCCCTAAGTACAAAGGTAGGAGTAAGCCAGAGCACTGCTGAGCGTGTTCTGATGCTCCACACACACCCCCACCCCCTTGTATCATTTGTCTTCCCATTGTTCATCAATTTGCTCGAGCGGGCACCAGTAACATCTCCATATGTCCTGTCAATTGTTAGTGTAGCCCAAGGGCATCTGCTCGCTCCAAGAATATAAAGAGCCACAAACAATTCCTCAGGTCATGGGAATGAGGTCTATAATTGTTACTGGTATTTGGCATATCAAATACGACATGGGTAGCTTGCCTGGCTCTGCCGTGCGAAGGGATACTCTTGTATCTCATCGCATCCATCTATCTATCTATCTATCTATCTATCTATCTATCTATCTATCTATCTATCTATCTATCTATCTATCTATCTATCTATCTATCTATCTATCTATCTATCTATCTATCTATCTATCTATCTATCTATCTATCTATCTATCTATCTATCTATCTATCTATCTATCTATCTATCTATCTATCTATCTATCTATCTATCTATCTATCTATCTATCTATCGATGAACCCTACAGCAGTCTTTTTCAAGCCCAGCCCAGGTATGCCTGATCCAGAGACTCATATACACGGAGCAGAGTTGCTACCAGCTCTCCCTGTGCCCAGCTGATCACAAGGCGTCCGGGAGGGGAAGGCAAGTTCTAGCTTTGGCCCGCCATCCCAGCAGAGCTTCACAAGAAGGCAGAGGAACCCCCACACCATGAGGGCCGCCATTTTCCACAACCGGACTCCCCAGCTTGTCCGTCAGAGCACACCCAGCAGAAGAGCTGATCACAAGTCTTGCTCATGCAGCCCTAAGCAAGCCCACCCCCACAAAAAAAAGCACAGCAATGACAGATATAGTGGTAACGTTTGGAGTAATGCCTGTTAGTTTATATTTGGGCTTTAAAAGAGTTTTGGGGGTGACTCAGTGATGCCCATATGTCTCAAATGTGGCCTAGGAGCTCTGCAGTTTGGGACCTTTGGAACCACAGCAGTGTGTATCATCCCTAGGACACCCAGGCTAGGTATTTTGTTATCATCACAACCAAATTTGCAACCCCTCATCAAGCATTATCACTGGAAAAAATATTCAAGTATCACAACCAACTGGGATGATCTCAGGGAACAAATGCCAGAGCATCCCAAGCAAACTGGGCACCTCAGTTGCTGTAATTGCTAAAGAGTATTGCAGCTTATTGTTTGAGTTCTGCAGACTGCAAGTGCGCATGACCCCTGAAACATAAACTAAGCTGGAAAAGGGTGGGGGATATGGAGCAGCCAGTGAAGCAATAAGTGATCATAAAAAATATAAATAAAAATAAATTCTTGCTTTCCACTTATTAACTTATTAGCCAGGTCATCCTAGGTCAGTTAATCTACTTCTCTGCTGCTATTTCGTTTGTAGAATATAGAAACTTCTCTGAGGATGTGTGTAGCCCTCTTTGAAGCAATGCAGCTCCAGAGATTCACACAGTGTCTGGGACACAGAGATCTAACATGAAATGCTGGCTTTAAGGACCACACTGAACTAGAATCCAGAGCTGAAAGCCTTGGTGGGCTTTGGTGGAATGTACATGCAAGCAAGAATAAAGGTGGCAGAACTCGAGTAGTCAACGCTGCCTCTTCTGATCCTTCTAGGGTCAGAGCTGCAAGAACTCCTTCAAATGCTGGAATATTGGACCACAGGGATGGGAGACACTTCCATACCTTTAGGAGCCAGGATGATTGAAAGAGCCACAGGCAGCTCTCAGTGTCCTTCCTCCTGAAATAAGATGGGTGGGCTTTTACTGTCTCAAATTTGCTTCATTATAAGGATCATGCAGGAAGCCTTTAAATTGTATATTTTCTTTCCCCTAGCCTAGAAAACTCAGCAATTGGGCTTCCAGGAACCTCTCTCTCTCTCTCTTTCTCCTCTCTTTCTCTTCTCTCTGTCTCTGTCTCTCTCTCTCTCTCCCCCATCCCAGCTTCCCTCTCCCTAAGAGGTAATAGTGATATTTTGCATCTGTAAAGCAAAGCTTGGGCTATATCACAACCAACTGCAGAAGCAACTCCACTGTGACTTCTATACCAGCATTCACGGCCACTGCCAGCCAAGGCTTCCCTGTTTGCACAGTTACTGTTTGTCATTCCAACATATATCAGGTTTAGTTCCCTGAAGAACACCGGTTTGTGCTTAACACATGCCTGTCTCCCCCTAATCTCCAGACATAATGTCTGTTGTCTTATGTCTGGATGTAGTACTAGAGTGCTTTAAAAAATATTCAGGAGAGGGCCTGGAAGATAGTACAGTGGTTGGGAAACTTGCCTTGCTGCAGCTGACTTGGGTTCAGTTCCTGGCCACACATATGGTCTCCTGAGCACCATCAGGAGTGCTCAAAAAGTCCGCCAAAGCAAAAATCAATATATAATGAAAAAGAATGAAAACAACCTGGAGAGTCTTATAGACCAGAAATAAATACATCAACAAATAGTCAGAATTGCTCTCCTCAGAGAAGTCTTCTACAGAAGAAACGGGGGAGGTGTGGGGTTGTGTTGTGTTTGTTTGTTTACTTTGGTTTAAGGATCACTCCAGGTGGTGCCAAGGACTTACTCCTGGTGAACATGGGGACCATTTGGGGGTACTGAATTGAAGTTAGGTCAGCTGATCACAAAACAAGCACCTACACACTGTTCTATTACTCTGGCCCAGAAGAAACAGTTTTAACTAGACACTGAAGAAGTAGAAGAGTTTGCAGAAATGGAAATCAGGAGTTACAAAAGGGGGATTTCCTTTGTTGTAGAAAGGGGTAAGATAAATGTTTACAACTTTCACTTACGACATGGAATGGGGATAGAGAAGAAAACACTGGAATCAAGAAACCTCCCCAGCACTGATGCTGCATGCAGTGAGATGGGGTAGAGAGGTTTATAGTGGGTACCACTTAAGGGGTGGGTGCAGATTTCTGGATCTGCTATTCTTATTCCCATCTTATATCTCTGTTTTAATGCTCACTCTACCCTGATTATCCTTATCTAACATTTTTTCTGTCTTTGGGCTATGTCTGCTAGTGCTCAGCATTTACTCTTGGCTCTGTGTTCAGGGATTACTTTAGGAGGTGCTTGGAGGATTATATGCAGTGTCAGGAATCAATATGGGGCCAGCCCCATCAAGGCAAGTTCTATAACCCCTGTAGTATCACTTCAGGACTAGAAGGTACATGCTTATCCTTATCTAACTTATCCTCACCTAACATGAGAGCAAACTGAAGGTAAGAAAGACTGAAAAAGCAGGGAAAAATGCAAGGAAGATAAAGAAGATGGAGAGATAAAGTAAATCATGCAGAACAAAAGTAAGGAAGATAAAGGGAGATGCAGCTAAAAAGTAAAAACTCTAGACTGAGACTCAGATTAACCAATATTTGAAGTCTTGAGATATGTGGAAAGCAAAGGAGGGTAATAGCATAGTCACTTACAGAAGTTAAGCAAGCAAGTAGCTAGAAAAGACAAGGGGAAGGAGGAAATAGCTACATGTGCATGTGCACACAGACAGACATGGACAGGCTCACTCTTATTATCTACTTGATACAATCTGGGCAGGTCTGACCCATTGTCCTCTGACTAATATATTCTGGGATGAATTTAAAGGATCTGTGAAAGAAAGCTCATATAGAGTAAGTAATAGCTTGGGACTTACAGATAATTCCATTCCCCTCTTACCAACCCTATAAGACAATAACACGCTACATCTTCTTTCTCCTTTTTAAAATAGCCACTGGCCTAGATTTTGTCTCCTGCCCCACTAGTGTTTAGGACATCTGCACCAGGAAACAGGAAGAGATTGAGGCTTTTGCTAAGAGATTCACAAATAATAAAAACCCAATACTGTCCATGTTAGGCATTTACATTTAGAAGGGCATGCTGTTTCTAAACTAGGGACCTTTGCTCAAATTAAACTATCTTCTGTCTGTTGTCACACAGCTGTCTATATACCTGAGGCTTTAGCTGTTGAAAAAAATGGCAGAATCCTGTTATTTTGTGTCGGGCGCTCCTTGGGGTCCCCGACAGTGCCGGGAAGCGAGTTCCCTTCTACCTCCGAGCCGGCGAGGAATGGATGAAAACTCAGGAATCCGATGCAGTTTTAAAAGGCTTTACTTATCACAGGTTCAGGCATACAAATCAGCAAAAGGAAAAGCCCGGTGCTTAGGATTGCAGGCTAGAACCCCAGCCACGTGTAGGCCAAGATGGCGACCACCACGTGTAAAGGAGAAAAAGCTTCCAAGGGGAATGAGCGCTCACAAGGAGAGATCCCACAAAGAAGAAGGCCCGGAGAGCGGGAACCGGCTAGTTTATATCCCTGTAACTCAGACCTTCCTCCCACTGTTATGGAAAGCAGGGAGGGTCCAATGCCCTTAGGTAATCCTTCCCTGCACCTCACCTAGGGCCTTTACTATGCTAATGTTTTGAGCCGAAATCTGCCTGGGAATGCCTTTGTAGTGTAGAGAAGGGGGGTTTCTGAGATGGCATGTCTCTGTACCAAAGACTAATACTAATGCCAGTTAAATATTTCTCCAAGCCTTCACAAGTCTCTTCTACTTCATGGTAGTTTTATATTTTAGTTGCCTCTGAGTATATCAGGGAGCCATGCTTGTTTGCTTGGAAGCAAACAGCATTTCTCTCTGGTCTAATTACTTAGGGGTCCAGCGTGGCCAGGCTAATATGCTGGTAAGATCTAGCTAGTCCCACGATGATTGTGGTAGCATGGGAGAATATTTATACCAGCTAGTACAGCATACATGGTCGGATAAACTGCCACATTTAGACTACCCCCTTATCTACGGAGTGATTTGTGGGAGGCACTCCAGAGCAGATGCAGCGGCCCTTAGGAGTCCTGCAACAATTTTGGACCTCAAGAGACATATCTGCTGTGAACTCCCCAAAAAGAACACATTGTGTTTCGAGCCCTAAAGTCCCATTCTGTGCTTTGTGGGATGAAACTCAAAGAGGCCAAAGTTTATAGTTTTCCTGATCTTTTGACTCTTTCTGTAAGAAGATTGGGAATCTTTGACATGCATCAGAACAATGTGGTGCATGGTCTCCAAGTTTTGCTAACTGGTTTTTTAACTGGTCTTTCTCCCCCTCAATTCAACAATCACACCCTTCCCTAAAGATTAGCAAAATGTTTTCTAATACATCTAGTACTTTACTGATACCTCCCTAGGATATAAAAAATTATCCTTTCTAATACCTTAAGAAATATTAGTGTCCTTCCAGATCTGGTCCACTGACATATTTCTGTCTGTCTCCTCTTCATCTCACAAACACTTACACCACTGGACATAATTATAAAAATTGTCATTCATCAAGAGCTTGTTTAATAAGTGAGCATGTGCCAATCAGTATGTATTGTAACCATTTTTTTAAATCTCACTGCAATTATCTGAGGGATGTTTCTGTTTTATCTTCATGTTACCATGGAAAGAGATGAAATTTTAGTACAGAGGATTTAAGGAAGCTGCTTCCGGTTACACAGCTTCTAGGTGGTCAGTCTGATATTTAGGTCTGACTGTCATAAAACCTCACACTCTTAAACTCTGATATCTGGCTCATATGTATCATATTGCAATGTAGATACAACTACACTTACTATCTCAACAAAATTATCAATCTGGAGAAGTTAAGAATAGTGTTTTGACTATTCACAATAGCCAGAATCTGCAAACAACACAAGTGCTGAGAACAGATGACAGGATAAAAAAAATATTGGTTGAACTACACAATGGAATACCATGCAGCTGTTAGAAAATGAAGTCATGAAATTTGCCTACAAACTGACAGACATAGAAAGCATCATACTGAATGAAATGAGTCAAAAGGAGAAAGGTAGACATAGGCTGTATTCATTTATGGAGTATAAAATAATAGTATAAGACTAATATCCAAGGATACCTGCTTGCTCCAGGAACACAAAGAGCCTCAAACCATTCCATCAGGTCATGGGAATGAAGTCTATAATTGTTACTGGTATTTGGCATATCAAATATGACACAGGTAGCTTGCCAGGCTCTGCTGTGCAGGTAGCATACTCTTGTAGTCATCTCTAAACCAGCATTTATTGATGAACCACGTGGCGCATAGCGACCGTGCGAGCCAGGCTAAAATTGGCTGGTCTTCTGGGTGGAGTTCTGATGACAGGGAAGTCCGGATGTGGAAAATGGAGGCCCTCATGGAGTGGGGTGGTTGTCTGGCTTGTTGCAAGGCTCTGCTGGGGTGGCGGGCCAGGGCTAGAACCCGCCATCACTCCCAGGTGCCTCGTGAGCAGCTGGGCACAGGGAGGGCCAGTAGTAGCTCGGCCCCATGTCTGTGAGTCTCTGGATCAGAATACCTGGGCGGATTTAAAAAGGACTGCTGCAGGGTGGATCTCGATGAACCGGGCTATGATTGGTTGGTCTGCTAAGGACAGTTCTGACGAGAGTGAAGTCTGGATGTGGAAAATGGAGGGAAGTCCCGATGTATAAAAATAATAGTATGAGACTAATATCCACATATGGAGATGTTACTGGTGCCTGCTTGAGCAAATCGATGATGAAAGAGAAGACAGTGATACAGTGACTAATATCCAAGGCCAGGGTAAATAGGGCTCAAGAGAACTAATCAATAGTTGGAAACTTGCCACAAGAGTGTGTTGGGGACAAAAGGCAGTTAGGATAAGGAAGGGATTGATATGACAGTAATAGTTGGAAATTATCATTTTGGACCAGAACTGAGTGTTGAAAGTAGGTGAAGGGGTATACCTAATAAACTTTCAGTATCTGTATTACAAATAGTGAGGTCCAAAAGAATGAGAAAGAGAAAAGAGAGAGAATGAGAGAGAGATGAGAGAGAAATGAGAGAGATGAAAGAAAGAAAGAAACAGAGAGAGAGGTACCTGCCATAGAGGCAGGATGGAGAGGGAGAGAAACTGAGGACATTCATGGTGGGAAATGAGCACTGAAGGGATGGATACTGGAACATTATATGACGGAAATCCAATCATGAACGAATTTGTAATTGTGTATCTCACCGTGATTCAATTTTTTAAATTTTTTTAGAAAAGGATAGTGCTTTGTGAGTGGAGCCCAGGAGAGAGTGCAAGTGATAGAGTTGCAGGACTCCTCTAAGGGCCGCTGCATCTGCTCTGAATTGCCGCCTGCAAATTACTTCGTAGATAAGGGGGTAGTCTAAATGTGGCAGTTTATCTGACCATGTATGCTGTACTAGCTGGTATAAATATTCTCCCATGCTACCACAATCATCGTGGGACTAGCTAGATCTTACCAGCATATTTGCCTGGCCACGTAGGATCCCTAAGTAATTAGACCAGAGAGAAATGCTGTTTGCCTCCAAGCAAACAAGCATGGCTTCCTGATATACTCAAAAGGCAACTAAAATACAAAACTACCATGAAGTAGAAGAGACTTGTGAAGGCTTGGAGAAATATTTAACTGGCATTAGTATTAGTCTTTGGTACAGAGACATGCCATCTCAGAAACCCCCTTCTCTACCCTATAAAGGCATTTCCAGGCAGATCTTGGTTCAAGAGATTAGCATATAAAAGGCCCTAGGTGAGGTGCTGGGAGAGATTACCTAAGGGCATTTGACCCTCCCTGCTTTCCATAACAGTGGGAGGGAGGTCAGAGTTGCAGGGGTATATACTAGCCTGCTTCCTCTCTCGCGCTCTCTTTGTGGGTGCTTTTTGGGCTCTCTCTTTGTGAGCTCACACCCTTCTTGGGAGTTTTGTCTTTGTTTCCTCTCTACAGGGCCTTTACACGTGGTGGCCGCCATCTTGGCCTACATGTGGCTGGGGTTCTAGCCAAGAATCCTAAGCACCGGGCTTTTCCTTTTGCTGATTTGTATGCCTGAACCTGTGATAAGTAAAGCCTTTTAAAACTGCATCGGATTCCTGAGTTTTCATCCATTCCTCGCCAGCTTTGGAGGTAGAAGGGAACTCGCTTCCCGGCACTGTCGGGGACCCGGTGGCGCTCCCTGACAATAGAGCACATGCCTAGCAAGTTTGAGACTTGGAATTCACCCCTGTATGACTACTTGAGCAGAACCCGATAGACTTCTGGGAGACCTAGGCACCTCCAGGCTTGCCTTTATGTACTAAAGAGAAATCATAGTACTTTTTGTTCATTGCTTTTATATTGACTGGAATAGGGACCATGACAGGCAAGTAGAAAATGTAAATTGTCTTAATATGTTCTCTCCTAGAGGTAGATGAAAGTATGATTGGAGCTAGGGTCTTGCTCCAATTAATTCAAATTAACTGCTGTCACCTCTGGACTCTTCCTGTTGTGGATGGCAGTGGCTCTGTGCCTTAGTTACTATCTGCATAATGGGGTACAAGTGAAGAGTAAGTGAGTTCATTGATAATTCACCTTTGAAAAATGCCAGGCAAAGGAAGACATCCTAAATGTAGCTTTAGTTAATCAGCTGGCTTCCTGACAGTCCATAGCACTTTGTACCCACTTTTAGAAAATATGAATTCCACTGCTCTATTAATTAACTCTGCTGAACCTTGATCTTCTGAGATTGAAGGTTCTGCTTTGTTGAGAATTCTATCCACTTCCCTCCAGAACCAGGCAAATAGTATGAGTACAGCCAAAGTTTTCATGTGTGTCCACAATGTCATGACATTGTTCATTCTGCAGCCAGTCTGCAGAGCACTGCAACCCTTTCATTCCCACTCCTATAAGAATTACATCTCATTGCCTCTGAGGCCCTGCCAAACATTAGCACAAATAATGACCAAAGCAACTATGTCCTAGGTAGGACCCATGTGCCAGCCACTACCATAAGAATCTCCCAAGTTTTATTTACCTTATTTTATGCAAGAACCCCATGTTCTCTTCAGACACGAAGTCTGGAGAGAAACTGGCTAACAACATGAGTAAACTATGTTAATTCTGGGGACCACAGAGGAAGAAAGCTCTGTGTGCATTCACTGAGCACTTCCTACACACACCCTGACAAAAATAAAAAATAAAAAAAATAAAAAAATAAAAAAAGGTCTACAAATGCTGCTTATAAGTCAGAATTTTCTCATGAACAAAGTGTCCGGCTCCAAAGACTCTTCTGAAAAGAATCATTTCATTTTGATGCTGGAGATTAGCTCATGGCCTCACCTGTGAGGGCATATGCCCTACCACCTGGCACAGTAGGCAGAATCAGATATCTGCGAGTTTTAGTCTTCCCTTGTATTTTCATTTTACGAATTGATGAAGTGGTTTGGAAAAAGAAGTTTCCATCCTCTCTCTAAGACTTAGTTTTCTCCTCCAAATACTGATTATAACACTTGGGATCAGACATGGGGCAGAGCTGTTCCTTGCTTTCCCTGTGCCCAGCCGTTCATGAGGCAGTCGGGAGGCATGGCAGGTTCTAGACCTGGCCCACCACCTCGGCAGAGCCTCACAACAAGCCAGACCACCCCCCTCACTCCACATGCGCCACCATTTTCCACATTTGGACTTCCCTCTCGTCAGAACTCCACCCAGCAGACCAGCCCATCACAGCCCGGCTCGCGTGGCCACGCAGTTCATCAATAAATGCTTTATTTGGAGGTGTTTAAAAGAGTTTGCCTCCTGCTCGGCATGCCTGGCAAGCTTCTCATGTTGTATTTGATATGCCAAATTCGAGTAACAATTGTATTAGGTCATTCCCATGACCTAATATAATGGTTTGAGGCTCTTTATGTTCCTGTAGCAAGCCGATGCCCCTGGCTCTACTGGCATGAGACAGGACATATGGAGATATTACTGGTGCCCACTCTAGCAGATAGATGGTCAATGGGAAGATCGAGATCGAGATCGAACACTTGCCTTATAGAGTTTCTAGGAACATTAATGGGATGATAGGTGAGAGTCACCAAAAAGGCGGATGGTATATTATCATTGCCCAAAGGCTTTTATTTAGTAGAAATAAGATTAATTGCAGGGAGCAAGGGCAGTGGGGATAGTAACGGGTTAATAACCAAACAGTATTCAGGGGACTTTGCAATTCTCAGCTAATCAGGCCGCCTGAAGGATCCTTTTCAGATATGTGACAAGTCATCTCTGCAGCTCAGCTGGTTTCCCCCATGAAGGGAGTGGAACCATTGTCTCTTCCCTTTGTACCTTTCCATCATCTGGCATAAAACTGCCTTCAGTGGAAACTCTCTGGGAACTGATTCTAGGCCTGCTAATTTCTAGGTGATGGTTTCTATTCAACTGAAGTGTCTACTCCAGGAAAGCAAAATTGTTGGGTCATAAATCTTTGACTCTTAAGCCCAAAAATAGGGGGAAGCAGAAATTACTTAAACCAGTTATGCAACTGACCATAATCTTCCAGCCAGTGACACATTCCCTTCACAATAGTGATTCTCCATCTCCTATGTTGCAACATTCCAGAAATTCTTTTCTGTTTCTTGAAAGGAGGGTGGAGTCATCCCAATACCAGAAAATTTTAAAGCAAAACAATTAGTCACGTCAGATTCATCATTCCCTCCATGTCATGCAGCAAGTTTATGCCAATACAATAATAAGAATTTGAGTCTTTAGTACCCTAGGAACTCCATTGGTGGACTTTATGCTAAGGAATTGCAGAATCTCCATGTTGAATGTTTCTCTTCTACGTCCAACCAAAAGCACACCTATAGTATAATTATTTTTGAGTGACTGATCAGTGCCTGGTACTTTACGTGTTAATTTTGCTTGAAATAGAGCAAACTGAGATACAATGCCAATAAACAACTTTACCAGAGTCAACTGACAACTAGCAATTGTTACCTGCACAATTAACCACCTCTAAGCCAGTCCATTTTCCCACCACTCTTGCTCACCCATGACTGATCTTCCAATCTGTTACTCTCCTGACTTAATCTTCACCATACTTTGTTTTTCTTTTCCCTTTTTTTTCGCTTTTTGGGTCATACCTGGCAATGCTGACGGGCTACTCCTGGCTCTGCACTCAGGAATTACTCCAGGTAGTGCTCAGGGGGACAATATGGAATGGTGGGAATCGAACCCAAGTTGACCATGTGTAAGAAAAACCCCCTACCCTCTGTACTATTGCTTTGGCACCCATACTTTCTTTCTTGGGAACAGTTCCCCTTTCTCCACTCTCTCTAACCACAGAGTTAGTCTTCTAAAATGTTCAACTTGAATATCACATCTTCTGGAAAGCTTCTTGCAGCTTCTAAGAAAAATAAACCTCTTTCTTATAGTGACCTAACATTCTGCTGTGTGTTTGGCTGCTGTTTCTTGTTACAGCTCCTCAGTAAATTGGATCTGACTCTCACAACTTTGAGAGTGTGTTGTTGTTATTTATTTCTGCAACCTTGTGTGTATATTGCAGTATACTAATAACAGAGCAGTTTCTCTGTTGGGTGACAAGCCCAACTTTAAGCTCCAGCTACACTTAGCTTGCAGCCTCTCCCAGCTCAGCTAGGGAGGCTTTGAATCAGCTCTGTAACTTGTAAAGGCAAAAGGCCCACTTGAAGCGCTGCGTTTCAATAGAGTTGTTTACTTGCATTTCAATAGAGTTGTTTACCTGCATTTCTAGAAAGCCCAGCTAAGATGGGCCGGGCTGGGAAGTTTTGGCTGATTTCTAACTATAAAATAATTTTGGGGAAAGGAGGGCATTTTGCTATTTTTGGCTTCCCTTGGCTTCTGCCTCCCCATCCCATCCTTTTTCTGTTGGGCTTCATCACGTGGTGGCAGCCATCTTGGCCTACACATGACAGGGGCCTAGCTGGGAACCCAGAGTCTGGGGTTTTTCCCTGTTCTTGGATTGCATATCAGAACCTGTGATAGTAAAGCCTTTTAAAACTGTGCTGGATTCATGAGTTTTTATCCATTTCCCTCTAGCTTCAGAGGTAGAAGGGAACTCGCTTCCTGGTACTGTTGGGGACCCCAGCAGCTCCCGACATTTCTCCATAAATGTTAGATGAGAAAAATAAACACAACTTTTAGGGAGAAAGAAAAAAGTCATACTTTGTTAGTAAGCTACAAAACAGTAACAATAATAGACCTCATTCTCATCACCTGAACGAATCATTTGAGGCTCTTCATGTTCCTGGAACAAGCAGAGGCCTTTGGACTATACTAACATGCAACAGGCATGGATGGAAATGTAACTGGCACCTGCTCAAGCAAATCGATGAACAATGGGAAGACAAGACAAGTGATACAAGTGATCCAAAAACTGAAAGGGATGGACAGAGAATGCTTGTCTTTCACGCAGCCAACCCACTTTCCATCCCTGGTTATATTATAGTCCCCAAGCCCTGCCATTAGTGATACTTGAGTACAAAGCCAGGAGAACCCACTTGGCATTTTTAAATTCAGAAAAAGCTCTGGAGCTCATAAGTAAGGAGGGAAATAAAAGAGCAAAGGAAGGAAGGCATATCCAAAATACAAAGAAAGTGGAAAACTGAGAGTGATATCAGTAGAGAGGAAAAAGAACTCAGGCAAGAGATAACTTAGTGCCAACAAGAAAATGCCATGTATTTCAGTGACATTGATACAGGTTTGAAAGTACAGAATTGAACCCCAGTAAATGGTAAAAGTTTTCTTCTAAATTGTTTCCAAAAAGCAGAAAAGATGAGGATGAAGACAGGGAGCTTAGCCAGCAAAGGATAAAGAGTAAGAGAGAGGCTGAGGCCATGGCTGTAGAAGGAAACTTGCCCAGGAGAAGGGACGTACCCAGGAAGTCGGGCAGCCTGGGCAGCACACACATTTTATGGTGTTTTGGTGATGGCATATGGATAAGGAATGAGAGTGGCCCCGTGGTGGTAGAAAGGGGAATCGTGAGTGGCATATTAAGAAAGAAAGCAGGAAGGAATTAAGAATCAAATATCTCTGCTATTATCAATCAGCAATTGGGACATTTTTGCAGTGTTTACTCTCCCTGGTTATAAATTCGCAAATGGTGGCAGGCACCAGGGGTCAGCCATAACAAACTGCTTAGGCGCCTGTGAGATATCACTTTAAATGTCAAGTGTGGGAATGAGGAAGGATAAGGACATGCCTTACAGTGCAAGAAAATGCTCGGTTTAAGACAAACTGCAGCTTCCTTCTTCAAACAAGTCATAGTGCCTCAACACACATATAGCCACAATCTAGTATAAAGGCAATGTGGATTGATTTGTGTTTCTTCTTTCTTAATATGTAAGCAAGATGGGAGGTATGCCTGGGATTATTCAATTACACAGAAGAGGTGCCATTTCCTTAGGGAGTCGTCAATGCAGGATGATATTAATGAATTCCTTACATTTGTGTAGCATTTACCTAACTTACCTCTTTTATTTATGTGTTCAAATCATCAAAAATTTTTAATTGTTTTGGGCTACACTTGGCAGTGTTCAGGGTTTTCTCCTGACTCTGTTCTCAGGAATCATTCCAGGCAGGACTTGGGGCACCATAGAAATGCTCGGGATCAATCCAGTTTCGTGCATGCCAGGCAAGCTCCCTACCATCTGTACAATTTTTCCAGGCCCTTCATATAGTGTTTTATTAAAAAAAAACAACTGAAGTAGCAATGTATTATAACATCGCATAGGTTTCTGGCATACTTTCTTATAAATATCTGTATATTTTTATTGCTACCCACTTAAATTCTAGTTTCGGTCCATCACCATACTATTGACCACTTTCACTTGCTTTGTCTACCCTCTTTCTTCTCTTCTGCTAACCACAATTTTGTTCTAATAATCTGGAATTTGTTTTTATTTTGCTTTGTCTAGTATTTCTGTTCTATATCTGCTACCTGTGAGAGAAACCATATAATGTTTTGTCTTTCTTTGTCTGGCTCATTTCACTAAACATTAAAAGCCTCCAGGTCCATCAGCGCTGTGGCAAATGGCAGGATTAGAATCTTATTTTATAGCTGAATAGTTGAGTATATGGACCAAATCTTTATCACTCATCCACCAATGGGTAATTGGGATGTCTACATATCTTGTTAAATTTTCAGGAAAACTTTGTTCAATTTGATTCTTGTGACTATCATAGATATAACTCCTTAGGGGACTGAAGCAATAGCACAGTGAGTAAGCCAATTGCCTTACACATAGCCAACCCAGTTTCAATTCCTGGGACCCTAATTTTTCCCTGATCCTGGCAGGGATAATTCCTGAGTGTAACGCCAAAAATGAGCCCTGAGCACTGCACTATGGCCCCAAAACCATAGTAAACAAACAAAACACCTGAACAAAGAAACAGAGACCATGAAACCAGACTTCTTGTTCAACAGAGTGGTAAGGCTAATTTAACACAAAATTGTTTTAACTTGCTTCCAGAATCCTTCCCTAACCCTCCCCTCAGTTGACAACTAGATCATTCTCAGAAAGAATGAAAGAAATTGCAAATACATGGCTAAATGCTATGTAGTTATTGAGTTTCCTGTTTTCTTGTGTTGTCAGTAGTTTTAAGAGCCTAGAATCTTATTTGATGATGCCAGAGCATCTGCATGTTGTGTTATACTTCCTTGCACATAATGCAGTTGTAGGAAAGGATGCTTACTCCAAAGGCAGCATTTTATCAATATGGAAATGTTCCTGGCTAGGTGCACAGCAATACTAGAGTTTCAGAGAACTTCTGACCGTCAGAGCCATTTGGCCCATTGCTTCTCAATAGGCAATCTTTCTGGGAGGAATTTAGATCATTATGTTTTACTGTTGTTTTGTAAAAATGAGCACATGGTAAGTTCCCACATACCTGCACATACACACATCTGTCCTACACACTTGGAACTGTTACTGTCTAATTTCAAAATTTCTACTACAGATACAAATAAAAAGCATTTTATAGGATAAATCCAAGGCATGTTAGCAACCAGAAATACCTTTGTAAGCAGTGAAAAAGCCTATTTTTCTACAAAGGACTTAAATTTTGAGTTTTCACGGGTTGCTAGAAAAGTGTTGCCCCTACACTTTATAGTTCGGGTTCATTGCACTTATGAAAGCTAATGAGTTAAAAACTAATTAAAAGCAATCTGGAGGAAATATATGCTTAGACACACACACATATACGTGTGTCTATGCATGCACATGCAAATATATAATATTTTAATATTTAATATTTATAATATTTTAAGAGATCATATTCTGTACTCTTCACAAAACTTAGCATAAATAGAAAACATAACAGAGCCTGGTGGGCAAGCCAGAAATCAAGCCAGCAGAGCCTTGCAACAAGCCAGACGACCCCCCCACTCCATTAGGGCCTCCATTTTTCACATCCAGACTTCCCTCTCATCAGAACTCCATCCAGCAGACCAGCCTATCACAGCCCGGCTCATCGAGTTCCACCCCTGCAGCAGTCTATTTTAAATCTGGCTCAGGTATGCTGATCCAGAGATTCACAGACATGGAGCAGTGCTGCTACTTGCTTTCCCTGTGCCCAGCCTCTCACAAGGTGCCCAGGAGGGATGGCGGGTTCTAGCCCTGGCCCGCCACCCAGCAGAGCCTTGCAACAAGCCAGACGACCCTCCACTCCATTAGGGCCTCCATTTTCCACATCTGGACTTCCCTCTTGTCAGAACTCCACCCAGCAGACCAGCCTATCACACCCCGGCTTGTGCAGCCACTTGCAGCAGCATGGTTCATCAATAAATGCTTGACTTAGGGATGACTACAAGAGTATGCTACCTGCACGGCAGAGCCTGGCAAGCTACCCGTACTGTATTTGATATGCCAAATACCAGTAACAATTATAGACCTTATTCGGAATGGATTGAGGCTCTTTATGTTTCTGGAGCAAGCAGATGCCATTGGGCTCTACCAGCATGAGACAGGACATATGGAGATGTTACTGGGGCCTGCTCGAGCAAATCGATGATGAACGGAAGACAGTGATACAGTGAAATAGAAAACAACTATTAAAGGTAATATGACTACCTGTTGATCACTTGATCACTTGCTTGAATCCCGTTATTCATCGATTTGTTCGAGCGGCGCCAGTAACATTTCCATTGGATCCTGTCACGTGCCAATGTAGCCCAATGGCATCTGGTTGATTTAGGAATACGAAGAGCCTCAAACCGTTCCATGACTACCTGTTAATTGCATACAATAATCCTATTTACCATAATACTACTCTTTGGGAAATGATAATGCTTGTGTTCCAATCTAGAGTTGAGAGATAAGTTTAGAGAGGATCTCTACAGTATACTGCCACTGATCTACTCACTTATTGGATCTCAGTAACTGGCATCCCATTAACTAATGATGAGGGTCTCTGTTCTTCAGAGTTCTCAACCCTGGACACTGAGAGCACACCCAGTATAATTGAAG
Source organism: Cryptotis parvus (assembly GCA_021461705.1). Taxonomy (NCBI): domain Eukaryota; kingdom Metazoa; phylum Chordata; class Mammalia; order Eulipotyphla; family Soricidae; genus Cryptotis; species Cryptotis parvus. The sequence continues at coordinate 99,291 of JAJIBD010023732.1, read as the reverse complement.
ATGCTGTGCACGAAGGATTCAGCTATGAGTTAAACAGTCTTAGTAGAGACACCTCCTGCCACTCATTTGATAAGTAATTTTTTTGCAGGTAGTAATTTCCACTGTGGACTTTCCCACAGTGTCAATCCACTAGAGAATGCAGAGTCTCACGCTTAAAAGACTGAACTTGAGTGTCAAATTCCAGACCTCAAGATCTACCTCCATTAACAATATTGAAAAGGGGTTTCTGGGAAATATGACAGTGTTCCAGCAAGTCTTTATAATGGAGAGCCTGGTGTTTTCCACCAACAGAAAGACTTTTTTTTGGCAGTCTTCATAGTTCATAGCAAGCTGAAGAGTCCATTTGCAAAAGTGGCATTAATGGGTTTTGTTGGGGAACAGAAAAAATTATGCAAATTAAATTGACAGCTAATGCCTTGAAGGGTTTGAGAAAAAACCAATACCTTTTTTTTCTGGTATAAGTTTATGCAAAGTCTCATCTATCCTGAAGACTGAAGACAGGAAATTGACAACATACAGAAAGAAATGAGAGAACTAATAGTTCCCCTGGTCACCGCATCTCAAGAGATATGCTGAGACCATAGTAAAGTGAGTCAATTCTAGAATTCCAAAGAGAATTCCTAGAATGACTAAGAATATGAACTGCTAGAGGAAGAAAGAGGAATACTGTGATCAATAAGGACTGTCTTTTCCCATTAAATAAGAAGAATCATGCATCCATTCCTCTTGACCTGGCCTTGGTTGTTACGAATCGAGGCAATAAATCTAAGGGCAAAACCAGTAACCATATTAAAGGTGTCATATTATCCTGGATTTTCTATTCTAACTGTCATTCTCAGATCTGTCTGTTTTAAGAAAACTTGGAGGATAGTTTAAAATATATCTAAAATATAGACTTCATACACCAAATCTTTGATGTATGAAGATCATACATCAATTGAGAATTACCAGCAGCAAAGATCATAAATAGAACTCAATCAATAGATAGAGGTGTATTTGTTTTACATCTTCAAGATTGTTTTAACTTTATCATCTTGCTTTATCATTTCCATTTTTAGGAGTTCTATTGGCAGAGTCTTCATTATTAGCTGCCTAAAGTGACAGGGTGAAAATATATGTTTAAGTGTAGGGTAGGAGACAACCTAGAGAGAGAAAAAGAATGTGCATGACAGAGAGACAGAGAGAGACAGAGACAGAGAGACAGAGAACTCTAGGGATAAAAGAAAATGTTAAGACCAGAGAAATAGTACGGTGCTTGCATTTGCATGAACATCTGCAGGAATGCACCTGAGCCAGAAGACATGACCTCATCCCACACCCACATATAAACACACACACACACACACACACACACACACAAAAATTGTTAGATGAACTAACTTCTTTTCATTTCACCATCTTAGAATGTATGCTTTGGGGGAGACTTTGATTATCCATCTAGGAAATAAAAATTAGGGTTGAGGAAATAATACGCAATGCAAGGCCTAATCCAGACTTGATCCCTCACAGCCCCCAGCCACCCAATCACCACTGGGTGCAGATCTGGAGACCCTCCCTCCCACCCAGCACCACCAGGGTGTCAGGTAAACCTTAACAGAGTAGGGCCTGAGTAGCACCAAGTGCCCTGATCCTCCTACTGAACCTCTGACTGGGTTGGCTGGGAAAAGCACTGGGAAGGGTCAGGCATCTTGAGCATCACCTGGGAACCTCCATCCCACCCCCTAAGGGGGCCGGGCGTGCCCGGGTAGGGCTTTGCCTTGGCCGGCCTGTGCCGGCCCTGGTTCGAATCCGGCATCCCTATGTCCCCGAGCACGCCGGAGTAATTCCTGAGTCAGAGCCAGGTACCCTGGCGCCCGGGTGGACCAAAAGAAAAAAAAAAAAAAAAGTAAAAATAAAAGACATTAGAGTCTGCTTCTCTGAGTACTTTATGCATTGTTTAGCACTTTGACATTTGCAAGTATTTATGTATTTCACATACTTTTTTTTTAAGTCTCTACTTTCATAAAGTTAATCCCTACCAATCAATCTCTTTAGGAGGAGATCCATTCTTTTTAGTGAAGGAGGAAAAAGCACCAAGAAATACGGAAGGGGAGACTGAGTCTAAGAAGATGAGACATGCGGTGACCCCGTCACAGCTAAGCTGGGAAGATGGGGGGGAAGTTGACACTGGGGAACAGTGGTTAGGAACCAGACTAGATAATTTTAGATCAGTCCCATGAGGCTTGGCTCATGGGAAATGGGGTGATGTTATTGTGAGACAGGGGCTCAAATTGGCCACCGGCTGGTTTTGATTTAATTACATAGTGAGCTAGTTTCTTAAAAGCATACAACACAATCCTTTCTCCTAAACATGGGTTTAATTTCCAACCAAACACTTCTCTCATAAACAATGTGTCATTTCTAAACCTTTATTGTAATTCCCAGAACTGCTTGCAGCCTTTCAGAAACCCATTATTTTATAATTATAATCAAGGCTATTAGAACAGGACAATTTGTGCCCAAAAGCACATTTACACTCAGATCTGTCACTTAGCACTGTCACAGGGAGGTAGCAACTCTATTTCTGTAGAAATCAAGAAGAGTAGCAGACATTGCCTTTTAGACACTTTCTAGATGGCTTGGAGTTACTGACCTTGTCCTAAATATTCTCTAGTCATTCTATCAATGACTCCTATAAACTAGCCCAGGCATCATGGCAGCTGTTACATAGTGGAAAAAAAGTCAGTCCTGGGAATCAGACTAACTTGGTTTCACACTCTAATTCTCCCCTTTCAATTGAGTAATTCCCTATTTGCACCTTTGCTTCTTCATTGGAGAAATGACCAAGCCACCAGTATTTGTCCATAGGGTCATTATAATAATTAAATGAATAGATACACAAATTGAAACAATACCAGACAAAACCAAAAGCTTAGAAAATGGTATTGCTGTGATTCATATGTACATGCTGGGTGACCTTGGTCAAGTAACTTATCCTCCCTGGGCATCTGTTCTCTTACAACTGAAAGGAGAGTGACTGCAAGCTCACAAAGTAGCAGGAACAATTTCACGAGGCACAATGAGTGCTCAATATATTTGGTTCCCTTTAATCAACCACATATCCTACAAATTTCACTTTGAAATGGAAAATTATAGTGTTCTCCTCAATGGACAGAGGCCATGATCTCCCTACTCTCTGGTAATTTTATTTTTGAAATCCTTTCCCCCATCTCCTGTATGTTTAGTCCCAGGCCTGTGGTTTTCATAGGGAAATCAGACTGACCATGAAACTGAGAAAGCAAACTAAGTATATTTTCTATATGAAGCCCATCACTATAGGCTTGAATCGTTCTTAGAGAACATTTAATCAGATATATCTTTATATAATTTCCCCCAAGTTTCTAACACTTTCATACTAATACCAATAACTGATTGTTATATTTTAGTTAATATCAATTAAACTGATGATGTGAGTCAGGATTTTTTGTAAATTTTTATGAGAGTAAAGTACACTGATAGGAAGTAATATCGTGTTTGAAAGTGTCAGTTACGAAGTGGACTTAATTATGATTTATATTCTGATCTGGAACTGACATTTATGAATAGGTGACTTTGAATATTTCATAGATTAACTTATTGTCTTTGGTGTGACAAAATAAATTCGATACCTGAGAGTCCTTATACCAAGTGATGGTTGTATTAAATGTAACTATTATTATTAACACTCTTATCTCTGTTTAATTGGTGCCTGCCTAGAAGGTACTTTGTGGATTGAAATCTAAGCCTCAAAACCCTTGAAGGACTTACCCTATCACACCACTGAGAATGGAGAACCTAGACCATACTCTAGTTCTAAGCTTTCATATAATTCATTGAGTGTTGCAGGACTCCTAAGGGATCTACTCTGATTCCTGTTAGATAAGGGTAGACTAAATGTGGCAGTTTATCCGACCATTATCCTTTGTAAATTCTAGCAACAGTAGCTAGAAATCCTCAGAGATGGAACCCTGTCTTCTATTTAAATTCTTCTCTCTCTAGGGTCAAATTCCTGAGTTACTCTATGGATATGAGACTTGTGTTTGACAAGCCCAGGAATCCAGATGGTACTTACCTAGTAACAGGTCTAAATACTTCCTGTCACTAAAGTAAGCGTCTTTCAATAGTAAATTCAGAATACCATTGGTTTCTCCGTTGGATTTTATCTTTACAGTATCCCTATTGCTTCCATTAGTCACAGAAACCAACTGAAATAAGAGAAGTTAAGAAACTTATCCAAAAATTACATTGTGCAAATGTGGCAAAACCGAAGTGCAGTGGAAACAAACTATTAGACTGGTAGCTAAGCCATCACTGTCACTGTCTTCCCATTGTTCATTGATTTGCTTGAGTGGGCACTAGTAACATCTCCATTAGTCCTGTCACGAGCAAGTGCAACTCAAGGGCATCTACTTGCTACAGGGACAGGAGGAGCCGGAAACCATTCTTCAGGTTATGAAACTGAGGTCCATAATAGTTACTAATCTTTGACATAAAAGTAAATAAAACCCGGTAGCTTGCCAGGCTTTACCGTGTAGGTGGTATAGTCTCAGTAGAAGGCTCTCAACCCGAGCATTTACTGATGAAACTTAAAGGGGGAAGATCAGGTTCTCTCTTGGATGGATCTCTGAGGAACTATGGAATCTGGATGTTGAGAATGACTAACTGCATGATGTGTGGTTTGCTCTGGCTTCTTGCCAGGCTTACTGGTATCAGTTAAAACATGTCTAGAACTGTTGACTATGTATAAATGTGAAAGAAATTGGGAAGAACCTTATGCAAAATTCAGTATCCTATAAAAATATCGTGTCGCGCCAAAGGACATGTGTGTCTGGTGTGGGTGGGTCTCTCTCTTCCTGGGCAATTGGCATGAGGCGGAGGAAAGGGCAGAAGGGCAGGGCCCAAAACTCCACTCCGAGCCTACCAGCATGGTCTCTCCCCTCTCATGAGAGCAAACCCTTGGAGAAATGTTGGACTCGGCCAGGGGATGGCCGAGCCCCCTTACCGGGAGGTCAGCTCCATGGGTTGCATGGGGCCAGGCGAGCAGCACAGCTGTGGGTCTGAAGTGGATGGGTCTGGATCTCTTCTGGGGTTGCAAATTAGCTGAGTCTGGTGTGGGTGGGTCTCTCTTCCGGGGCACCTGGCATGGAGGCAGAGGAAAGGGCAGGGCCCAAAACTCCACTCCGAGTCCTGCCAGCATGGTCTCTCCCCAGCTCATGAAAGCAAACCCTTGGAGCAATGTTGCCAAGCCATAAGTTTTACAAATTTGCCTCTCTCGTATTTATTAACAATGGCTAAAATTTTCCAAGAGGGGAAAAGAAAAACCAAACTTTCTAGCTGCTTTGGATTTGCAAAGTATCTTTATCATCTCTAATTAGCAAAACAGATTATTCACATCTAAGGCAATAGACTGAAATTCCATGAATTAACCCTCAGCTGCTTGTGTCCTCTTCTTTATCAAAACTATAACAGAAAACAAAGGTGCCAGAGGAAAATCAGTCTGAAGACCAACTACCATTTCTTCTCTTCCAGAAAACCCAATTACAAGGTGTGTTAGGATTGTTGGTATAAGACCAGAGAGGTCGACTGAGAATTAGGGCAGACCCTACACCCAACATGGAGTAGGGTCTGCATAACTAAGACCCTACTCCATGTTGGGTGAGCAGGCTGCCGCCAGTGATTCTGATCCTCTGGGAAAATGCAGGCATGCTTCTCCTTCATTAGTTACCCATTATCACTACCTATACATTCTCTATAGCACACAACCTTAAGCTCTCTTCTGCCCATGCATCCATTGTCTCATTGTCTAGTTTGAGCTTTAAGCATGAATCTGCTTCCTTACATTTGTGTTCAGAAATGTATGGGTGGGGTAAACCCCCATGTGCCGTGGTTTGCACCTGTAGTTTCTTTGTCCTGTGTAAGTGACATCAGTCTGTGTCTATATGTTAATGAAAGGAGGCCCTGTTCCGTTGCTTGGAATCACACACCAGCAAGAGCAGTGGCCCTCCGGCTAATTCTTAACTCTGGGTCCCAACAGATAGAGCTCTTACCACAACACAGGATGCATTGCTAATTTTTATACACTCAAACCCTGTCCTCTAAGCTTTCTTTCAGGTTGTGGTTTAGTACTTGGACCTTCTTTGGGGGTAGAGAAGACAAGATCCCTGTAGAGGTGATTCTTCATTCAATCATCAGCTCCTCAAATAAACAATGTTGTCTGTTTTTTCAATCATCAAGTTCAGGACTGGGGAGGCAATGGGATAACAGACATGTCTTCTGCCTGCTGGTGAGAACTTCTCTAAGTTTACACAAGGTTCTTCTACACCATCCTACCGGTAATTTCTAAGAAAGGTTATTGTGTCCAGAGGAAACTGTGGTCAGACCATTCTGAGTCAAGGCTGAGTCAGAAAGAAACTGCAAATACAGTGACAGTTCTCCTGTGTTTCCAGAGGCTATGAAAATAGTTGTTTAAGTGCTATTTTCTGGGATTTGGAGAGAGAGTTCAAAGGACTAAGTGCAAGCTCAGTCTTTGGAAAGTTTGGATTCAACCCTTGTCACCAAATGGTCTTCTGAGCTCCACCAGAAGTGACTGAGCCCTCAGGCACCACAACCAGACAAACCTCTGAACAATAAAGGTGTGAGTCTCCCAAATCCGAAAAACTCTAGAATACCACCTAATAGTTTTCCCTATGAAGCTTCATGAAGTCTCAGAGGAAAAAGTTGTACTCCCAAGTTGTGTCCTTTGTTTTGAACCATATATTATTTTTACTACTGATATATCACTTGTATTCCCATTGTTCATCGATTTGCTCGAGTGGGCACCAGTAACATCTCCATATATATAAATATATATATATACAGCTATATAGCACTACATTTTAAAAAGTCATATATATAAGTTATATGCAAAAGATGGAATCATGCCTCTTCTCACTCCATAAAAAAACTAACCCTGAATTGACCAATGACCTAAAGAAAGACAGTCATAGAATTCTTAGAGGAAAACTCTAGGCACATCTTCATAGATTCAGATTTGGAAAAGAATTCTTAGATTTAACACCAAAATCACCAACAATAATGAAAAAAAATGGATAAAATGAAGCACTTCTTTTGAAAGAACAAAAAAACATTTAATAATGTAAAAATAAGGAAGGAATGGGCAAAATTATTCATAAACCACAGTTTTGATGCTGGAAGAATGGCTAAAGTCGAACTCCACAGCCAAAAGAAAATCAACTATATTAGAATGGGCAAACAACTGGACTAGACAATTTTCCAAAGAAGACACACTAATCAGACCAAGCATCACCATCTATAGGGATCAACTGAATGAAGTCATATGCACCATCTGTAGGGATCAACTCAATTAAGTAACATGCACAAGATAAAGCACTTTCCACTTGATACCCTCTAGGATGGTTATAATGGTAATTCTGGGAGGGAAGTGGGCCATACCTGGTGGTGCTCAGATGTTGCTGCTCAGAGGAATTACTCCTGGAGGTGTTTGGGGGACCATTTGAGAGGATTTGCCTCTCAAGGTGTTGCAGGTGTGGCTGTGGTGCCCACTGCGTCAGCAGGTGACAGACAGGAGACAGGCTTGTCTACACCCAGGGCTCTGCCACGTAGGCTCTGGATAGTTGAAGGCGTGACACAGAAAAGTCTGGGCCCCCTGGAATGAACCCAGATACATGGCAGAGCCTGGCAAGCTACCCGTGGTGTATTCGATGTGCCCAAAACAGTAACAATAATAAACCTCATTCCCAATAAATGGAGACATTACTGGTGCCCACTCGTGCAAATCGATGAACAACGGGAAGAAAAGTGATACAAGTGAAGGATTAGACAAATGTTAATTACTATCTGTCTTCCCACTGTTTTGCTTTTCTCTAGTTCTTAATTGCTATTTTCAACTTATTTTCTCGTTTTCTACTTCAAAAGTTTCATTTTATTGTCCATGTACAATATGAAGCTTCCTCATCCTCTTTATGGGAATAAATGTGTTATTTATCTTTTTTGTCTAATATCTATATGCCTTTGTCTAATGAGTCATGCTTTTAGTGAAAAACCCTTAGCTAGTGTCAATACCCAGAGAGCGCAGAGGTTTCATTTCTCGTTTTGTCAGCCTGAGCAATGCTACCTGCTTATTCTGTGTCTCACCGACATCTACTTTGAACTTCAGATTTTATTGTCAGACCATTGGATAAAACAATTCTTAATCTGTTACTTCACTGAATAGAAAACTCACTAGTGATTATAAGTGTGTCATACGGTCCAAAATGTAGTGCATGACATAGATTAAGATACTCTAATCAGTGCTAAATTCACTAAGGTCCACATTCTCTTTAATCCAGAGTTTCTTGTGGTTAAAAGGAGCCCTTTTTACTTACTTGTTTACTTTTTAAAGACAACAACTTTTTCTTTCCCTTTTAAAAAAATTTCTTCTCTTGATCTCTTCAGCTTCTGTCGTATTTTCTATCTGTTCATAAGCTGTTAATTCCCAAACAATAAACTTAGCTAGAACACAGAAGATAAGTCAGTGTCTGCTAAGATGCCTGTAATAGGAAACACTCTCATATTCTGATTTCCTAATTGAAGACTTAGAGAGTTGCTTGAACTAATATACATATGCAGACACATACAAAGAGTATTGAATTACATAAAGACACTTCAAGAATACATTTATATGTAGACATTGATATAGCAGAAACACATACAGGAACATAGCTAAGAGATCAGTGGCATATGCTTTGCATGCGAACTGACATAAATTTGAACCCTGGCACAACATTGTCCCTAAGAACTGCCAGGTGCTACCCTGAGAATTTCCAGGTATAAATCAGGTTGTCACCAGCACTGCTGCTGAACAGGAGCATCACAACTACATTGCTGCATCATTGAACTATCTGGCCCAGTTGGTCAGTATCCTGACACTGGCACCTGGGACCCCTGAGTGCTGTTTGGGAAGCTCACTAAAACCGATACAAAAACAAGAGTAGAAAATCATTTTAAACCGCTCTACACATCCCCTTCAAAGGCACATAATCCTCTGCAATAGAATATTTTCTTGCAGAGGATATGGACACATAGGCAAATACAATGTCACTTGATCTCTTTCTTTTACACACACACACACACACACAATTTGCAGTGTTATGTGCACAAACGCCTCCATCTACTTTCACTCACTGTACATCACTGTCTTCCCATTCATCATCGATTTGCTCAAGCGGGCACCAGTGACATCTCCATATGTCCTGTCTCATGCAAGTAGAGCCCAAGGGCACCTGCTTGCTCCAGGAACATAAAGAGCCTCAAACCATTCCATCAGGTCATGGGAATGAGGTCTATAATTGTTACTGGTATTTGGCATAACAAATACGACACGGGTAGCTTGCCAGGCTCTGCTGTGCGGGTAGTATACTCTTGTAGTCATATCTAAATCCAGCATTTATTGATGAAATGTGTGGCTGCTTGGCCCTGAGAGCCAGGCTGTGATAGGCTGGTCTACTGGGTGGAGTTCTGACGAGGGGAAGTCTGGATGTGGAAAATGGAGGCTCTCATGGAGTTGGGGGGGGTCGTCGGGCTTGTTGCGAGGCTCTGATGGGGTGGCGGGCCAGGGCTAGAACATGCCATCCCTCCCGGGCACCACGTGAGCAGCTGGGCATAGGGAGAGCCAGTAGCAGCTCTGCTCCATGTCTGTGAGTCTCTGGATCAGCATACCTGGTCCGAATTTAAACAATACTGCCGCAGGGTGGATCTCGATGGAGGTGATAGGCTCCACTACTTTCACTAAGACCAAGAAACATGTGAGAGCAAGAAACATACCCAAAGCTAGGGAGATAGTATAGTACTTAAGGTGCTTGCCTGGGATGCAGCCAACCTGGGTTGAATTCCTATCCCTCTAGGTGGTACCACAAGTTTTACCAAGGGCTATCTCTGAGTCTAGAAGCAAGAGTTAAGTCCTAACCACCACCAGGTGTGACTACAAGATAAAATAACAACAAAAAGGATATACCCAGGCACAATCAATAGCTTCAACTTTGATCCAACCAAAAATACAATCTGTACCACTCAGTCACAAGCACTGTGAGTGCACAGAGATGTTTTCCCAGTTTCAACACCTCTGTTCTCCGCATTTCCTCATTGCCTTTCTCTGAAGGTATCATTCTAGAGAAGTTGGGTAAGTGTACTTTTCTGAGAATTCTTCTTCCACAAAACCAGCACTAGCATCAGGCACATTATATTCTCAGTGATCATATCTGTTCTTTCCTATATGAGCTCAACAAGAAACAGCAGTCCCAACTCCAGGCCTTTCATTAGTCAACAGACCTTGTTCAGAGTGACTATTTCCCTCTAATATTTTCACAGTGGTCCTTTCCTTGACCTATTCATCAACATCCCCCCCTACAAATCCTCCCCCTCAATTCACCCCTCACTGGGTGCTAAAAGGCAGTAAATTAATATTTATACTGATAGGATGCCCTATCTGTAACATTATTATAAACCACAAAACCCAAAGGGAAAAACAAAGGGAAATAAAGAAAAAAGTACCTGACGTAGAGGCAGGTTGGGAAACTGAAGAAAAACTGGAGACTTAGGTGGGGTAAGGTGGGGTAAAAGGCAGTAAAGTAATATGTATACTGATAGGATGCCCTATCTGTAACAGTATTGTAAACCACAGAACCCAAGGGAAAAACAAAGAAAATAAATAAAAAGTGCCTGACACATAGGCAGGTTGGAAAACTAAAGAAAAACTGGAGACGTAGGGTGGGGTAAGTGGACGCAGGGGAAGGAACTGGTGCTGGGCCATTGTAAACCTGAAACTCAATCATGAATAACTATGTAATTTTGTACATCCCAGTGATTCAATAATAAAAATTAAAAGAATTCCTTAAAAAAGTCCAGTCCTCTAGGGGATTCAAGGCTCTACCAGACAACTCTCATCTGCTTCAGAATAAAGTGTTTTCTACTGCTTTTCATATATAATTGCCTCCGCTCTCTCAGTCATATATTTCTGAACTTATTGAGAACTGGCTACCTGAGGTCATACCATCTCTTGCTCTTCCCCAGAGACGTCTACTATAAAATTAGGAAGTTATGACATTAGTCTTATCTCCCTGTGTTGCAATAAGAACCACCTTCAATCAAATTATTTTAATACTCTGTTCATGACAGTCATAACTTAGTAGGTAATAACTTTAGAGTGACAACCAGTGACAAAGTGACAGTGTCTTTTACATGTTTTCCTGAAAGATAGTGGTTAAATATGCATATTTCTAGCACATACCTAATGGTCTTATTTATGATGAAAATTTATAAAGATGATAGAATAATAATAATAGAATTTACACAAGCAAGAACATATCAGAGGTCATTATTTAGAGCATGCTACAAACTGGCCAGGGTGCTTGTGAATAAGGAAATCTGATTAAGGCATATCCCTCAGCACCTTGGTCATTCTGTAACATTTCCTTTTAGTAGGTTTAAGTTACATGACTTGAATTTTTGTTAAGGAAATTGTGGTTAAGTAGAGGGGGTCTGAATCAGGAGGTTTATGAATCAACTGGAATTTAAATGGTATTCAATATGAAACAAAAAATAAGCAACTATCTAGCTTAGTTGAAACTACTAAAACATTTTAAGATAATATCATTAAAACCCCACATATGAAGTAGTTTCTACTTGGAGATGCAGAATTGAGTCTTCCTCTGTCGTCTAAAACTAGCCTCGATAGCCCAGTGGGTAAGGCGTTTGCCTTGCCGCGGCCGGCCTGTGCCGGTCCGGGTTCGATCCCCGGCATCCCTTATGGTCCCCGGAGCACCGCCAGGAGTAATTCCTGAGTGCAGAGCCAGGAGAAACCCCTGAGCATTGCCAGGTGTGACCCAAAAAAAGCAAAAAAAAATAATAATAATAAAAAAAAACAAAACTAGCCTCTTAGTTCTAATTCCATTTGATGGGGAAAGAATGGAATTGATCTCTCCTGTCACGAAGTCCTCAACTGAGTTGTTTGAAACAGCCACCTGCAGGGTCTTCATTTAAGCATGATGATCATTTATTCAAGTCTGTTAAGTCCCAAGATTCACTCTGTATCCCATGCACCATTGAATCTCCTGCCTTCAGCACTGGTTGTTCCTGGAACAAATAACTGGTCCAACAGGGTAAAGAAGCACCGCAGTAGAATCTGTCTTTAGGTGGGGGCTGTGCCTTCCTGCTGGCTGTCTTCTGCATCCTGTGTTCCTTCTGGGACCCAAGTTTTACCATCCAGGAGTGCTTTCCTGAGTCGTCTCCAGAAGATGTGCCTACCCAAGACGCTGTCCTCCCCACTCCAGGTACGTGTTCCTGCTAAGAAGACGATACAGCTCGACCTGCTGCCTGAGCAGAGACTTCTCTAGTTTCTGCAGCACAATGAAGATGATGCCAGCACGGCTGCTCAGAAATTGCCAGGTCTGGGCAATCTCATACTCAAAGATACACCATCTGCTCTGGATGAAGTGCTGAGACACCACCACGATAACCTTCCGGCTTTTTGTGAAAACCTTCCTGGACTATGTTGGCAGCAATGGCCACACCAGGTATAAAATCTCTGTAGTGAAGGCAGAGCTGAAATCGAGGCACCCCATCTTCCAAATTCCTCACCAGTTCATTCCTCACCCAGTCCTCATCGTGGCTTGAATAGATAACAAAGGCATCATAAACACTTTCACCTCTGCCATATGTTTTGCAGCCAGCCAGGAGCATCAGGTGGAAATAGAATTTGTAGATAAGAAGTGAAACCACAGCTACAGCAAGTGTGGTGAAAACCAACAGACTAATGACAGTATTGCTCATCTGACAGCGTGCATTTATGAAGTGGAACACAGGTGTGCCCCGATGTCTACCGGTGACATGCACAGCATTTGATCAGCACCCACCAAGAGTTTCTGCTGGTCCTTGATCCATTGAAGGAAACTTTGGTGTTCACAAATGCAAGCAAACTTATTTTGAGTGAGATTTAAGAAAACTAGACTCTTTGGGAAATGCTGCATTTCTTGTCCTTTGGAGTCCACAATGCGATTAAAACTGTAATCTAGAACCCGGAGGGTGCTCAGAGATTCATAAGGAAGTGTGTCAAGTTCCTTGAGGTTATTGTGACTCATATTTAGCAACACAAGTCTAGGGACTGAATCAAAAGCCACTGGGGAAACTTGCTCCAGTTGACAGTTAGAAAGATCCAGAAAGATCAAATTAGCCAGTTCCATAAAAATATTTGGAAGGAAGTTATTTTGAAAAGAATTGCCAGCCATTTTTAACACTTGGAGGCTGACTAACCCATCAAATATACCATGGAAAACAATTTGGGTTTGAGTATAAGAAATATCAAGGTAAGTGAGGTTCCTGAGTGATAAAAACATTGAGAAATCATTGGTCTGTCTCAAAGCAGAATACTGGAAATCAAGATATTCTAGTTGCTCTAAACCCAGGAAGTTTGAATTCATGGAAATAATGGTATTAAAGCTCAGATCTAAATATTTCAGTCTAGTTGTCCCAAATTGTTTTTGAGAACAGCAATGCTTGAAACTCATGCCATTTTTACTGAGATCTAGATATTCAAGGCTGGGTAGCTCAGCATAAGTAAACATCGCCTTACCTCTACTATCAGTGAAAACTAACTTTCTGAGAGATGTCAACCTTAATATGGGAAATACTTCCAAATCACAAATGAATGAATTCTAATTGTTGCCACCTGAAATCTTGAGGAAATGGTTTTAGTTCAGTTAAATCCAAACTCACTAAAGCAATAGCAGAAGCATTTGCAAAACAATTAAATATGTCAGTAGTATCCTTTGGGAAACCTCTCAACATTACAATTCGAACTTCCCCAATGGTTAAATTGCACAACCCCTCCAGTGCAGATATTTCAAAATTTTCCAACAGCTTCTGATTTCTAAATTCTCCCAGAACCAGTCGATCAATTTTCAAACCAGCCAGGCTTTGAATGCAGCTTTTGATTATACTGTTATTCCTAAAGTTACTTCTGAAAATCAATTCATGGAGTTTAATTGCTTCAAAGGCACCTGGTTGTATAAAGTCTAAAGTGTTCATGGACAAATCTAAAGAGAGTTTGGGTAGGCGGCGTGTGACGTAGAACTTTTAAATCTTCATGATAAATATTCTGGATCTTGTTATTGGAAAGATCCAAGTTCTCCAGACTGCGCAGGGTAGACAAATAATCAGGCAATCTGAAGGAATGTATGAAATTATGAGCCACATTCAGGTGTTTCAAGCTTCTGATATGACTAATAGGAAAGTCCTCTAGAGAGGCTAGGTTGATCTCCACAGCCACCAGCTTCTGTAAGTTTGATAGTCCCGAAAAGGCTCCAAGGGCTAAACTCTGTATGGGGTTTCCTGTCAATATCAAGGCAGAGAGATGATTTAAGCCTTGATAGGCACCATCTTCAATTATGTGAATTTCACACCTACCAAGAAAAGAAATACCAATTATACATTGTTTATGCTGAATAAAACTTCCACATGGAATTTCAGCTCTATCTCTTCACACATATGCCATAGGCCATCTAAGCACACTTTGTCATGTAAAGATATTGATCAAGCTAGGTGTTGGTCTAGAAAATACGATTTTGTATAATGCTGTCAACATATTTGTCAACATACAACATATTTGCATTAGTCTGTCAACAACAACAAATTCCTTTCCTCCCTCCCCATGCTAAAGTATCACATTCATCAGAAAGAATTCAAGATCAATGATAGGAATACATAAAGACTGTATAGTTGATAGGGTTTAAACAGTCTTTTTTTTTTTTTTTTTTTTTTTGTTTTTTGGGTCACACCCGGCAATGCTCAGGGGGTTTCTCCTGGCTCTGCACTCAGGAATTACTCCTGGCGGTGCTCGGGGACCATATGGGATGCCGGGGGATCGAACCTGGGCGGCATGGGCCGGCCGCGTGCAAGGCAAACGCCCTACCCGCTGGGCTATCGCCCGGCCCCGGTATAAACAGTCTTGAGTCAACTTTAGTTATTTCCTGGCACATGTAATCTTGAATTTATATTCTGTTGCTGCAGACAATACAGATCACAGTTTTAAGATATAATAAATGACAGATTTACAAATTAAAAATACTCAAAGAAGGGGAAAGAGTGCTAGTACAGCAGGTAGGGTGCTTGCTTTGCACATGGCTGGCAGAGATTCCACCCCAGGCACTCTTTATGGTATCCATACCCACCAGGAGTGATCCCTGTGTATAAAACCAGAAGTAGGCCTGAAGTAACACAGATGTGACCCCAAAACAAAGAACACATAGCATTGCAGATAACTTTATGGCTTGTGAATTTGTAAAGTTATTCATAGAGGATAGCAAGATATTTAAAAGCTGCCAGAGTCAGAGGCAAAGGCAAGTAAATTTATCACCATGTGAATGAGTCTTGTGGAAGAAAAGTATGTTGAAACAATTTCTATCAGAGGCACTGACATGCAAATGGGGACACAAAGCAGATTTCTAGAGACTGATATTAAAATGTTAAAGATAAGCAAGACTTAAACAAAAAAGTGAGTGCAATAGTAGAGATTAAAGCCTCCAGGCAGATAGCAACCATGAATCATAGAGGAACCAAGAGAAACAGTTCCCATGTCCTAAAGAACGAAAGGCGAGTAGAGTCAAGGTGGGATATGTGGTGGGATTGTGGAGAAAGGAAATTGCAATGTACAAACTTTCCACCAGACAAATACTTCAAATTTTACCCAAGAGAAATGGAAGTCATGTTGTATGCAATGTGCAGAGAGGGGCTTTAAGGCAAAGTTCTCCTCCAACAAGCATTGAGCTAAGAGAAACTCTTTAGAGCTCATTAAATGCACAGTGGTTACGTTCTGCTAAGGTAAGCTTTCCTATTGCCACCTGAATGGCATTAATGGTGTTTCACACATGCCCTATTCCCTTTAGGATACTCAGCAAAAGCGTTACAGCCCATTTTTGTTATTTATAGGTGACAAGATAGCTTGTATAGGAGAAAAAGTCCTAGAATAAGAACCAAAGGGGCCAGAGTGATAGTACAATGGGTAGGGTGTTTTTTGGGTTCTATTTTATTTATTTATTATTCATTCATTCATTCATTTATTCATTCATTCATTTATTTTTGCTTTTTGGGTCATACCTGGCAATGCTCGGGGGTTACTCCTGGCTCTGCACTCAGGAAATGCTCCTGGTGGTGCTCAGGGGACCATATGGGATGCCGGGATGGAACCCTGGCCGGCCGCTTGCAAGGCAAGGTAGGGTTTTTGCCTTGCACACAGCTAACCAGCGTTTAATCCCTGGGACCCCATAAGGTCCCTCTAGTACCGCTAGGAGTAATGCCTGAGTGCAGAGCCAGGAATAACCTCTGAGCATTGCCAGGTGTGAACCCAAAAAAAAAAAAAAAAAAAGGCCCAAAATATAAATCAAGGTGCAGCTATTATGTCTCTAAGTAATCTTGGAAACTTATTACTTTCCTGGACCTCAGTTATCACATCTCTAAATTAGGCAACGCTTCTTAAGTTCCTTTTTAGTTATATGATTGCTTAGTCCATAAACTCATAAACTTGTGTCCATATGGTCATGTTGTTTTGTCAAAGGTGACTCACCATTTTATTTTCTTTTACTTATTTTATTTTTTAATTGAATCACTGTGACATAGACACTGAAAAGCTGTTTATTGTCAGCTTTCAGTCATACAATGTTCCATCACCTATCCTTCCACTAATGTACATTTCTTACCACCAATATCCCCAGTTTTCTTCCAGTCACCACCCTCCCCCACCAGCCAATGGCAGGCACTTTCCTTCTCTCTCTGTTTTCTTCTCTCTCTCACTCACTCGGATTCTCTTTCCATCTTTTGGACATTATAATACAAATACTGAGAGGTTATCACAATCATAATTTTAGAGATTAAATATTAAGATGAAGATACCATTGAACATGATGCAAATATGAATGCCTAAAAGTTGTGAACATAAACACATGTATATATATATAATATATATATATATATAAAATGCACACAATACATGTAAATACATATACTTTCCAGTACCAGAGAAGAACGTCTTAGCTATTATTCCTTCTCATAAAATCGCTCAGCTGATGATTTTTATTTGATCTTTCTCACCTTTCTGCTTGGGTTATTTGTTTCTTCCTAATTCATTATCTCTTAAACCACATCAATATTTCATGTTATTGTAATCCTACTCAGCCCATTAAATCAGTTGTCTCATCACTGCAGAGAAGGACCCTCTTCTGAACAATACATTTTATGATATCTTAATTGTTCCATGATATTATCATCCCTGTCTCAGGTTTATAATTCAAACTCAAAATCAATACCATGCTAAGTATTTAATATATTAAATTTTTGGTTGAATTTTTTTTATTTTCCTCCTCCTCCTGTTTCTCCTCTTCCTTCTCTGCCTCCTCTTTCTCTTCTCTTAATTCTCTGCCTCTTGTACTCACAAGCAGTACCCATGGAGCCTGAGGGCTATTCCTGGCTATAGTGAGCCAATTGGGCCAGACAATTCAATACAAAAAAATTCAATATAACCTGAAAATACTGTGCTGTTCAGTCTTACATTGCCAAGGGTCAGCAAGGACTCACCAGGCAGTGCTCAGTCATATGCCTATGTTAACTGCTGGAGTTGTATTTTATATCAATATACTCTTGTTTCCTAGAAAAATTCACAAAATATTTCAAGTAGTAAACAAATCTGCTGATGAGTCTCAGTCCATTTTACCTCCTAACTTAAAATAAAACTCCTAAATGGAGTTATCACTTGCTATTGTGTCTAATTCTCTTGTTTATTTCATAGCAGACCTAAAAAGGGGGGATGGCTTGCCCAGAGTCATAGAGTAGCTACTCATTTTGAATAAGTAAGTAAGTGAACGGAAGTGAGTCTCCACCAGGTCAGACTTTCTGGGTCAAAAGTTAAATTATAGGGCAATGAACATTCTATCATATGTAACATATAAAATCTCATTAATTACCTGGTTAAATCCAGCACCTGCAATTCTGGGAAGTTGGAGAAACTATGACTACTTAAACGCTTCAGGGATTAAAGCTCAGGTCCAAATTCTTGGTTGATTTTGGAATGTTGTCCGGGATTCTGTAGAGATTCTGCTCCATGCATTGGTAAGTGATATTAGGAACCACCTGCAATGACAATACACTAGATGCAATATCTTACTTATGTACCTCAACAAAATGCAATGGAAACTCACTTCCACTAAGCCAGAGTCTAGGAAACCGTTTCTACCAGGATACATGGTATAGCCAATCTTCTTTGTTTTACATATTATTATAGTTTACGTAGTATGATTAAAATACTATTTTGTTTCATTTTGATCAATTTACAGCATTATCACCATTACTAAAATGTTCCAAATTGTTCACCTCTGTCCCTATATCACCTCTCAATCTTTATTCCACTCATTTATCTTTATATCCACTCATCTACATATCCCTTCATTTATTCTCTCACACCATATATAAAAACACCATATAATGTCAGACTAGAACTCACCATTAAATATACACAAAGAGACTTAAATGATAAACCCTAAATCTCTGCAGGGCTAGCCATAATGTGTAAAAGAAGAGGGAGAGAGATGCAGAGACAGAGAAAGAGACAGAGAGAGAAAGAGAGTAAAAGGGGGTACCTGCTGCTGAGGCAGCCTGGGGGTTGGTTGGGGGGGTACATTGGTGGTAGGCATGGGGCACTGGTGGAGGGATGGGTGCTGGAATACTATATTACCAAGAACCAATTATGAACACCTTTGTAACTGTATGTCTCATGGTGGTATAATAAAAAATTAAAAAATACATAAATAAAATAAATAAAAAACACCATAGATGGGAAAGAAAAGAACCTACTGTCCACTCAATATTCTTACTTCTACTATCATTCTATGCCTACATAAATGCCATGATAGTGGCATATTACAAGAATCAACAGAATTAAGTGGTAAAGAACTGAATCTCTCACATTCACAAGTCCTCAATTTCATCCCTGTTCTTATGAGTGATTTAGGACAAAGATTTTGGCATTTGTTTCTAAATACCCACCCAGGGACTTCCAGTCAAGGTCGAAAACACTCAAGGTGACTTCTCACTTGTTGTCAATGGCATTTTCTCAACTATGGCTCTTTGTTCCTTTAACTATATGATACAGAATTGCAGGGAGGTGGAGGAGTAAAATCTTTGAAGTGTATGAATTTCTAGCAACAATGATGGGTCATGCAACCCTTTAATGTATATCGTAATCCTAGCTGGGGGGAAGGAAAAGAGAAGAGAGAGAAATGGAAAGAATAAAGAACCTGCCATGGAGCGGGCTGGGGGGGGGGAGGGACCGGGAGCGTTGGTGGTGGGAGATGGGCACTGGTGGTGGGATGGGTGCTGCAACACTGTTTGACCAAAACCCAAATATGAACTTTTTAATTGTATATCTTTGTAATTGTAAAAATAAAAAATTTAAAAAAACAATGATGGGTCATAGCAAATATAGTCTACCAGCAGTGGAGTCTAGCAAATAAGGTCAAGATCTGGCTGGCTTGCTTCCCATGATGGTTTCTGTCAAGCTTTCCCAAATTTGTGACAAGCCTTGTTCTCTACCATCCTTTCTATTTTGTTTTTGTTTTTGT
This sequence comes from Cryptotis parvus, assembly GCA_021461705.1. NCBI lineage: Eukaryota > Metazoa > Chordata > Mammalia > Eulipotyphla > Soricidae > Cryptotis > Cryptotis parvus. The sequence continues at coordinate 79,615 of JAJIBD010023732.1, read as the reverse complement.
TTTTTGGGTCACACCCGGCTCAGGGTTACTCTGGCTCTTCACTCAGGAATTATCTGGCGGTGCTCGGGGGACCTATGGGATGCTGGGGATGACCAGGCCAGACGCCGGTGCAAGGCACGCCCTACCCACTGGGCTCGCTCCGCCCCAAGAGCCTTGTCAATTTATTTTATTTTATTTTAATTTAATTTTTTTTTGCTTTTGGGTCAACCCGGCTGCCAGGGGTCTCCTGGCTCTGCACTCAGGAATTACTCCTGGTGGTGCTCGGGGACCTATGGGATGCCGGGGATCGCCCGGGCTGGGCCAGCCTGTGCGGCAACGCCTACCCCTGTTCGCTCGCCCCTTTCTATTTTTGAATTCTCTGGTTTCCTCAACAAAATTTCTTAGTTAAGCTAGTTAATTGTCATTTTCTGTTTTTCAAAACCAAAAGAATATGTTAAATGATTTAGCAAACAATACATTTGAAAAGATCATCTCAAAATCTATTTCAGTGTAAATTATCTATCTATCTATCTATCTATCTATCTATCTATCTATCTATCTATCTATCTATCTATCTATCTATCTATATAATATTAACAATTATTATTAATTTCATACCATATGCCACCTACTACTCATGAACTGTACATTTTATCTTCAAGAGAATTGTTTAAAAAAGAATATGTGGAGATAGAATAAAAGCAAAATATCTCCTGGGACATATGTGCAGCTCTTCACTGTAATTTACATGTTTGGTTAAATTTCACCCATGATGAGATCCTCAGAAGCATAAAGTCTTATAAAGGACTGTACTGGGTGCTCTTTCATTAACCATTTTTGTCCTTTATTGAAGTATCTAACATTATGTTGTCATGTGACTGTTTCATAGGCATTTTTCATCTCCCTCTTAAGTTGAAAGAGGTGAAGTTATTGTTGTCTGTTAGGCCCCAGTGCTCAGAATGGTGTCTGGCAAATTGTCAAGACGTAAATATATTTATTAGATAAATGAATGAGGACTCCCGGCCAGCGGAGGTCACCACAGGAGGGACAGGAGCAGAGACTGGACTGCACCGCGAGAAAGGACCCCTCAGCTGCCTGCGCATGGAGCAGGATGGGGGAGGTGGGGTGCAGAGGGGTCACACGGGCAGGAGCTGACACAGTCCTGGCAACCTGGAGCCAAGGTGAGGGTGGTCCAGACCAGGGGAGGCAGTGGGCGAGGGAGGCGCTGTTTCTGTATCAGAGGCGTATTCTCGTAGAAGCTGCGCCAGGATGGGGTGTGCGGGGAGGCATTTAGAGTTGAGACCGGACAAGCTGGAGGGAAGAGAGCAAAGGTCTGTGTGGGTCTGACAAGGGGCTGCTCTGGGCGTCAGCCTAGCTGGATATTGTGGCCACAAGAACAGGCAGGCACCTACCCCAGTGGGCATCTGCCAATAGCACAGGCTGGGAAGTTCAAGTGTGGGAAACAGCACCAAACACCAACACACACAGAGCGCGCATGCACACACAAACACACGCACACACATACACACACATGTGCACACACATATGCACACACACATGCACACACACACACACCACCCTGCAGGTCCCACAAGAGCTGAGCAGATTTATTTTGCTTTTTTGGGTCACTAGCATGAGACAGGACATATGGAGATGTTACTGGGGCCCACTTGAGCAAATCGATGATGAACGGGAAGACAGTGACAGTGACAGTGACAGATAAATGAATGACTAACTTATTGAATGAAAATTTGTTTCAATCCATATTGCAGACATTGCCTGCTAAGTGCTTTGGGAAGTGCAGAGACAAGTGTTACATGACTCCAACTTCAATAAACTCTGCAAATAGATTTGAAAGGATCACAATACATACCACAAAAAGGGCCATAAACTAGGCTTAGAAGGAATTTGTTCCAGTGCAGTAAAGATAAAGATCAATTGTGGACTCAAGGATCATAGAATAATTTTGAGGAGAGAGAGACTTCAAGGGAGTTCTTGAAGGATGAGTAAGACTTTAGTAGATGGGAATAAATAAAAAAGAAAGAGGACAGGGGTGAAATAGGAAGTGGTGAAAATCAGTTCAGCTGAGGTAGTGTGTGGTGGAAGTGGTGAACCGGGAACCAGAGGGAATGTAGAACCTTATCAGGTGAAACTCATAATGTGCCCTGTGGTAATACACTTTATCATTTATTGCATATAAATTGAGTTACTACTATGTGAAAACACTGAAACATAGGAGCAAATAGATTTATCCATGACCCTTTTCTCCAGATTCTTTCTCAAAAAGAAAGACAAATAGAGTGCTAGAGTGATAGCACTGTAGGTAGGGCATTTGGCTTTTATGTGGCTAACTGAAGTTGGATCCCTGGCATCCCAAATGATCCTTCGAGGAACCTCCAAGAGTAATTCCTAAGTGCAGAACCAGAGGTAACCACTGATCATCACCAGGTATGACCCAAAATACCAAAAAAAGAAAGCCAAACATGAGGTCAGAGAGAAAATACAGTAGGTCATGTTTTTGCCTTGCATAGTGCCGATCCAGGTTCCACCCTAGACACCCCATATGGTTTCCATAATCTACCGGAAGTTACTCCTAAGAGTAGAGCCAGTAGTAAGCTTGACTGCCACCAGAAGTGGTCCAAAACAAATAAACAAAGCCAAATTGTGAAATAGTAAGCAAAACTACAATGATGTAGTATAAAACATAACACAGCATAAGGAGATTGGAGGCAAGTATGGTAAGAACTATACATGAATTAATCTCTTCTTGAAGGAGATAATAAGCATATATCTGTTTACATGGAGTGAACAAGCCATGAGTGCAACTAAGTCTGTTAAATATAATAGTTTGTAGCCCCCTATAAAGAATGAGCATAAGAGGTTTGGGCGATCTTCACTACATGGCACATTGAAAATATGTCTAATCTCAAAAGACATGGTGCCAAAGAAAGAATAGAAATATCTCATGAATATTTTAATATACATTATATTTTGAAATAAAGTTTTAACATATCGGATTAAATAGAAATATTAAAAGTGGGGCCAGACACACATCCAAAACAGCAAGAACAACCGGTGCTGGCGTGGATGTGGGGAAAAGGGACTCTCATCCACTGTTGGTGGGAGTGTCGACTGGTCCAGCCCTTTTTGGAAAACAATATGGGCATTCCTCCGAAAACTAGACATTGAGCTCCCATTTGATCCAGCAATAGCACTCCTGGGAATATACATGAGAGACCGGAAAAGCGCATAGCAGAAACACTATCTGTACTTCTTTATTCATCTCTGCGCTATTCACTATATCTAGAATCTGGAAACAACCTAAATGCCCGAGAACAGAGGACTGGCTAAAGAAACTGTGGTTCATCTACACTATGGAATATTATTCAGCTGTCAGAAAAGATGAAATTATGAAATTTACCTGCAAATGGATGGACATGGAGACTATCATGCTGAGTGAAATTAGTCAGAAGGAAAAGGACAGATATAGAATGACTGCATTCATTAATAGGATATAAATAGATACCAGTGTTTTACTAAATGTGTGAAATGGTAATGGCAGACTAAAACTCACCATTGAATATACATAAAGAGACTTAATTTTTAAACTCTAAATATCTGCAGGGCTAGCCACAATGTGTAAAACAAGAGGGAGAGAGATGCAGAGACAGAGAGAGAGACAGAGAGAGAAAGAGAGGAAACAGGGCTACCTGCTGTTGAGGCAGCCTGTGGGTGGGTGGGAGGGGTGGGGTACATTGGTGGTGGAAATGGAGCACTGGTGGAGGGATGGGTGCTGGAATACTGTATTACCAAGAACCAATTGTGAACACCTTTGTAATTGTATGTCTCACGGTGGTATAATAAAAATTTAAAAAAAAGTGGGGCCAGAGTGGTAGTCCAGTGGGGAGGGCGTTTGCCTTGCACGCGCCCAACCTAGGTTCGATCACCGGCATCCCATATGGCCCCCACACACTGCCAGGAGTAATTCCTGAGTGCAGAGCCAGGGAGTAACCTCTGAGTATCACCAGGTGTGGCCCAAAAAAGAAAAAAAATAAAGGAATATTAAATGTGATGAATCTTGGTGCCAGGGCTATAGTCCAACTGGTAGAGCACATGCCTTGCATGTACAAGGCCATGGGTTCAGTCCCTGGCACAACATGATTTCCCCCTCAGCGGTTAGGGTGTGGTTTCCATCCTCAAAACAGTAGAAGGGGAAAAGCAATAGAAGCTAAATTAACGCCTTTTTTTTTCCACTATGGCTAACAAAAAAATTTTAACTACATGTTCAACTAAGCTAAATTTAATTTATTTAGCTCAAATTTAGTTGAATTGAGATAGTTAAAATTAGGATTTGAATATTTTGATATATCACATAATCTACCTGCCAGTGCCGTTGGCAGCACTGTCCTAGGAGGAACGCATCTGGCTGGAGGAATTGTGATATAGGCCAGTGCAAGAACATAGAGTAGAAAATTCTCCTAATCACAATCAACAGTTATTATAAGCTCTTTTTATTGTTGTTTAAAGGGATACCCGGTGGTGGCCATGGCTAACTCTGTGCTCAGAGCTCACTTCTGGTGGTGCCGGGAATACCATATAGTACTGACAAATCAAAGTGGGATCGGCTGAGTGTGAGGCAAGCAATCTAACTTCTGCCCTATCTTGCCAGTTCCTATTTTATAAGCTCCTATAGGAGACATTTGTTAGAACAGAGTCACAGAGAAAAAAACAAAACATAAGCAACCAATAAACATATGCAGGGTGGATTTAAGAATCGGACCTAGGAAGTTACGGAAATCAGTTACTAAGAGTAAAAGCCAAAGAAAGAAACTAAAAGGGCCTGTTTGTGGATATAACTGAGGAAAAAAATAATGGTAGACAGCTATTGGAGAGTGAGATTGAAGCAATATTGGGGAAAAATAAGTCAGATTGAGTGCAGCTGTTTACCCAAGAGGCGCTCTGCTGTAGGATGGATCTATCTCCATTCACCCAGCAGTGAGAGGGATACAGGGAAGGAGACAGGATCAGGGTGCATGTAGGAAGCTAAAGAAAGGAGAGCTTTTCAAAAACTAATCTTTGTTAAGCGTTAAACGATCTTTCTCCCAAATCCCTCAGTTTCACAGCACTTTATGACTCAGGGTTCTTATCCGGCCAACCCCTTAGTCCCAAAACATATCTCAGCTGTTTGGTCCTACCATGAACTTTCAAAGCAATTGACCAATTTATGTGAAAAAACCAAAGCAAAAGAGATCTATCTGAATGAGGAACCTGATCTGTTGCTAGTTTGCACAAAAAGATATAATCGTGGGGCCGGGCGATAGCCCAGGGTGTTTGCCTTGCATGCCGCCGGCCCATGCCAGCCTGGGTTCGATCCCAGGCATCTCATATGGTCCCCTGAGCACACCACCAGGGAGTGATTCCTGAGTGCAGAGTGGAGAAAACCCCTGAGCATAGCCGAGTGTGACCCAAAAAGCAAAAAAAAAAAAAAAAAGATATAATTCTTTTGGCTGACATTTACAATTCTCTCTTTTTTCTCCCAGTTCTCCTTATCTCTCCCATCTCTTTCTCTGTTTCCCCATCTCTCCTTTTCTTTTACAATCTTGTTTCTTTTCCCCATCTTTGAACAGAACATTATGGCCAGATTCAAAAGTCTGAAATCCACATACAAAGGTCTTTATTAAAGAGATACAAAACCCTTTTTATTTTCCGTGAAAAGAAAAGGGAGCCAACTGACAGCTTGAAACTGAGGAACAGCAAGGAACCTTTTTCCAACTCTCTCCTGTAGCAAAACTCCTTTAGTGCTGGAAAAACAAGTTTGGAGAAGTTTAACAATACCTTCAAGATCATGCAGCCCAGTAGTCAAAAGGCAGTACGTTTAAACAAGTCTCTCTGATTTAAAGACATTACTAGTAAAGCTGGAAACAGGACAGGATCCTAATGAATCCCATTCATGTCCTACTTCAAGAATTACTTGATCCTTGGGATTTCTCAAGCCATAAAGTAAAATAAGTGACCCCTTTTGTTTTTCTTTTTGCAAGTGAAACTAGTCAGTTCCCCCAGTGGAATACAGTGGAGCGTTGGGGGAGAAAACAGTGTGTGTGGAGAAGGCACAGGAAATGAAACAACCCAACTACATACCTGCACACAAGGATCCCAGCTCTCAGGTCTCAGGCAGGAGAAGAAGGCCATGGCTGGGATGAGAGTCCCAGCCAGGCGTGTGAGAGGCATCATCCTGGCATCTTCTGTGGCCAGAGGTGCCCAGCGTGACACGCTGAAACAGCCTGCTTTACTTTACTGCCTGCCAGGGTATTTGTCGCCAAACCTCTGTAGCGGTGCTGTCTCCTCAGCTCTGTGCCCTGAGCACTGACTGTATTCAAAGCTGCGTTGGTTCTAGGGGCAGGAGGAAGTGAAAGTGGCAACCTTAGCATTATGAACTTTTGTCTCTTTGATATTGATCTCCCCTGTTACCAGAGGGAAGTTGGAACAGGAAGAAGACAATGTCTGCACACCCAGCGGCTGCAGTAACAACAGCAAGAGGAAGCTGGCAGTTATCCCAGGAAGTCATCTGACATCATGGTCAATGCATTAGGAAAACCATGAGACTGGGCCCATGGCCAGGGTAAACACCTCAGACCTTAGTTTTCATTTTGTTATTAGTGGCAACTCTCTACCTATAATAGTTGGCCAGGTTTTCCATCACGATGGAGTCCAGATGGGGTAAGCTAAACAACAGAAATGTATTTCCTATGGTAGAAGAAACAGCCTAAGAAGAAGCTGCAACTGAGTCTTTCAGCCAACTTCTATCCTGACTCTTATTGACCATAGTCTCCTCCTTTCTTACAATGATGGTTCTTCTGGTTGTGCGTGGGAGACCTTGTGTGTGACTTTAAAGGATACCAGTCACTTGAGATTTGGAGTCCAACTTAATGACCCCATTTTATCCCTTAACATCTAACTCAGGTGGAGGAATATGATTTAGATAAATAGAGCAACAATATAAAATGTTATAAATAAACTCATTATGAAACTGATTTAGATAAAGCCCCAGAGAAACAATGTTTGTATTCTGCAAGAAGATAGGGGAAGAAGTTGGGATGAAGAATCAAACAATAATAAAATTAGCATCCAGGTTGGATAACCTAGATAGCTGTGGCACTGCTCAAGTCACTTAAGATACTGAGGCCGCTCTGCAAAATAGAATCATAGTTTTTAGTCCCCAAAGAGGCCTCATTATGCAATTTATTTCTAAAAAATGGGACAGTGGTCAAGCGATAAAAATCACCTTAAGTCTCTGGAAGCGCAAAGGATTGTCATGGGTTTAAATAAATGGGAGTTTTCTGAGACGAGTAAGTGCAATGTAAGTTCCTGTTAAATAAGGATATAGTTCAAATGGAAATATTACTGATACTGTGCCCTAGAAAGCTCTATCAAAATATTCTATAGAGACCCCAAATGCAACATCACTGAAATTCAACTGTCAGAGAGCACGGTATAGGAGAACTAAGCACAAACTCCTCAACAATTCTCCACTAAAGCTGTGAAATTAAGCTAAAAGTTGTTCCCAGGTCAAAACTTTACTTGGAGAATTATGGTCATACCCTACTTTTAGAAAACTCATTTTATACCACTTCGGCTTTGACAAAAGACCAATATTCATACCTATTTTCACTACCCCAGAAGAAAAAAAATCGAAAAGAATTGTCACTTTTACAGTGAAAGCAGTATTTAGGCTTTGTTTCGCAAAATATGTTACAGAAGCAGGTGCACTCCGAAGAAGTGGGACTCTGCCTAACTCCTCCCCCAGAACTTCCTTATACAGACTGTGTATTTGTCATATTCTGCTTTTACTCTTAGGAATTTTTTGTTGGTTTTTTTGTGTTACTCTTATTACTTTCTACATTATTGTGTATGCTTGAATAGGTTATCTGAGAGGTCTGGGAATGCTCACAAAATTTTTACAAATAAATAAATGGCTACTGTTTCTTTGCTTTAAAGCATCTCCGAGCTTTGCATCAAAGGGTGAAGAAACATGAAACTGAGACTAGGTAGCAGATAAGCAGGGTATTTAATTACCTGGAAAGAAACAGTATTTCACTTCCACATAGTCATCCAAGATGGGCCACTTTTGACTTCCTCATTTCTCATATCGAATGTGCACTTTTCTTCTTCTTCTCCTTCTCCTCCTCCTTCTTTCTTCTTCTCCTCCTCCTTCTTCTTCTCTTCCTCCTCCTTTTCTTCTTCTTCTTCTTCTTCTTCTTCTTCTTCTTCTTCTTCTTCTTCTTCTTCTTCTTCTTCTTCTTCTTCCTCTTCTTTTTCTTCTTCTCCTTATTTTCTTTCTTCCTCCTCGTCGTCGTCCTCCTCCTCCTTCTTCTACTGCTTCCTGCCTTTTAGGTCACATCTGGAGTAAGCTCAGGGCTACTCCTGGCCTTTCACTCAGAAATTATTACTGGAAGTGCTCAAAGGACCATATGGGATGCCAGAATAGGAACCCAAGTCTGCCACATGCAAGACAAACACCTTACCCATCGTATTATCACTCTAACCCTTATTTTCTATTTTTGATGCTCTAGCAATCTGGAATTTGCTGACTAGGATAGATTGCTTCTTCCAGGCTCATCTATCTTAGATAGAAAGTGATTTTCCCCACAATTGGAAGCTTGATGAGGGAGAAAGCAGTTGAGATAGGGAAGGGGCTGCTATCACAGTGATGTTTGGAAAAGACCTGATGGAGGATCTGGGCTAAAAATGGATAGACTACCAAACATAATGACCTCTCAATATCTGTGTTGCAAACCATAATGCCCAAAATGGAGAGAGGGGAGGAAGAGACAGAGAGAGAGAGAGTAGAGGAGAGAGAGAGAGAGAGAAATGGGGGTAGAGGTTGTGGGAGGAAAACTGCTGACAATGGTGCTGGGAAATGTACACTGCTCAAGACATGTGTGCTGGAATATTGTATTATAAAACCCAATCATGCTTTAGCATTCCTTAATCTCAACTCCACCTATTCTCAAACACTAGGTCAAAATGATCTTTCACTTTGCTCTGAATTTCTTAAAAATATCTCATTAGCTATTATACATATTTTTCCATTTTTTGAGGCATTTTATCATGTTCATGTTGCATCACAAATAAGAAACTTCCCCATAACCGAAACCTAATTTTACTGAAATAAGAATTTTACATAGGACGTTATGCAATAGTAAAAGTTAGCTAACTAAATTAAGGAATAAGAGAGATAGAGAGAGTAATGGGGAAGGAAAGAAGGAAAGTTTATAAGAGGGAAATAAGGGAAGCAGGGAAGGAAAGAAGAAAACAAATGAATAGACTTCAGGAATGATTTTGAAAGTAAAGCTTAAAAACCTTCCTCCTCCAGAAAATTAATAGAACTATTAGAACCTATATTAAACATATTTTAAATATATTAAGTTAATATATTTAAGTAATTTAAATTAATATATTAAATTAAAAGCATAATGTGAAGTTTAAAAACAATGTAACTGAAAAAAGTGCATTGGCTAGGAACTGAATTGAACTCTATTTCCTTATAATAAGATGCTCTGGGGGTCCCTAGTCAGGGATTCATGGTGGAAACCACAGACTCAGCTTCTTGGGACTCCCAATAGGCCTCCACTTCATGTCCATCATACATGTGCTCCAAGACCAGCCATCTGAAACCTCTTTTCTACTTTTGGTAGGTGGTTTTCATGGAGGTTCCTCACTCCTGTCTAAATATTTCACCTTTAAATGTGCTGAAAAGTGAGTTTGAAATTAGAATCAGAGCCATCTGGCAAAGCCAAGGAGAAACATATGGTTGTAGTTTGCTCAGTGCTGATCCATAGCATCTTTAAGCTCATCTTCCATCTCTCTGGACATGAAGGCAGTAATCAGGTTGAAGTTGTATTCTGAACTGCTCTGTCCTTCATGTTGGAAAATGATGCTCGTAATACAGTATCCATGTAACACTTGTTCTAGTTTGCTTACCAAGGGTAGAGGTATAGAATACAAAGAAATACCTTTACTCATATTTGTAAGCAAAGTAAATTATTAAGGGTAACTATTCAGTCTGTGATATTGAACTATAGTGCATCACATAGAAACCTGACTTTAAGTCAACTAGGTTTTGCCTACAGATTTAGGGTTATGCTAACATAAATTGCATTGAAGGAACAAATTTGTTCCATAGAAATATGCACCATACTGCTAAGTCATTGATAAGTTTCACAGAGTATTTCTGTGGTCAGAAATGGCAGCTAACTGAAAAGTCAAATAAGAAAGGTTTATGGATAAAAAAAATTTCTCAGCTTCCTTATCAATAAAATTGGGCTGGCACTTAAAATGACAAGATAAATTTTACATACCTGAAGCCCTAAACATAGCATCTGGCATCATAGCATCAATTATTGCCCCTTTGTTACTGCAGTTAACAAAATGTCCAACTCTGCTGTAATTTATCTCTTCTAACATAGAGGCACTTGTCACTTGTCACTTGTCTTCCCGTTGTTCATCAATATGCTCGAGTAGTCACCAGTAACGTCACCATTCATTGGGGATGAGGTCCATTATTGTTACTCTTTTTGGCATACCAAGTACACCTTGGGTAGCTTGCTAAAGCTCTGCCGTGGCTCTGAGTTCATCCCAGGGACCCAATCTATTTCTATGTCAGATAATCAACCATGCAGAGCCCACGGGGCAGAGCCCTGGGTGTAGACAAGCCTGTCTCCTGTCTGCCACCTGCCAATGCAGCCAAGCATTGCAGCCATACCTCCAACACCTCAAGGGGCAGGAATACCTTGAGGGGCAGGTAACTTAGAGGATAAATACATAATGGAGATCTTAAACAATATATGGATACAAAGCAACAGTCATATTTTACATATTTTTACAAAATTTACTTTTCTTTATTCATTATGAAAATCTCAAAAATACATTTTCTATCTTCTTAAAAAAAGTTGGCCCCCTGGGATGAATCTAGAGCCACAGCAGAGCCTGGCAAGCTATTCATCGTGTATTTGATATGCTAAAAACAGTAACAATGATGGACCTCATTCCAAACATGGAAATGTTACTGGCGCCCACTCCGAGCAAATCGATGAACAACAGGAAGACAAGTGATACAAGTGATACAGATAAAAAGAAGGAAGTCAATTACAAGGAATCGGAGAGCAGTTGAGCATAAATAAGGGAGTAGATAATTAGCAATCCCTCTCTATTTCAGTTTAGAACTCTCTCTCTCTCTCTCTCTCTCTCTCTCTCTCTCTCTCTCCCTCCCTCTAAAATGTCATGCCTGAGTAGTGTTCTGCTAATTGTGGGAAATGGTAATGCCAGACTAAAACTTAAAATTCAATATACACAAAGAAATTTGCATGATAAACCTTAAATGCCTGTAGGGCAAGCCACAATGTATACGAGGAGAGAGAGAGAGAGAGAGAGAGAGAGAGAGAGAGAGAGAGAGAGAAGAAAAGGAAAAGTACCTGCTACAGAGGCAGGCTGGGGAGGTGGGAGGGAATTTGGAGACATTGGTGTGGGAATAGGGCACTAGTAGAGGGATCAGTGCTGGAGCACTGTATGACTAAAACCCAATTCTGAACATCTTTGTAATTGTGTATCTCATGGTGGTATAATTTTTAAAATAAATAAAACTTTAAGAATATAAAATTAATAAAATGCCACAGTACATCATCTTCATTTTACTATCAACATCATCATTACCATGAGGACAATGAATTATATCGTAATTCAGTACATTTAAAAAAAATACTCATGGGGCAACTGGTAGAGTTTGGGTGATGTCTGCCATTTGTCTTCTTATGAAGTCAACACTCCAAGAAAAGAAAATCTTGAAGAAATTATGTATTTTCCCTTTATCTAATTGTACAAATTCATCTTTCCATGAAATTAAATATGGTAGAGTAAACATTCAAATCCAGACTTATTTTTAAATTTCAACTGCATAATTACACTATACTATCAGTAAGAAAAGAACAAAACTTATAAGTAGGTAATGGGAAAAACCTTCAAAGAAGAAAAAAGGGCTGTCTTGAGGAAGAAAAATAAGAAAGATAAAAGAGTTTCCAATGCAAAAATTACTTAGATACTCAAAATCATCATTACCACTGCCATAAATGAGATGTAGTTAATATGTCAGGGAGTCATTTTGGAAGCAAATATGTCACTGGTAACCTACTAGCTTAACTGAGATGTACCATACAATTTAGTATTCAAGTGTTGCAGGACTCCTTTAAGGGCATTTGGCTCAAAACATTAGCACACTAAAGGGGGCCTAGGTGAGGGTGCAGGGAGGGATTATCTAAGGACATTTAACACTCCCTGCTTTCCATAACAATGGGAGGAAGGCCTGGGGTTGCATGGGTATAAACTGCCGGTTTTCCTCTCCCGCGCTTCTTTGGGGGGCTGTGGCTCGCTGTGGCGGTCGCCCTGCTTGGAAGTGTTCTTCTCCTTTCCCAAAGCCTATACACGTGGTGGGTCGCCATCTTGGCCTACGTGGCTGGGGTTCTAGCCTGGAATCCTAAGCTCGGGTTTTCCTTTTGCTGATTTGTATGCCTGAACCTGTGATAGTAAAGTCTTTTAAAACCTCTCGGATCCCTGAGTGCTCATCCATTCCTCGCGGCCGGGGGTAGAAGGGAACTCGCTTCCCGGCACTGTCGGGGACCCGGGCGCCCGACATTCAAGTCGTACAATTAAGTAATTTTTGATATATTGACAAGTGCATTAAAATATATCAGTAGAAATTTTTCTAATTCATTCTTTTTCTCTTTGTTTTTTGATTGTTTGGGGGCCACACGGGCAGTGTTCAAGGGACCAAGAGTAGCAGAGAATTAAACTCAGTCTTTCTATCACAAAGCATGTGCTTCAATGCATCAAATTCTCTCAAATTTAAATTAATTTTAAATTTAATAGGACATTTGAAACATTCCTCTACATAGAATTTTTATTTTTCAACTGAATTCTGCCACTAACACACTGTCTTCAAGGCCTGTTTTGTGACTAAGTGAAACTGTATTGATATACCATGTTTGTGAATGGTGGTTCTTCAAGCATTAAAAAATTTTTTTGGATACTCACCTGGCAGGAGAGATAGCCTGATCACAAAAAAATTTGGGGGTGCTGGAGTGATAGCACAGTGGGGAGGGTATTTACCTTTCACACCGTCAACCTGAGTTCAATCCCCGGCACCACATATGGTCCCCTGAGAACCACCAGGAGTAATTCCTGAGTGCAGAGCCAGGAGTAACCCCTGAGTATCACCAGGTGTGATCCCAAAAAAAGCAAAAAATAAATTTTGGTTGTTTTTGCTTGTATTGCTATTAAAAATAATACTCATAATATCTTTGAGCAAAATCATTAACAAGTGTATGTATGGACATCTTTCTCTTTTGTGTATATTCCTTTGTGGAATTGTAGAATTGTGATAAACATATGCTTAAGCAGTTAAATAACTATCAAACTGTCTTCTAAAGTGATCATTTTATATGCCCACCAGAAAAATGAGTCAAAATTTCTGTATAGGGGCTGGAGTGATAGCCCAGCAGGTAGGGCGTTGCCTTGCACGCCGCCGGCCTATGCTGACCCGGTTCGATCCCCAGCATCCCATATGGTCCCCTGAACACCGCCAGGAGTAATTCCTGAGTGCAGAGCCAGGAGTAACCCCTGAGCATCGCTGGGTGTGACCCAAAAAAAAAAAAAAAAATTTCTGTATAGTCTCCTCAATATTTGCTACGTTTTTAGGAATTTTATAAATCCTAATATGAATGAAATGGTATCTTGCTCATGTATATTTTTAATGTAAGGATTTTTTCAAATACTTGCCATCGGTGTAGTGTCTTCTTTAGGAATGTCTATGCTTATTCTTTATCCATTATTAAAACCTCGTTATTTGTCTTTTAATCATTGAGCTTGAAGCAGACTGTCTATTACAGATACTTGTCTCTTCTCAGATTTATTATTGCAAAGTATTTTTTTCTTTCTTTTTTGTTTCATTTTCTTTTGGGGCCACATCTGGAGGTGCTCAGAGCTTACTCCTTGCTCTGCGCTGAGGAAGCACTCCTGGTGGAGCTCAGAGGAGAATATGTGGTGACAGGGATTAAAGCCAGGTTGGTTGTATGCAAAGCACCTGACCTGCTGTACTATATCCCAGACCCCAACTATATTCCAGTTTTCTGTGCGTTGTTTTCACCTTCTTAACAGTGAGTCCTTTGAAGCATAATTGCTTTATGTTTTAAAGTTCAATATATTCTAATTTCTTCTATTCCTTATGCACATAACATTATATTTAACCTGAGTTCATAATGATTTCTCTGTTTCCTGTAAGGTTTTACAGTTTTATCTCTTATTTTTAAGCCTCTGGTAAATTCTAAGTTAAATTTTGTATACAGTGTTAGGTTAAGATTCATCTTTTACATTAGATTATCCACTTTTTGCCAGCAATGATTGTTGGAAATATTATCTTCCTTACTGAATGATTTTGGCACTTTTGTAGAAAATAAATTGGCATATGCATTTAATGATTAACTCCAAATTATGTTATCATATTAGTTTAAATTCTATTTAAAAGCATTGAATCAATTAGGTATATAGATTGATGGAGTCTTTCTCTATAAATTTAGGGACTTTTCCCCATTATTTCTTTGAATACTTTTTTGCTTCTTTTTCTCTAGATTTCCTCTATGCATGTCTTGTATATGTAATAATACCCTGTATATTGTAAGACTTTGTTAAGTCTTATGTATTCTTTCCTGGAGTTATTTGGAGTTCATGATTTTGAATATCTCTAACTTAGGTGACTTTATTACCTACTGTTGTGATCTTTAGTGAATGTTCATCTCTGTGTTTATACTTTTTAATTCAAGAATTTCCATTCAGTTCATTTTTATAATTATCTCCACTGCATGATTAAGAAGAAAAACACAACATTGCCAGAGAGATAGCACTGCTGTTAGGACACTTTTCCTTGCCTTGGGCCAATCAAGGCTTAATTCCTGGTACCCCCCCCAAGAATCACTCAAGCATCACTAGGACTGATTCCTAAGCATAGTCAGGAAAAAACCCTGAGCACAGCAAGATGGTAAACAATGAAAAGGAAGTAAATAAAGCATAGAGGAAAGGCAAGTAGATGGTACACAACAGAAGAAGAAATAACAGCAAGAAAGAAAACTAAAAAATATTTTTGCAGGGACGGAGCGATAGCCCAGCGGGTAGGGCATTTGCCCAAGTTCGATCCCTGGCCTCCCATATGGTCCCCGAGCATCGCCAGGAGTAGTTCCTGAGTGCAGAGCCAGGAGTAACCCCTGAGCATAGCCAGGTGTGATCCAAAAAACAAAAAAAAAAATATTTTGCAGAGAGGTCCGCACCTGGCAGTGTGCTCAGATCGTATTCCTGGCTCTGTTGTCAGGAATAACTGTTGGCAGTGCTCGGGACCATAAGCAGGGCCAGTCACCAAACCCAGGTCAGTGACGTGTAAGGCCAGCACTCTCCCCCTTAGTATCTCTCTCCAGTCCTTACCATAAGAAAAATAAAAGACCGATTCCAAGCAGCCATAATTGGGTCAGAATGAATAAATAAATCTGGATCTAAAACAAGTGATAAAATGTCAGTATCCATCACTATGTGTCTTCATCACATCCTGATTAACTTTCCAGCATTACCCAGCTTCTCACATATTCATGTGTCAAATTTCCTAAAATTGACCTTGAGTTCTTATAGTTTTTTCATCATCTTTGTCTCTTGCATTTCTTTCCTAGGTTCTCCTTTAATTTGTCTTCCTTCCTTCTCCATTCCTTCCTTCCTTCCTTCCTTCCTTCCTTCCTTCCTTCCTTCCTTCCTTCCTTCCTTCCTTCCTTCCTTCCTTCCTTCCTTCCTTCCTTCCTTCCTTCCTTCCTTCCTTCCTTCCTTTTCATCCTTCTTTCCCTTTCCCTCCTTTCCTTCCTTCCTTCCCTCCTTCCTTCCTTCCTTCCTTCCATCCTTCCATCCTTCCTTCCTTCTTTCCCTCTCTCCCTCCCTCCCTCCTTTCCTACCTTCCTTCTCCCCTTCCTTCCTTCCATCCTTCTTTCCCTCCCTCTCTCTCTCCTTTCCTTCTTTCCCTCCCCTCCCTCCCTCCTTTCCTTCCTTCCATCCTTCCTTCCTTCTTTTTTTCCTCCCTCCCTTCCTTTCTCATCGGTGGGTGGGCAGTTAAGGCCAGCAGTTCTCAGCTTTGTTTCTGGTCCTGTGCTCAGAGATTACTCCAGGTGTGTTCAGTGGACCTTATGCAGTGCAGACATGCAAATCTAGGTTGACTTTAATGAAAGCAATGTTGCCTATACTCCTCTGCAACCCTGCTTCACTTTCCTATGCCATCCCTTCATTTGTCTCAACATATATAAATTCTTCCTGGTTTTGAAGGGTCTGTGCAAATGTCACCTCATTCACAGAACGATCTCCTTGTTTCCCTAAGACTGCCTTGATATTTATTCTCTTTATCCTCCCAATTGTGTTAATAGTTTGTGTTTTTTTGTTTGTTTATTTGTTTTTGCTTTTCTGGGGTCACACCCAGCAATGCTCAGGGGTTTCTCCTGGCTCTGCACTCAGCAATTACTCCTGGTGGTGCTTGGGGCCATATGGGATGCCGGGGATAGAACCCGGGCCGGCATGGGCAGGCTGCATGCAAGGCAAACGCTCTACATGCTGGGCTATCACTCCGGCCCCTATTTGTGCGTTTATGGTTAAATTATCATCTTCTCCTTTCCTCTAGTTCTTTGGTTTCTTCTTTTTCAAAATCCAATCTTCAGAAATAGCCTAATAAATCCTAGTTGTGCTTCTCTTTTTTATGTTAATCATGGTAAATTTTAGTCAATAACCCTACTCAACACACATATCTATGGGGTTATGGGACTATATTGGCATATGCTCATAATCCATCTTTAATTACCAAATGAATGCATAAAATATGTATATCACTAGTTTTTAAAACAAAGGAAACCACTGTTTAGAGAAAGGAGGAAGGACAGAACAGGGAAAACAAAATTTCTTTTCGATGGTGCTACCTCTAAAATTTATGTGACTTCGTGCAAAGTACCCGCATCATCATCATATCAGTTACTTCATCTGTAAAGTAAGAAGGCATACTAAGCTTTTTTTTTCTGTTCTGACTTCTCATATACTGTACAAAGAGACCGATTTTAAGACAAAATTTAAAAAGTATAAAGTACCAGATTATTGTATGTTAAAGAGCAAGGTCAAAATTCTAATTAAATGAAAAATATATATAAAGAAGTAACTCTAGTTCTCAAAGCACACATGTCTGTTCAGCTTCCAAAAGGACATTTTTTTATCACCTCACTCAATTACATAATCAACTTTAGCAAAGAGCTTATAACTTAGAATGTTTATTTTTAATTGGACTTAACATCACAGCTTGGAAAATCTTATCTCTCCAGAGTTTTCAGCCTAGAAATTGGATCAGGCTCATCGCATAAATGTGACTAGTTCCTAGTCTTAAGAGAAATCTGATTTAAATGGCCACTCAGAGCTGTGAAGGACCTTAACATCCCAATTAAATAGTTGACATAAGAACAAGAAAGGAAAAAAGTGATAAGGTGAACTGAATAATCATGGGAGGAAAAGAATTGGGTAACTTTACAAATGAAACACTATCTTTATTCAAGTAGAAGTTGTCAGAGATCATTAGCTCCAGATATAGACATTAGACTATAATAGTAAAGAATTCTCCAAAATATATATGATTTTTCCACAAAAATTGAAACTTTAATATCTAATTACACAGGAGAAACTGAGTCACTGAACTTCTCCCAGACTCCAGAATATATTACTTTGGGACCTCCAATTTGGAAGTCAATAAATTAGACTGATAAAATTTAATGGTAATTTGTCAAATGTCTAGATAATATAAGTATCTCATTGACATTGAGAGGAGAAAAATACCTCTTAAATTATATTGTGGACATGTCCTCATCATAAAAGTGATCATCATATCAAAAATCTCACTTATGGAGCAAATTGTCAAGTAGCATTTTGTCTCAGAAGTCATGAGGCAATTCCTTCTGAAGGAAGAACAAACTTCTTAAGAAATAAGAAGGAAATTATATATATTTTTTTGCTTTTTGGGTCACACCCTGCGGCGCTCAGGAGTTACTCCTGGCTTTGCACTCAGGAATTACTCCTGGCAGTGCTCGGGGACCATATGGGATACCAGGGATCGAACCTGGGCCGGCACAGGCCGGTGCAAGGCAAACGCCTAACCGCTGGGCTATCGCTCCGGCCCCAGGAAGTTATATTCTTACAGTGAAAACAATTCCTCGTTATTTTATTTTTTTGTTGCGTCACTAGGAATTACAAAGTTATCCGTGATTGAGTTGTAGGCATACAATGTTCCAACACCAGTCCCTTCACTGATATCTATTTCACTCTACCAGCGTCCTAGTTCCCTACAGCCTGCCTCTAGGGGGAGCACTTTGGACCTCAGCATTTTGTTCTCTAGAGCTTTGCACCAGGAGTGTTGCACTGTACTCATCCTTGACCTCTTCCCCATTCCAGGATCAAGTTTCCTAATGGAAACCAGTTCTCAAGTTCTTCATTTCTATTGCATTTGGGCATTTGTTATTCTCCCACTGTGTTTTGTTATATCCCACTCATGACAGACATAATTCTGTGTCTGTCCATCTCCTGACCAATTTCACTCGATTTCCTCAAATTCCTAGAGATTTTATTTTTAATGTTTTTTCTGTGAGTAGTTTTAGTGGGACTACAAAAAACTATTATGCTGACCCATAACTTTTCTAGCCCATTATGCACTGCTAAGTTTTCTTTTATGTGTGAAATGAATGTCTTTGGGATGCAAGGCCAGGACACTAATTGTACCATAGATTGTTGTCTTTGTCAGGGAAAGAATTCAAGGAAAGATAATTAAGAACAGAGAGATCTATTAAAGCAGCAACCACCGGAGGCATAGGTGTGGGCAAGGTCAAAGGGGAGAGTCAGGCCTGGACATCTTCGTTTTTAGGGGAGGGGTCACACTCTGATGCTCAGGGGTTACTCCTGGCTCTGCACTCAGGAAATACGCCTGGTGGTGCTCAGGTGACCATAAGGGATACTGGAATCGAGCTGGGTCAGCCCTGTACAAACTAAATGCCAGATCCTCTGCACTTTTGCTCTGCTAGAGGTGAGGACTTCTTAAGGAATGAGATAATCACAGGGGGACCTTGGCTTAAGGGTAGTGTAAGGGTCGTACTTTGCAGTGGTGCTAAATATGCACATGCATGTACAGATTTCATGTTTGCTTATAAATATATCGTCTGATTAGTGCCTAATTATGCAGCTAGGGGACATGTAAGTTAATAACGTATGTGGGGCTTTATATGAAGAAAAGAGAAAAAAGCTAAACATTTAATTTACTGAGTATTTACGACCAACAAACTGGACCAGGACTCCAAAGTTCTCTGCTTTTCAGACGGTAATCACGAGGCTCCCAGGGATAGAGCTATAAGATTCCTTTGTCTAACTCAAGGTCCCTCAGTTTTACATTAAACAGGAGGGCGATTTAATTTGTTTATTTGAAAATTTTCCTGTACTATCTCTCTTTTCCTGTTCCCTATCACCCATTTAACTACATACATCATTAGGATTAAAACAATGTCATGCCTGAATGATAGCACAGCAGGTAGAGCATTTGCTTTGCACACAGCCAACCCTGGTTCTATCTCTGGCATCCATATGGCCCCCTGAGCACTGCTGAGGGCAGAGCCAGGAGGAACCCCTGGGCATTGGTGGATGTGACCCAAAAAATGCAAAATAATAATAATAATAATAATAATAATAATAATAATAATAATAATAAACAATGTCATGAAACTTGCATAGCACCCCAATTCATTTGTAGTTTGATTTCAAACACAGCACTAGATTTTTCAGAGATGTAATAATCCTATCTATAAATAAGGACTTTGCTAAATTGTAAGACTTTATTTTACACTGATCTATTTCCCAAATTTCCTCCCTCTATACATGAAACCCTGACCATTTCCATAATCCTACATAGCAATTTGCTATTTGAAAGTGCTTTTCTGTTACATTGACTCATAAACCCCACCAACTAATTCAACTGTCTAGTACTGTGAGGTAAGAGAGAATCAAAATGCTACTTTAGCCTTTTGAATTGAGTCAAGCAAATTAAACAACAAATCAAGAAATTGTTTCAGACTAAATAAAGTTTACACTCTGCATCAGCTACAGTTTTCATATCTTAAGATAAAGGGTAAGGTTATTGATAAATAAACCAACTTCATTTATTAAAAATTGACCAAATTTATATCTCTTCAAAAAACACCTCTGCAAATCACAAATTAGAAACGATAACACTAGGTCAAATGACTCAATTTGCAATAAATAGATAAATTGGTTGTAGAGTTATCCCAGATGCAGGACACTTCTCAAATAATAGTTGAGATCCTCAGTAATGAAAAGAGAAATTTGTGATTCCTAGAACTACAGATAGAAGAAATACTTGTGGGTGGTGAGTGCACACAGATTTTAAAACACTGCCTCCAGTAAATGCCTAGTTCAGAAAAGAGTGCAGTAAAATAATACGTGCAGACATTTAGCAAATTCTCTTCATCTGCTCTTTTCCCCTATACATTTGTTGATGGTTGTTACCCTTCAACAACCATTATTGCACTCATCAGGGAAGACTGAACATTTATTTAATTGGTTCCTATGTTCTAGACACACCTGCAGCAAAGTTTAATATCATTAGGTCACAGAAAAAACTGTAACACCAACACCCATCTGAAAAACAAACATATAAAGTCTTAGGAGACTGGGCTGGAGCGATAGTCCAGCGGGTAGGGCCGTTTGCCTTGCGTGCCAGCCGGTGCCAGCCCGGGTTCAATCCCTGGCATCCCATATGGTCCCCAGAGGACCGCCAGGAGTGATTCCTGAGTGCAAAGCCAGGAGAAACCCCTCAGCATTGCCGGGTGTGACCCCCAAAAAAATGTCTTAGGGGACTGGACAAGTATCACTGTATCACTGTCTTCCCGTTCATCATCTATTTGCTCAAGCGGGCCCCAGTAACATCCCCATATGTCCTGTCTCATGCTAGCAGAGCCCAAGGGCAAATGTTTGCTCCAGGAACACAAAGAGCCTCAATCCATTCCAGAATGAGGTCTATAATTGTTAATGGTATTTGGCATATCAAATACAACACGGGTAGCTTGCCAGGCTCTGCCATGCAGGTAGCATACTCTTGTAGTCATTTCTAAGTCCAGCATTTATTGATGAACCCGGCGGCTGGGCTGTGATAGGCTGGTCTGCTGGGTGGAGTTCTGATGAGAGAGAAGTCCCGATGTGGAAAATGGAGGCCCTCATGGAGTGGGGGGCTCATGGACTGGACAAGCACTGATTACAATTTTTTGTCTCATCCCTTTCACACATAGCTAACTGAAAAGCAACACACCTTCACTGAAGCATATTAGTTTTCAATACTGAAGTTCTCAATACTATCATGGACCATATCTCAGTTATGAAGCCCAGCAGAGAACTGAGAACTTTCTCCACAGCTAAGATTCCAGTAAGAAATGAGCATGTAAGAGTATATTGTGTAACTGGTTAGACCTTTTTTTTTTATAGAATGCACCAATTTATTTTAACCTATATTGACAAATACTATAGCATCTGTGGTACAGTGTTAACTGTCCATAAATCTAGTGGGCAAATTCTGAGTCACTTCACCATTCAGAGAAACAGAAAGTAGGTTTCTGCAGTGGAGAAATTGGTGAAACCGGGATGGGGGAGACAGAGAGGGCAGGAGACAGAGGTGATTGCAGATACCCTGGGGTCCCTCACCATGTTGGCAAATCCAAACTCAGAAAAAAACACAAGCTAGCTCACCATCTGGCCAGGGCCGGAGGAGGAGATGTGCTGTCTCTTAGGAACTCAGGGAGAAGAAAAGTAGTTTCCACCCACTGACAAAACCTCCTGATATGAATGAAACCCACCCAGATAGGAACATCTTTGTAATTGTATATCTCGTGGTGGTGGTTAGACCTTTCTATTGCTGGTTTTCTCAAAGCACCAAATGAATATACCACACACACACACACACACACACACACACACACACACACACCCACACCACATGCCATGCTTTTCATACAGGAAGCCCAGTTCAATCCCTGCTACCACGCACACCTACAGGAGCGGTCCTTGCATAAAGCATTAAAAGAAGACCCTGGGTGAGGATCAAAATAATCATATACAAACCCACGCCCAGGAACATACACAGTTTATCTATAAAGCAGTAAAATTAATTAGTTTGTATAAGGAGCTCAACTAACTGTTGTAAAATATATGAGTTTAAAAAAAGAGGATCATAGATTATTTTTAATGCTTCACTTTTTACATTTAATAAAAACCATGTCTTTTCCTTGGTGATGAAAGGTCAGGAATACTTCTTTTCACTTTATGTGATAATAATTGAGGTCTAAAATTAACATACATACACACAACAGTCAGGAAATTAATCAGTCTCCACTCTTGCGGAAAAATAAGTAATTAAACTGACAGGTAACAAACATTCAAGTATAATTACCAGCAATAGTCTCACATGCACACACACACACACACACACACACACACACCTGATGATTAATAGCAATAGATTCCATAGAAGTGATTCATAAAGAGGCAAGCGGGTGGCATGGAGATAATATATAAATGATTAATAATCAAACTCTTTCCAGCCCTTGAAGGAAGAAATGAGGAGAAAAAAGGAGTTATCTTTCCCAGCAGCTGCCAGCAAGAGAACTTTTTTCTTTACTTTAAGCAAACCAGGGAGATGTTGAAGATAGAAATTTGTAAACAGAAATTACTCATGGAATACTGAGTAAATCATTTAACTCTTCTGCATCAAGTTCTCATTTGTAAATGGGACAATATGACAGCTCAGGTCTTCTCAACTTTTGCTGAAAGACTAATTATTGCTATTTTCTATAAGTGTTGGTTCTTAGATAACCAACTCAGTGAGAGAATAAAGGAAAATTAGGCCAAAAAGGTTTAACATAAAAGACTCCGAGAGACAAATGTTGAATATTTGCCGATAATTAAAATGAAGAATCTCTGAGGTTCAAACCTCAAAGTACTGATTCATGCACCAGAAAGTGTGTATTGAATAAATTGTCTACTAAGCACATGTATCTAAATTCAGCAGCTTTGATATATCTACATCTTCCTAAATAGAAAATCTTTTAAGTTGACTTTTCGAGACATTTCAGCAAAACCTTTTCTTTTTTCTTTTTCTTTTTTTCATTTTTGGCCAAAGCAGCCTCTCTCTTTTTTTAAATATTTTATTATATCACCGTAAGATATACAGTTACAAAGACGTTCATGTTTGGGTTTCAGCCATACAGTGTTCCAGCACCCATCCCTTCACCAGTGTCCATTTCCCACAGCCAATGTCCCCAATTCCGTCCCCATTCCCCTAGCCTGCCTCTATAGCAGGCTTTTTATCTCTTCTCTCTTTCTCCTCCTCTCTCTCTCTCTCTTCCTTCTCTTGCACATTGTGGATTGCAATACATACATTCAGAGGTCATCGTGTGTATTCCTAGGCTGGTATTATCATATTCAACAATTATTAGCACACAGTTCTCTTCTCTGTCTTACCTAACCTCTGATTTCCACACGGTTGCAATAGATTCCACCTATTGACAAGACCTCCTGATCCATGAGCAAAACCTTTTCTTTCAAGCAAATGATCAGTCTTGAAGAAAACAGTAAATGATCAGTCTTGAAGATTCCTTGCTGAAGGACAGCGAGGAATCTTTTGTTCAACACATTATAGTTGTAATCTTCAAAAAAAATTAATTCCACGGCAATAAGATAATACAAGGCTTGCCTTGTACACAGACTACCTATGTTCAGTCTGGAATGCCACATATGATCCTCCAAACTCCAGCAAAAGTAATCCTTAACATAGAGCCAGGAGTAAGCCCTGACAACAGTTGAATGTGACTAAAAATCAAAACAAAAATTTATGGGGCATTTCTATTTCATGTATAATATTTGTCCTGCTGAATAACAAGCTTTGCAAGATAATCAGAATGCTGACACCCAATAAAGATTTTTTTTCTAGAAAAGGTTTCAGGTTTCATGGACAAGAAACAATAACTTCTGGTAATGAAGATTTTTAGCAAAGTAATTGTGTCTATAACATTAAGTTACAAAAGAGTTTAAGTAATTAATTAGAAGAGTATTTAAAAAATTGTATTTAACCCATACTCTGCTTAACTATCAAACATGGATTAAGTTTCATTTAAAGAAATAAAAATAGTGAGAGAAAATTGGCTCTTGCAAAG
The DNA here is from genome assembly GCA_021461705.1 of Cryptotis parvus. Lineage (NCBI taxonomy): Eukaryota > Metazoa > Chordata > Mammalia > Eulipotyphla > Soricidae > Cryptotis > Cryptotis parvus. The sequence goes on along the minus strand of JAJIBD010023732.1, from coordinate 55,280 downwards.
TGATCAAATTATATGGCCAGGAATAGCCGAGTCTGGTATTTTCTCTACAGTTATGTAACTGATAATCTTTACATTACTCAGTCAGGGTAAAAAAAATTTTTAAATATTTTAAAATAATTCCTTGTATCTGCTCTATATTGAGTCATTGAGAAGTATAACTTCTAAATACTTCTTTGCAGTAAACCCCAAACAGAACTTTTAGAAATTGCCATTAAGGTTAAATATTTCACTATGGATGTAGATAGCCAACTATGTAATTATGAATGTAAAATATGAATATTTCAAATATTAACTATTTTAAATAAAAAAATACTAATCTTGGACAACTCATTCAATCCCAACTATTTTCTGTGACTAACGATCAACATGAGTAATACACTAATACCAATGTCATATTTTACATAATATTCATCAATTTCCTGATAGATTTTTAAATTAATATTTAAAGTGAAGTAATTCTAAATTTTTTAAAAGAAAATACTTAAGTCCGTATTGATTTGCAACTTTGAAAAAACTGAAGAAAAAAAAGCAAAACTAATTGTGAACAGAAAACATCTCTGACTCACTCTATCTTGGCACATAAGTATAACACCTGACAATTGTGCTAGTGTTCTTTTTTCACATGAAGCATTATTTATTTATTTTTATGACAGTGTAAAAATTGAAATACATAACAACTCTATTGACAGATACGATCTCATTTCACATATAAAGAAATGTCACCATCTAAAAGTAAGTGACTCACTTAAGTTTGCAAGTGAGAAAAATTCAGAAAGACCAATCTTATCAATGTCTTATAAAGATATTATTTCTGTCTTTCCTATTTTCTGTATTCTGGTGTTCCCCCCAAAAAATAAAAAAATGATAAAGGAATTTCCTCTGGATTCTCTGCCTAAGAAATTTCATTCTTCCATAAAATACACACCTATGTTATATATACAACTTGTATTTTTGGAAGGAGATATATTATTTGGAATGTACTTAACTGTCTTCTAACTAGTAACTGGTGAATCCAGTTTAAAATCAATCCTGATAGGTCTATTATATCATGCTGACTCACAAACATTTGAAAGCCTATACATTCAGCTTTTTGTCCCAATTACCCCTACAAATCTTTACATACAGACTCTGTCTTTTGTGTAGAAATGCTGTTCCAGATAAGACTTGCACTCATTCTGTGACCCTGGGCCAATTCAATCTCAATGAGCCCTTTCTATCATTATGTGCAAAATGGAGATACCAATAATGCCTACTTCAGAAGCTTAGTGTAGATATCAAATAATATGGCTCATGTGCATACCCAATACAGGACGGTCTCTCTTATTTTATTATAACAACAGTACTCTAGAAATAGGTGATTATATCTAGGGCTTTTAGGTGCGGTCCATGATTTTCTTCATCTACTATTATTTTCAGTATGAGGCTAGAAAATACATTATGCAGGTTATCATTTTCATAGAAGGATGGCAATAAAATAAGGTCAGAAAAAATTAAAGCAAGCAAATTCATAATAAAGGAAAATAATGAAGAAAAAAAAGCAGGAGTGGGGAGTCAGATTGTCATAAGAGCCTTCCCCCAAACTGGATGTTCACCGTCTGTCTTCCTGTCCATTGTAGCCCACATGTTGAGGGCATGTGTGTTCCCAGGGGTGCCAACTCAGTAGAAGTGATGAAATGGAAAGAATAAGGAAACGCCAGGGACAGGACAATAGGAACAAGAATAAGGAGAAAGGTGTGAGGAGTAAAATAGTCTGTACAAGGGGAATTAAGGAAAATATAACAAGAAGAAAAGGAGTAGGAGAGTTTTGAGAAAGTGAAGGAAATGAAAAACAAATGTTACAAAGTGAAACAAAATATTATAGGTAAGAAAATAATTCACAGAAAGAGAGACTTGAAATGACAACACATAGAAATGCTAAAAATAAATTATCATTTGTTTTTACCATTTAGTTATAGGAAGAGGATGAAAAGATCTAAGGAAAAACTAAAGAGAATCAATGCCCAAAGTGCAACAGGGACAAAGAGATGACTCAATAATTTTTTAAATTATTAAAATTTTATTTTTAGTGATTAAAATTATTTTTAGTTCAGTTAAAAATTTTTGGGAAAAAATATTTGTTTTTGGAGGTGGGGGGGGGGGGGGGGGGGGTGGGGTGTTGGGGTGGGGGGGGAGCAGGGGGGTCGCGGGGGGGGGGGGGGGGGGGGTGGGTGGGGGGGGGGGGGGGGGGGGGGGGGGGGGGTGAGCTCATGCAGCAAATGCAGGAGGTCCAGGTTTGATGGCAGTGCAGCATATTCCCAGGAGCACTGCTGGGGATGCCCCCACCCCATCACCACCAAAATAATAATAATAAAAGTTGAATGAACAAATAAAAAAAGAGTCATGGTGATGGTGAAGAAAATAGCGATTGAAGTGGAATGAAGAAAAGTCACAAGAGTATGTGCATCAGGAAAAATCAAGTAAAGGGTGATGAACTGAAGTAGGTGCTTAAAGATACTACTGCTGCTCTTAGGTACCAAAAAGAAAGATACGACTGCCACTACTGTCTTAGTCTGCTTGAGCTGCAATAGCAATAAACCATAGACTGGCTGCTTTAATTTTGGAAATTTATTCTCCCACATTTAGAGACACTGGAAGTCCAAGATCAAGGTGCAAGCAATGTTGGTTTCTGTTGAGGATTCTCTCCTTGGGTTATAGACAGAAGCTTCCTGCTGTTCTTACCTACTGGTGGAGTAGGAAGAAAGAAGATAAGGAAGGGATGGGAGAGAGAGAGAATAGGGAGGGAGGAGAGAGGAAATGGAGAAAAGGAAGATAGAGCAAGGGTAAAGAAAAAAGACAGAGAGAGGGAGAGGAGGTAGAGAGGATGGAGAACTGGCGTTTCTTCTTCCGCAGCACTGATCTCAAGAGAATGCCATTCTCACTTTAAGACTATCTCATGAGCCCACCTCCAAATAGCTCATGTTGAAAGTTACAACTTCAATATATTAATTTGAGGCATGGGAAGAAATTAAATCTGAATACTTAGCTACACTAACTATAGAAAGTTGGGAATATAGGGCTATGTAGTTTATTTACTTTGTGCTTCAAATATTAAATTGATAAATATTGATTACATGATAACTTTATAAATAAAAATATGTTTCAAATAAATATATCATTCATAGGTGTTCATAGCTTCTTTCTTGCCTCTATAAGCAAAGTAGATGTTTATTTTTCCGTAAAAGTCTCGATCTATCTCTTTATGTATATGCTCTCATTCTATTGTGTGATTTAAACTATAAAGTCTTAGGTGATACCGTTTCCAAAGGATTGTGAAATTTAGACTTTCTGGATGTTTCTTAAGTATACGCAGCTTCCAAAGTCACAATAAGTTTATTAAAGCAGAAAATCAGAGAAGATGTGCCCTCTCCCAAGAATGTGAAACAATATTTGTTTGTTTGGTTTTTCTGAATCATAACGCACAAATAAGAAGATTGTGCAGAAAGTCATATCTGAAAGAGATCCTAGAAATAATAGATAAATGAAGAAGAGTGCAAAAGAAGAATAAAATCTAAACCAATGTTTGCATGAGTTTATAATCTTATTTTCCATGTATAGCATTCAATATAAATAAGCCATTTGCTTCTCAGACATAAGTAAACTGCTTAATTTTTTTTAAAAAGTAGCAAACCAGGATCTGCCAAATTTTGTTTACTTTAAAAAATTTTTGAATATCAATTATAGGAAAGCTCACATTTTGCTTATATTAACTTAAATTAACGGAAGTAAAAATAGCTTCTTAACTTTTATGTAAAGGAACTTCCTGAAAACAATTTAGTAGCAGATGACGGAGATGAATATGCCCCAAACAACGATATTATATGTCATTACCCGGTGCTACATCTAGAATGTGATTCTGTAGGAAAACATAAAATATGAAAGGCTAATTTAAAAAAAAATAAGGAGAAATAAAATGAAAAAGAGAATCCCATTTTTAGGAATAAATTTTATAGTGACTTACCACTAAGACTGAAAGATAGTCAAGGAAATCAACAGATTTCTTTAGAAAGCTAATGCCCAATACATTTACAACCAGATGCCTGAAAAGACCCTATAGATGTCAATATGGCATCAATTAGTTAAAGACATATTTGTACTCATACAGGAAAATGGAAAGTATTCATCAAAAGGACATTGTAGGTGTGTATTTTAAAAGAACATTTAAAGATGACCACATATTGCTCAATATAAAAGCAAATCACAGGCAGTATAGAAGACATGATCACATTTATATAATATCATGTGTATATGCATATATTTAGATGAATCAAGAGAAATTAAATAAGAGGAGCACCACTTTGGAGAAAAAAATTAATTTCTAAAATTCTTATTAAATATTACCAAAGTCGATATTTATAGGGGTTTTATTTCTATATTATTTGATTTTTTCCACAACTTTAATATAAGTAATTAAGCGATGTCTTAATACAAAAAGGCATTGAAATCTATAAGCATGCTTTTAAATTATAAGGAAGAATAATATAGAAAAGGTAATGGACACACATGTACTCAGCAATAGCTTAAGACACACTTTAAATTCTTTACAATAGGTCAATGTAATTTTATTATCAGAAAAATAATAAAGCTTGGAATAAATGAAAGGTCCCATTAAAGCTGTATTATGCTAAGGCACTTTCTCCATGCCTGACTGTCCTGTTCCTATGCTCCTGCTGCTGTAGATTATAACTCCTCTTCTCACTAAGCCCTAACCAAAACCAGGATTTCCGCCAGGGATCTAGAGATGACTACAAGAGTATGCTACCTGCACGGCAGAGCCTGGCAAGCTACCTGTGTTGTATTATATATGCCAAATACCAGTAACAATTGTAGACCTCATTCTGGAATGGATTGAGGCTCTTTATGTTCCTGGAGCAAGCAGATGCCCTTGGGCTCTACTAGCATGAGACAGGACATATGGAGATGTTACTGGTGCCGGCTCGAGCAAATCGATGATGAACGGGAAGACAGTGATACAGTGACAGTGATCTGGTTCTAGAAAGCAATCCCTGTAATCTGTGACCTCTATGGATAGGTAAGAATAGATTTAGACCGTTTTTTTTTGTACATTTTATGGCTCAGCTACAGGTAATCTGTTGTTAACACTTTGGAGAAGTGCAATACCAACCCAGACATACTGCCTGGCATATGACTTTAAGTCACTGAAGAAGCTCCTATACATACTAATGCAAATGTATTAAATGGTATATAGTACCTATACAAAGAGCAGTAAAAGAGAGAGGGAGGGGAGGGGAGGGGAGAGGAGGGGAAGGAAGAGGAGAGGAGGGGAGAGGAAGGGGAGGGGAGAGGAGGGAGAGGAGGAGAGGAAGGGAGGGGAGAGGAGGGAGAGGGAGAGGAGGAGGGGGAAAGGAGAAGAGAGGAGAGGAAAGCAGAGTAGAACAGAGGAGAGCAGAGGAGAGGAGAGGGGATTGGAGGGGGGGGAGGGGAAAGGGAGAGGAGAGGAGGGGAGAGGAGAGGAAAGGGGAGGGAGGGGGTTTATTAAGTGCAATCACAAGTCAAATCAAAACTAGAGCAGTCAGAATGTTTATCACCTTGACACCCTGGCATTAGGCATTGTATAGCAATACTGCTGCGCTATGAGCATATATTAATAATATCAATATTATTATAAACTATGATACCTCTATAACTATATTTTGGTAAAACATACTGATTTTAAAAAGTGGAGAAGGGGCAGGAGTGACAGTACAGCGGGTAGGGCTTTTGCCTTGCATGTGGCAGACCTAGGTTCCATCCATGGCATCCCATATACTGTCAGGAGTAATTCCTGAGTGCAGAGCCAGGAGTGACCCCCTGAGCTTTGCCAGGTGTGTCCCCAAAATATTAAAAATATAACTTAATTAAAGTAAATAAATAAATAGCTTGAAAAAAAATTAAATTTAGGGATGATTGCCATGGGTTTACTTTGCTGTTGATTCATTGAGATACCATTATTTAGAAACTTATTCATGATTTATTTTCAGACATTAACAGATAAGCTATATCTTTTCAGTTTTCTTAAATATTAAATAGCCATTAGACTGTGGCCCTTGGGAAATGTTGAATATTAGGTATGATGTGGTATGCTCCATACCTAGCATAATGTTTGTCATAGCAGATGCTTAAAAATAGCCCTGCCTACACCTCCCAAGAAAACCCAAATGGTTGCTTTCTTGGCTCCCCCTACACACATATACAGGAAAACTGCCAGCCTGAATAGTTGAAGAGGTTGGAAAGAGAAGTTTCTCCAGCTGCCCTAGTAGTATATGTGAGAATGTCATACATGACAACCTTTAATATCTGTACTGCAAACCACAATGCCCTAAAAAGAAAGAGGAGATGAGAGAGAGAGAGAGAGAGAGAGAGAGAGAGAGGAGAAGAAAAAGAAAAGTGCTTGCCATAGAGGCTTGGCTTGGGGGATACTTGGGACATTGATGGTGGGAAATGTATACTGGTGTAGGAAGGGTATTGGAACATTACATGACTGAAACCTAATCATGAACAACTTTGTAGCTGTGTCTCTCACTGTGATTCAATTATAAAAATAGATTTTTTTTAATGTTAAAAATAATGTAAATCAGGGGCTGGAGCAATAGCCCAGTGGGTAGGGCGTTTGCCCTTGCACCGGCCCATGCCGGCCCGGGTTCAATCCCCGGCATCCCATATGGTCCCCCGAGCACCGCCAGGAGTAATTCCTGAGTGCAGAGCCAGGAGAAACCCCTGAGCATTGCCGGGTGTGACCCAAAAAAGCAAAAAAAAAAAAAAAGATAATAATAATGTAAATCAGTAGTAGTTCCAAAACTTCTAAAGAGAAACAACAAAAATATTTTTTTGACAGCAGGCAATGCTCAGGGGCTCGTGATGGCTTAGTGAGGGGCTCCCAGTAGTAGTCAGTGGATATGAGCTTCCTGATGGCAAAGCATGAACTTTGTAGAAAAGTACTGTCTTGAGGTTTGGTCCTGGTAGCAAACATCTTATAATTTCTCAGATCCTCCCTAAAGTGAAGGGTCTAAGGTGGTCAGCAAGGTGGTTCATATCCATGTAAGACCAGCATCATCAGGGAACTTGGATAAATACAGAATCTCAGCTCTTACTCTTGAGCTATTGACTCGCAATCTGAATTTTAATAAAATTACTAATTGAGTTGTATGCACAATAGATTTGATAAGTCCCGGATTTGGTTTTAGAAAACAGAAGAGGCTTAACAGGGAGTGGAGAGAGATTAAGGCTGGAGGGAGTATCACCCCTCCAGCTGCCCCTGAACTTCTATGATAGAAAAATTTAAATACCCATAAAAACTCTTTAAGTTCAGCATGTTTAAGAGGTGAAGGTAAGGATTAATAGGGGAGCACATGATTAATTACCCTAAAGTATTACTTATAAAGATACATAAATGTGTGGGTCAATGAATATTTTTAAATAGACAAGTAGCACAGAATAAAATAAACATAAGAGAACTGTTTTATTTAAAATAAGAATGTCACCTAGAATCTCGAACTGTCTATGAAGCCCTGGTTTGAAAAACCACAGACCTACAAATGCTTGTTGTGGGTAAATTTAAGTGGGAAGAGTAAGGATCAAAGAAAGTCACCAGATCTTATAGTTTTGTCATTGATTGAGTCGAGGAAGCCAACAGTCACATATCAGAGCGTTATTTGGGCCTGCAGCAAAACCTGGGTCAACAAACCTATGTTTGAACCATGTGGCTCTTGAGTCAGCTTAATGTCAGGAAGCAGCTGATCTTTGACTGGCTTCTACAGTACCACAGAAACAGAAGTCTTTATAACCAACTGAGACAGCTCCCACCTGCCCAAGCAGTAGACCATAATTGTGCTTAATGAAGCATTTCTCAAGTCTTGTATACTGGAAAGCAGGTGGACCAAAAGCATAAATGGAAATCACACTTGGTGGTTTAAACCAAAAGGGACAATCAAACCATCATTGTTGATCGCTCAAACACACTCTGAAATGTCAGTGAGAAAAGCAAGTTCATTTCAAGGCGTCATAGTTTTTGTAAACATAGATAGGAGAAAAGGAATTTCCCAGGTTAAAGGTCTGATTTTTCACTCAACTTCTCATTAAATGAAAATTCAGAGGCTGGAGTTGAGGTCAAATGCAAGGTCCTGTAGAAGATGAAATACATGCATATGTCTGGAAGTTTATATGTTTGGTCCCAGTGGTGTCTGCAACCTGCATGGGCTATTCAGAGTATTGATGTATTACCATCCCACATTCATAAGGAGATAAACATGTCTAAAGGGGCAATGGCAATTTTGAAGAGATAAACAAATACTATCATTATAAACAAGTTGGATTGAATGATAATTGTAAGCTTCGCTATAATTATTAGTAACATGTAGTTAGTTTACTGCCTGCCAAGAATGCCACATGTGTTATGTCACTGTTATTCACTTCTGACTCCCAGGAGCTAGAACATTTCCTGTGCATTGCAGAGACTTGACGGAGATATATGAAATAAGCACATCAATAAACGAAAATCTTTTCACTTGCCTCCAAGGATAGTTATTATAATTTTCATTATACAGAAAAAAGTAAGAGTCTTGGAGAAAAAACTGTATTTCTCAGTGTCCACTAGATACCACATGTTTGAAACAGGGGACAGGGTTCCTCCTGCAGAACAGATGTGTACACATGTATGGATTGTCATGATAACTAGGATATTGAACACTTAATCTGTACTAGTTATTTCATTACCAATGTTACATATTCTATACCCTTTCATCATCCTCCAAATTCCTTATTAGATCACTTGTGTCACTTGTCTTCCTTTTGTTCATCAATTTGCTCAAGCGGGCACCTGTAACATCTTCATATGTTCTGTCACATGCTAGTGTAGCTGAAGGGCAACTGCTTGCTCCAGGAATGTGAAGAGCATCAAGCCATTATTTCAGGTCATGGGAATGAGGTCTTTAATTGTTACTGGTTTTTGGCATAGCAAATACGACATAGGTAGCTTGCCAGGCTCTGCCGTGCAGGTGGGATACTCTTGTAGTAGCCTCAAATCTCATGTATGTATTGATGAACCTGTGCCTCGATGGTCATGAGGTACCCAGGAGGGAAGGCAGGTTCAGCCCTGGCCCACCATCCCAGCAGAGCCACACAAGAAGCCAGAGGAATACCCACACAATGAGGGTTGCCGTTTTCAAACTCCAGACTCCACAGCTTGTCATAGCTCCACCCAGCATAAGAGCTGATCACAGCCCTGCTCATCAGAGTCCCACAGCTGTCTATTTCAAGCCCAGGTATGCCTGATCCAGAGACTCAGAGACACAGAGTAGAACTGCTACATTTCTCCTTGTGCCCTTATAGATACTATATTCTTATTGCCAGAGAATAGAAATAAAATTCTGCAAGGTTAAATAACTGCCCAAGTCCATAAATACAGTAAAATTTTAATCAGTTATTTAAACTTCAGGAAGGATTTTAAAATATTACTTACAATAAGCTGTAGCAGAAAATAGATCAAAGGATATGTGAAGAAAGTTCTGATGCAAACTACCTGTTAACAGTATGCATACACAGAGTTTTCTGGCAGACTGTCTCACAATAGAGTTATTATGTAGAATTTACTAGTGAGACTGTTCTCATGCTACAAATACACAGACTCTGCAACCCTAGATCATTTCTCTGCACACTTCCTTGTTGGCTGTTACTAGCCCAAGAAAGAGTCTAATGGATGCTGCTTGAAGTTAGACATAAAGCAGGTTTTTCTTGTTTTTCTGTTACTTAAAAGTCTGACAAGACCTTGTCATCTGAGGCTAGTCAGGAAGACTGAGTTAACATACTGTTACACATTCTTTTGCTTATCTTACCTCAACTAGATTGCACCCCCTGCAGATTTTTGGCTCCTGGTTGTCTCCTTCCTATTATCTCTAGGAAATAGAAATTCTTTCCTATGCAAAGAATGTGAAATGTCTTTGTAAAGTAAACTAGGCACAAGCATTCCTGGGCTTGAAATACTCTCCTCTGAAGGGCAGGTCTCTGAGTGGTGGGTCCTTGTAGGCTGGGTTTCTGACAAGCCAGGCTGGAGACTGGATTAATCTGTGGGCTGGAGACTGGATTAATCTGCTCGGTGGAGATCTTACCAGCTGAAGAGTGTGGATTGTGAATATCTCTACCAGCAAGGTGTGGGGGGTTTCCCTGGGCTCCTCCAAGGCTCCATCGGGATGGTGGACTCGGTCGGAAGTTGCTCGTGGTTCATGGAATGCAAGGGGTTCAACTGGGAAAGCTGGTTTCTGCTCTGCCGGGTGTACAGTGCCCAGATTTAAGAGTGATCCCTCCATTCTGTACACATCCTCTAGTTCTCCGTCTTTATCCACGAACTCCAAAGACTTACCAACCTGGTGCGACATCGGCAACTATCGCCCCATCTGCCTGTTGTCCGTCATCTACAAGCTGTTTACACGAGTCATCCTGAACAGGATTAGCAGAACACTAGATGAAGGACAACCATGCGAGCAAGCAGGCTTCCGGAAAGGATTCAGCACAATCGACCATATCCACACAGTAACCAAGCTCATTGAGGTTTGTAGGGAGTACAAGATGCCGCTCTGTCTCACGTTCATTGATTTACAGAAAGCCTTTGATTCTGTGGAGACTGAAGCAGTCATCGAAGCCCTAGCCAAACAGGGTGTTCAAACCCAATACATCAAGATCCTTCGTGAGCTGTATTATGGATTCACCACCAGGATGTCACCATTCTACAAAAAAGTGATCATTAATGTGAAAAGAGAGGTTCGACAGGGTGATACCATTTCACCAAAACTCTTCAGTGCCACCCTCGAGAACATCATGCGACAATTAGAATGGGAAGGAATGGGAGTGAAGATAGATGGTCGGCAGCTACACCACCTCCGCTTCGCTGATGACATGGTTCTAATAACACCAAACATTAGCCAAGAGGCACAAATGCTGGCTGACTTCGACCGAGAATGTGGAAAGATAGGTCTACAGCTGAATCTAAAGAAAACAATGTTCATGAAGAATGAACTAGTTCCTGAGGCCCCATTCACTCTCAATGGAACAAACATCTCTGAATGCAGCAGTTATGTGTACCTAGGTCAAGAAATCAACATGATGAACGACCTAAAACCTGAGCTGCGCAGGAGGAAGAGAGCGGCATGGAATGCCTTCAAAGGCATCGAAGAAATAGCTAAAGGACAAGAACCTCCGCCAGGCACATCTCTTTGAGTCCACTGTTCTCCCTGCATTAACATATGCCTCAGAGACCTGGGCCCTACGAAAGAAGGATGAGAATGCTATTCAGGTCTCCCAGAGAGGAATCGAAAGAGCTATGCTTGGAATATCACGCCTCACTCAAGTGAGAGAAGGAATCCGGAGTTCTGACCTCCGTCGCTATTCCAGAATCAGGGACGCTGTCTTGTTTGCCAAGGCATAGAAAATCATATGGGCTGGACATGTAATGCGATTTGGAGACAACCGCTGGACTAGAGCCATTACCTACTGGATCCCACGGGATGTCAAAAGATCACGTGGCCGCCCACCTACAAGATGGTCAGACTTCCTTGTAAAGACCCTGAAGGAACGGTTTGAGGCTCTTCATGTTCCTGAATCAACCAGATGCCATTGGGCTACATTGGCACATGATAGGGTCCAATGGAAATGTTACTGGCGCCCACTCGAGCAAATCAATGAATAACGGGATTCAAGTGAAGTGATCAAGTGAAGGTAAACTATACAAACTTAACTCTAAGTTGTATTGCCCTTTGAGACTGTGAGATATAAGGGAGTCAGGGTCCTTGTTTAAGTGGTCAGTCAGTTGCCAAGATGAGAGCTATGATCCCTCTGGCTGGTAATTATTAAAAATATTAATGGAAATATGTCTTGTTCCTGGAGTCTCATCTCTGAGCCTCAGACCCGACAGGACATATTTGGAAAAGGAGAAAAAAAACCACGGTACATAAAAATTTTTTATTTTATGTTATCAAAATCATTTGATTTTATAATTACTTCTTATTGATGTCTTATTTATAAACTAAACGTAATAAGAAATATGTGTGTAAAAGGAACAGCATAGCTGGTATGATAGAGTTTCAGGCATTGGCTACGAATCTCTGAACTTATCCCCTGAAGGTAAAAGGACTCACTATGAATATGGAAGATGAAAGAGAGTTTGAATCTCAAGCAAGATATTCATCACTGTGCTGCTCAGTTTGTGTTTCTCCAAATGCACACAAACACACAATGACACGTGCAATAATCCATGGATTATGCTAATACATGATAGTGTCCCTTGCTCTGAAATGCAACTGATGAATTCAATCCTTGAAAGAATATATTCAAATGTTTTCAAGAAGTTTGTGAAGAGAAGAGCTAACTACAGATTTTCCTGGATTAGAATGCTCTGATTTGGTTTTCTGTGCCTTAATATTAAAATTTACATGACCTTTATTAAACAGTTTATGAAATTTATAAAACATATAACATTTGTCAATATGAACCCTTGAGAAGCATAAACTCTTCTGTTTTTTTTTTCTCCGCTAATCTTAGCTCAGAGGGTGATTAATTAAGTTTGTAATTAAATAAATAAGCAAAGCAATTATTCTATCACTATCTTCCCGTTCATCTATTTGCTCCAGTGGGCACCAGTAATATCTCCATATGTCCTGTCTCATGTTAGTAGAGCCCAAGGGCATCTTCTTGCTCCAGAAACTTAAAGAGCCTCAAACCATTCCATCAGGTCATGGGAATGAGATCTATAATTGTTACTGGTATTTGGCATATCAAATACGATATGGGCAGCTTGTCAGGCTTACCATGTGGGTGGCATACTCTTGTAGTCACCTCTAAATACAGCATTTATTGTGAACCACGTGGCCACAAGAGGCCGCAGGAGCTGGGCTGTGATAGGCCTGTCTGCTGCTGGGTGGAGTTCTGACGAGAGGGAAGTCCAATGTGGAAGATGGCGGCCCTCATGGAGTGGGGTTGGGGGTCGTCTGGCTTGTTGTGAGGCCCTGCTGGGGTGGCGGGCCAGGCACCGCAGCAGGGCCTCATAAGATATATAGCTCAACTAATAAAGCAATTATTAGTTGAGCTATATATACTTCTAATTCTATCACTGTCTATGATTATAATAAACATGTGAACTGAAATACCTTCATGTAAGCCATTTGCATAGTTTTAAACCCTCTATGATTCCCTGAAAAGATAATATTAGGTCTAGAGAGATAAATATCTCAATGTGCTGGCATGGTATCACTTGTATCACTTGTCTTCCTGTTCATCATCGACTTGCTCAAGTGGGCACCAGTAACATCTCCATATGTTCTGTCACATGCTAGTAGAGCCCAAAGGCATCTGCTTGCTCCAGGAACATAATATGGTACACACTTTATATGGAGGGCCTCTGGTTCTGATCCCTTATACTGAATGGGTCCTCCAAGTACTGCCAGGAGCAACCCTTAAGCACAGAACTATAAATAGCCCCTAAGTAACCTCCCCTAAAGAAAAATATATGAGGTATCTCTTGGTTCCCAGTCCAGAACAAGAAATTGAAAACTGCAAGTCTGCATAGTACAGCAGGTAAGTCATTTGCCTTGCATACAGCTGGCCTGGGTTTGATCTCTGAAAACTCAGATATTCCCTGAGCTGGCAAGGAGCGATGTGTTAGCACAGAGCCAATAGTAATCCCTGAGTAGCAATGGATGTGGCCCCCAAAAAGCAAAACAAAATGAAAACATAAAAATGAAATTTTGGATGCAGACTTCCTCAGTTTAGATACCATGAATTATAATTAACCGAAATGAAGTCTTACTTGGGACTCAAGCGAAGCCCATGTATCTAATCAACACAATCAGTAAAGGCAGGGGTGCTCCTTTCTGATTTTTACTGAGACCAGTCCTCATCAAGAATAACGCCGGCGCCAGCCCACTGGCAATGGGAAAATGCCACTTCCTATTGTAAGAACTGAGTATTTTGTTCACATCTACCATTTTATCCATCAAATAAAACTCAGCAAAATCTCTTTGGGTAAAACAAATTTCCCTTTTACCTAGGACTTGGTAGTCTACCAAGCACCACTGTTTTAATTATTTTATTTCATTCTCACAAGCTTGATAGATATGCTAAGTTGCGTGGGACACGAAGGTTCAAAGAAGTTACATAATCTCTTGTATACAGCAGAATAAAAAATTCTCCATTTTGTGTCTATTAATTCCATAGAATTGTCTGGCCCTTCCCAAGTTTGAGATAGTTTCCAACTCCTCAGAATCTTCTAGTAAGTATCTCAGTTTCAATGCTGGAATCACCATTTACTTACATGTCTGAGAAAAAAGTTTTGGTGCCTTTTTGCTATGATGTATAATATTAAGTAATTTAAAAACATCAATTCACCCAGTCACTACCATAGAATCACATTCCTTTCTTCCCAATTCTGGACTGACAAATGGATCATGAATTGTATTTGAACATACTAAGTATCTATAGATCAGTGTTTTTCACCTTTCTCCTAAAGAACATAGTAATGGTCGATAAAACTTCCTGAGAGTTGGGGTGAGGGTGGGAAGAAACCAAATTTTTGTGAAGATAGTGCTGTGGGTCAATGGTAGATAGGACCAAAGTAAAGAATTCTTTCTGTTTCCTCTTAGAGGTTGACCAGAAGGGACTCTTTACAGATGGGAGGTGAAATCTTTTCTCTTATTGTTAAGAATAAATATGGCTGTAGATATGAGACTTCAAAGCAATGTAGAGACACAAAAGAATAGGTGATGCTTAGCTTAAAAGTTGACTAGATTTTCTGTAGCTTCAATTTCTGTATTTCATTCCCTCTAAGGACTCTCACCTTTACTCTCAACCTGCATCCAGATGCTGAGATGGAAGACATTAAATCTTGGGAAAGATCCCAAGTGATTGTTAGGAATACGCATACTAAAGTTCCCGGAATGTTTGTCTCACACACACACAACACACAATATCATTCCACAAGGCACTCCCAACAATACTCTGAGGTAGGCATTATGACTCTTCAAGTCAGAGATAAATCATAAAGTCACTTGTTAGAAATCATGACACCAACAGGAGAAAGAGCTAGGAGCTCTTTAGACTCCCTTCTCTATCTCTTGTCATTTTTACAATGCAATGAATATTCTGTCACCTAGATTTTGTTGTTGTTGTTGTTGTTGTTGTTATTGCTTTTGGTCACACCAGCAGTGTTCTGCAATTTCTGCACCCAGGGATCACATCCGGTGAGGCTCAGGAGCCCATACGGGTAGTAAGGATCAAACCCCAGTCAGCTGAATGCAAGACAAACACCTTACCCATCATGCCGTCTCCCAGCCCCTGTCACTTAGAGTTTTAGAGTCACAGCTTCAAACATGAAGCTCTCGGGCTGGAGCAATAGCACAAGTAGGGTGTTTGCCTTGCACATGGCCAACCCGGTTCTATCCCTGGCACCTGAGCAACACCAGGTGTACTTCCTGAGTGAAGAGCCAGGAGTAAACCCTGAGCATCGCTGGAAGTGACCTGAAAAGCAAATAACAACAACAAACAAAACCATGAAACTCTCCTTTTAAGATACCATTATTTTTGCACAAATAAGTAGTTTATTGAGGAAGTAACCATCTTCAGAGTGTCAAAAGAGAAGAGATAATGTATGTTCCAGTAACTAAATCATAGAACAATATACCCTTGACCCCAAAAAATTAGTATGAAAACTAGTATGAATGCTATTATATCATTCCCAAACCAAGTATTTCTTGTGGGTTTGTCATGGGGTTGAGCAATTTACAAAGGAAAAATGGAACTGTGTAAAGACGTTTAGACTAAAATCACAATGATCCAAACATATTAGTCATATCCAAACAACACAGACATTCTATCCTAATAAAAAACATTAATATAATTTCTTCATACATTTTCTTATAAAAGTAACAAAGATTACTTTATTACATTTTAATAAAGATTACTTTACATTCATTTTCTTATAAAAGTAATACAGATTACTTTTAGATATAATATCTGATGAATCCAGTGAACAACATGATGAGAAAAATTTCTACAAAGTTTAAACCAATTCTACTAACATTTCTAATATGTAACTATAGGTATACAAATCACTGTATCACTGTATCACTGTCCTCCCATTCATCATCATCATTTGCTCGAGCGGGCACCAGTAACATCTCCATATGTCCTATATCATGCTAGTAGAGCCAAGAGCATCTGCTTGCCCAGAAACATAAAGAGCCTCAAACCATTCCATCAGGTCATGGGAATGAGGTCTATAATTGTTACTGGTATTTGGCATATCAAATACGACACAGGTAGCTTGCCAGGCTCTGCCGTGCAGGTGACATACTCTTATTATTTAAAAACATTTTTAAGTGAATTCATTAAGTTGCAAACAAATTGCATGCACATTGACTGAAATGTTATTGAAAGGCTATGACTAATTTCTAATATATTAATTTAATGTTTAACATAGTAAATTAGTATGTAAATATTCATTTAACGTTAGAGCAGGTATTGCCTACTACAACCTATCAGTAACATTAAAATAGAGCATTTTCCCCTCAACTCAAGATAACTAGAAGTTAATACATTCAAAAGATATATAAAAGTCATGCCAGTTCATCCTGCAAGTAGAAAGATGACTGTCTAGGGAATCTGGGCTTTCTCAACCTGGTCTTTGGGACAATACAACGAATACTCCCCTGCAACCATGAAGTTTAATTAAATTTTATCCGGTGAAACCATAAGAGACTTTGATTCATACCCTCACCTTCTAGATACACTGTACTACGAAGTGTGGTTTCCAGGCTTCCTAACATGTAGAAGATTAAAAACAGAAACATAGAAGCTGGTAGGAGGTGATTCAGTCAGTAAGAAGACAGAAAAATCATAAAAGGCTGCACAAGAATCTAAGGAGCCACATAAAGGAAGCTGTTAGGCAAGAGGGCAGAAAACTTACGACTGAAGAGCACATCCCTCCTGTGACTCCAATGAGATAATAGACGGGATCATTAAGTGTGGTGCCAGGGACGGCGAAAGACTCAATACGACCTAGAAGCTACTAAAACAGACCAAAGGAGACACACAGACAGCTATGTGGCAGACTGCGGTGCCATGGCACATTCTCATAACGGTCATTTCTCTAGCACGATGCTATAATTAAGGCTATAGCCCAGAAAGCAAAAGACAAATACTGGATAATTTCACTCAGGTGGAATAAACGCATTTAGCCAAAGCAAACAAACTAACATAACACAACAAAATATTTTCTAGATCGTATTGAGTTTTTGCCATCCCTGGCAGAGTTACTCGGCTGGTATAACAGTCACGGCACCAACCATGGACTAACATTCTTAGACCAGCATCACTTCCCCTTATAACGAGTGAGGGAGTCCAGGTGATACTCTCTCTCTCTCTCTCTCTCTCTCTCTCTCTCTCTCTCTCTCTCTCTCTCTCTCCATGAACTATTCTGCAAATGCTTTATCGACCCTCTAAGTTTTTATGTCACAGAAAACAGAAAAAGTAAAATAAATAAAGAGACCAGAGAAGAGCAGAAAAGAACAAAAGGTACTTGAGCAGCAATGCTAGAGAAGGCTTCTCTGAAACACAAAGACTTGAAATAACCTAAACAAGGCTTTGTTTTTTAAAGCTGTATTTTAGGAAATGTGGTCAGAAAAAGAATGGGCAAATCCAGAATGGAACAAGGGGCCTTTTGAGAAGTCTGAATGTGGTCTATGAGCACTGCGCTCGGGTCATTGTTGAATGCTAATTAAGAAGATGCATGTATCCAGAAAGTGCTCCTGAGGGGCTGGACATGTTGCCTGCAACATTGCTCTGAGATTAGACCCTGAAAGTCATGGCATTTTAAGTGTTATAACCTGATGTCATTTGAGCCTTCAGGAGTGCAATTCTACCCAGCATAGCGGTCTAGCAGTCTAGCCTTTATTTGTTATATTTCCTTTTATGAGTGTTGGGGGAGACACACACGAACACTCAGGGCTTACTCATAGCCCTGTGCTCAGAGATCAGTCCTAGAGTTGCTAAGGGAGTATGGGGTGCCAGGAAATAAACCCAGGTCTGTCGTGTGCAAGACAAGGACCTAAGCCACTGTACTATATCACCAGCCACTTGTAATATTTATTTTTTTTGGTCATATCCAGCAATGCTTAGGGGTTGTTCCTGGCTCTGCACTCAGCAATTACTCCTGGCAGTGCTTGAGGCACCATATGGGATGCCGAACCCAGGAGCAAACCCAGGTAGGCTCCATGCAAGGCAAATACACTACCCACTGCACTATCGCTTCAGCTCCACATTTCTAATTCTCCCAGATTGACCAGCTAAGCATAAGGAATTCAGATGTTGAATCTAAGATCAGAGGGTTAAAAAAAGAGCACGGGGTTTCAATTTGGGACTTCAATTCAAATTTGGGAAGTGACACCAAAGTTTCTATCTTGATAATAATACAAACACCTTCACTTGTATCACTTGTCTTCCCATTACTCATTGATTTGCTCGAGTGGGCACCAATAACATCTCCATTCATCCCCTGTTGTGTGCTAGTATAACCAAAGGTTTCTGCTTGCACCAGGAACATGAGGAGCCTCAAACCATTCGTTCAGGTCATGGCAATGAGGTCTATTATTATTATTACTATTTTTGGCAATCAAATATGTCATGCATAGCTTGCCAGTCTCTGCCATGTGGGCATTCTCAGTTACCAACACCTACAGATTCAAAAAATAGATTCCCAAAGATACAAAATTTACCCAATGTATTCAAGATTTTTTTTTCCTTTCACCTGACCAACACTGAGACCTTTCTCAGGGAACCTGGAGTTTTAATAACATGATTGCCCCATCTGATTAATCAGAATTACTGTTTGTTTGTGCATGAAAGATAACTCATTATGGCAAATATGCATTTGAAGGCCATAATATATGTATTTATTCAATTAAGTCTAATGTATTATTGAAGTCTTGGTGTGTGATATTTATCACTAGCAAATGCTAATTTATACAGATTATCAGCATCTAATTAGGTACACATCTTGGGAGAATAGTCTGTTACTTAGAAGGTACAGTCAATACACCTAATATACTACTCTAAGTCCATGTATTAGTAGGTCTGGGCAATGAACAATTTGTTTTATAGATAGCTTTAAAGGCAGATGATTGAACCCCAATACTGAAGCCATCTCAAGTTTCTTAGGAAATCTACTACAATATGTTGGAGAATTGGGTACTTGCTCATAAGGGTTTGCTTGGAACTAGACATGCCTTAAGTCTCAGTCTTCCCTCATGACTCCACCAACTAAAGTTAATGTAGACTATATAGTTCCAGTCCATGAAAGCAACCACCTGTTTGTTGAAGGAAACAAACAAGGAGTCTCTTCTTTTTTGTTTTGTTTTTTGGGTCACACGGCAATGCTCAGGAGTTACTCCTGACTCTGCACTCAGGCAGCGCTTTGGGGGACAAAATGGGATTCCAGGGGGCTCGAACCCGGGTTGGCTGCATGCAAGGCAAATGCCCTACCCACTGGACTATAGCTTTGGCCCCAGATAAGGTGTCTCTTAAACAAGTACGTAAGTACTTGTTCCATAAACAAGTACAGAAAATCAACACGGCCAGACATGTGCTCTGTTTAGAAGACAGAGAATTGATGAGGCTAAGTCCTTGTGTTTCTAGGGAGGAAGTTTGGGCAAACTTCCAGAGGACAGAGGTCAGCATGCCAGATTCTGACACTGCCCCAGAACAGGGTCCCAAGTGGGCGTCCACTTTTCTAATCTCTGATAGAGTAAAATTCAAACCTGCTCATAGAGACCCAGAACAGGAGTTTCTTATAGAAGAGATCACTGTCTTTGGCACCTTGCATCAACCTGCCCTCTCATCCTGGCAGAACCAGCTCAGAGCCCTGATGGATGCTTCCTTCTGGTATTTGCTCACACTCAGCAAGCCTGGACATTTAACGTCGTTTTTATTTAAGACATTGCATTAGTTAGCCAGTGGTGACAGTGTTTATATTTCTGGTTCCGCAGACATCTGCCCCAAACATTGATATCAGAAAATATTTGTTTCCCCATGTTACCTTCTCCTGCTTTCTCTCTCCTCCCAGCCACTGCCATTCCGGACAAACTCGTCTCTCTTGTCACTTCCCAAACTGTGTTGCAACTTAGAGAGAAAATAACTGAAATTTAGGTGCCGGGGAAACATCACAGCAGTGAGGGCACATGCCTGGCATGCAGGAGACATCAATTCAATCCTTGGTGCTGAAGCGTCACTAGGTATCTAATACCAATTGATTTGGTACCTTCAACGTTCTTCCAGAGAAGATCTGCACAGAATAAGACAAACACAAGCATAGCAAGACAACAAACACACATGGACTCTCCAAGCTTTAAGGTCACCTGGGCAGCCATCAGTGGTCTCACAAATGAGCCATTTAGTCAATATAATACCACTACCCCACTCTCAAAACTCTCACTACCCCCCCTGGGCTCTCTATTTGCTCGGGCACCCAGTAATATCACCATATGTCCTCCTCTTGTAGGCCCAAGGGGTTCTCTTCCCCGGGAACCAGAGCGTAAACCATTATTTGGGGATTGAACTATTATAATGTACTTGTATTTGGCATATCAAATAAAACGGAGCCGTGCTTGCCATGCAGGTGCGCACCCCTCGTGCCCTCTCAATATAGCATTTATAGATGAACAAGCGCGGCCTAGGCGGGCTGTGTTGGCGTTGGCTGGGTGGGGTTGTGGTGGGAGAGGGGGGTGTGGAAGGGGGTGGCGGCCCGTGGGGGGGGGGGGTGGTCTTCTGGCTTGTTGTGCGGTTCTGGTGGGGGGGGGCGGGGCTCCCGGCCCTCCTCCGGGGGGCGCCGCGGGAGCGCGGGGCGCGGGGGAGCAAGTAGCAGCTCTGCCCCATGTCTGAGTTCTCTGGTTCAGCATACC
The DNA here is from genome assembly GCA_021461705.1 of Cryptotis parvus. Classification (NCBI taxonomy): domain Eukaryota; kingdom Metazoa; phylum Chordata; class Mammalia; order Eulipotyphla; family Soricidae; genus Cryptotis; species Cryptotis parvus. The sequence goes on along the minus strand of JAJIBD010023732.1, from coordinate 34,311 downwards.
TGGTGAAGTAGGAATTCTCCTCATTTCAAATACATGAGTTATTTATTATCTAAGTTGACAGAGACATTAGCAACAATTAGTCAGCACATCAAAGTCCAATGGGTACTGTAAGAGCAGAGAAGGCAGTATTTTACACAGCTAAACAGCAGTCACCCTCCCCTAAAGCATAGATTAAGGTTATGTCACTTGTCACTTGTCACTTTTCTTCCCGTTGATCACTGATTTGCTCAAGTGGGCGCCAGTAACATCTCCATTCATTGGGAATGAGGTCCATTATTGTTACAGTTTTTGGCATATCGAATTACACCATGGGTAGCTTGCCAGGCTCTACCATGGCTCTGGGTGCATCCTGGGGGGGGGGCGTCTTTTTCTATGTCAGAACATCAACCATCCAGGGCCCATAGGGCAGAACCCTGGGTGTAGACAAGCCTGTCTCCTGTCTGCCACCTGCCCACAAAGCCGAGCATGGCAGCCACACCTGCAACACTTCAAGGACAGAAAGTAAGGTTCTGAGAATTTCTTATTTTATTTTTGCCCATGTTGTCTGCTATATATAAAAAAACCCTAAATATTTTTATTTTATTCTTTTCTGTGCATATTCTCACTTGCCCTGTAATATCTCCTATTCTTTCATACATTTTTGCTGACCACTTACATTTAAATACTAAAACAATTTTTTGCCCTGGGGACTATTCTGACCTTGGCGCTGGGTTTTGTTAGAGGAACAAACTCCTATACTAGGTGTAGCCCTGTTAGGCTCCGAACACCGCTGGGTCAGAGCTGCGTTATGCTAACATTGTGACATGTGGCTCAGTGAGCCAAGAATCTTAGGAATGGCCCCTGACTCTCCTGGAGCACTGCTTGAGGACCACTCCATCTGCATCCCCCCAAAAACAGGCAAAAGAAAAAAAGAGAGAAGAAAGGACCAAACATTCCTTGGAAAATCTTTACTTCTCTGCTCTAGGCTGAGTTCCTGGCCTGTTTGCATGGGCTAACTGTCCTTTATTTGGGAAACACGCAGATGTAAAAACTGTCCCTATTCTTGGAGTTTTTTTTCCTTACTAGCAGGTACTTTATAAGGAAAAGAGGAGGAAGGAAAGGGTTAGATAGACTTCAAACAAAGCATCCATATTAATGAATCTAAATCTCTTATAATTTTGTACAGGTTGACTACAAGCTGAGGGGGTAAAAATAACAGCTGCCTTGTAGCTTTGGACTCTTGTCAGGCTAGAGGAGATGTGACCAGATATGTGTGTTGAGATGAAAGAGTTAGCAAAGTGAAGGTAACAAAATATTATATGCATGTATCTGTATGAGTATATATACCTAGTTTAATCACTTCTTCCCCCAATATAAAATCCAAATTCTTATACTCATCATTACAAGCAACAAGGAGCAACAACTATGAAGTATAAGACAAGGAACCATTAATTTGATTGGTGTCATGGGGAATTAAGTGAGCGATCTTGGAGAGAGATGGATTACAACAGATTCCATCTGAACTTTCCTACTCTTTACCACCTTTAACTTCTACTAAAAGTTGCATCCTCTAAACTCCAGCAAACATCTGGCAATTACCCAAGCTTTGGTTTTTCCACATCTCATTGTCTCAGTCTTAAATGAAGCCTGAAATCTTCATACTCTAACCTCACAGCAGCCTCAAGCAGTGAACTTGAAAATAAAATCATTCTATATACTTGATACTAACTAGCAGTTTTGTTTGTATTAAGTCACTGAATTATCATATCAAACCTAAATGTAATGAGTGCCAAGGAGGTGACTTAACGGTCTGAAGTGAGGCCCCAAGTTTGATCCCTAGAACTTCATGGTCTCCAAAGCTTCACTGGGAGCTACCTAGTAGTTCCTAACTGTGGAGTCCAATAGATATATCATCACCTGGCTTAAGCTTCAAGCAGTGAAGACCAGATAACTGAGTAATGCGAAGAGTAGCCTCTGAGTCCCCGAACAGTGCAAGAGACATCTGGCCTCAAACGAAGAAAGTCCTATTAATATCTCCATTTCACAGATGAAGCAGAAAAAAATCCAGAAAGGTCAATGGACTTCTTCAAGTCCAGGCAGAGCTGAGACCCAGCACTGAGACTCCAGTGTGATTGGTGTTTCATTTCTATCAGCACCTCCTGAGATTGTCTCTGCAACAAACCCTCCAACTAGGATTTCCCTATCACTGGTGGTCACTTCTAGGACACATTTCACATCCTTCCTTGCTCTGAGGCTGTGTCAAATTCACTATGGCTGAATCCACATCAGACTGTCAGCCTGTTTGCTTTGTCAACACAAACACAGACATAACAAGTCAAAAAAATGAGAAAGAGCACCCAAATACAAGAGCAGAGAAATGGTGGACCTCACTTGTTTTCTGCAGAATGGAGGTACTGATGTTAATCTCCCAAAGGTCACTTTTGAACAGAGGAAATGTAGGGAAATGATATGTGTTTTGTTTTGTTTTGTTTTGTGATGGGGCAGACCTGGCAGTGCAGGGCTTACTCTTGACTCTGTGCTCAGAGGTCACTCCTGGAACAGCTTAGGCAATCCCTACGTCGTGACAGAGGTCAAATCAGTGTTGGCCGCATGAAAGGCAAACACTTTGCTTGCTGTACTATCTCTCCAGCACCATGAGGTTAAATATTCATATGTAATATGTGGTCAAAAGCTGTTGGTGTTTTAAGCATACTGATTAGGTGTGTGTTTGGGACAAACTAAGAAATTCGTCTCCACAGCAGGAAATGAGGAATAAAAAAAGGAAGCAACTATAAAGAAGCTGATTTGTTTTCTTAAACATGAAAGGAAAAAGCACATATAGCTAAACCAAGAAATTATCTCCAAGTGCCCAGGGAACCCCCCACTTGTCCAAACAGACAAAACAGAATAATATAAAAAAAACAGAACGTATATATACACACATGTATGATTATAAATTGTTTATTTTAAATTATATATAATTTAAAAATTCATATATATAAATTTTAAATTTATATATATTTTTAAATTTATATATATATAAATTTTAAATTTATATATATTTTTAACTTATATATAAATTTAAAATTTATATATATTTTAAAATTTATATTTATAGCACCCCAGCACTGCTAGGTATATATATATATATATATATATATATATAAAGTATAAATATAAAAAGGGCTGTGAATCTGGCCCTGTAAGTGGAGGGAGAAGTCCAAACAATCTCACAATGCACATATCCAAGAATCTAGGGAGCCAGAAAGCAGAGGCTGTGTGTCCAACTTATGGAAATGTGAGCAATTTTCATGTGTACATGGTGTGACAGGTAGAAAGTCACATTGAACACTCCATCAGTTCTTAAGCTGGGGTGAAAATTCAGTGATCTCGAGCACAGACCTTGTGGATGCAGAGAGACAAGTTCAATCTCCCATGTCACGTGGCCCTCTGAGTCTGCCCAGTGGTCTGGTAGCCCTCAGCACTATTTTTTTTAACACATGTCCCCAAAAAAAAAAAGTCAGCTCTTTGTGAGTAATAGACCTCATATCTCCTCTAAATTAGTATTGAATATCACCTGGAATTATTGTTAAAAACAGATTTCCAGTCTCCATTTCTGTCTAGGAGACTCTGTAAAATCATTAATTTTATTTAAATTTATTTGTGATTTGCATTCCGAACCCAGCAGGGCTTTTGGTTCACTCCTGGCTCTGCACTCAGGGATCACTCTTGAGTTTTTAAGGTTTAGAAAATATGTTTAAGTGACTAAGATACAAAAGCAGTCCACAGAATGGGAAATAATATTCACCCAATACCCATCTGATAAGGGGTCAATATCCAGGATATATCAGGCACTGGTAGAACTTTTACAAGAAGAAAACAAACAACCCCATCAAAAAAATGGGGAGAAGAAATGAACAGAAACTTCAGCAAGGAAGAAATTCGAATGGCCAAAAAAACATATGAAAAAATGCTCATCATCACTACTCATCAGAGAGATGGAAATCCAAACAACAATGAGATACCACTTTACACCACAGAGACTGGCACATATTCAAAAGAGCAAGAACAACAAGTGCTGGCGTGGATGTGGGGAAAAGGGGACACTCATCCATTGTTGGTGGGAATGCTGGCTGGTACAGCCTTTCTGGAAAAACAATATGGACTTTCCTCCAAAGACTAGAAATTGAACTCCCATTTGACCCAGCCATACCACTCCTGGGAATCTACTCTGGGAAACCAAAAATACGCAGCGGAAACACCATCCCTACTTTTATGTTCATAGCAGCATTATTCACAATAACCAGAATCTGGAAGCAACCAGAGTGCCCGAAAATCGATGACTGGATAAAGAAGCTTTGGTACATCTACACAATGGAATACTATGCAGCTGTTAGGAAAAATGAAGTTATAAAATTTGCCTATAAATGGATGGACATGGAGAAGATTATGTTGAGCAAAATTAGCCAGAAGGAGAGAGACAGATACAGAATGACTGCATTTATTTGCATGGCATAAATATATATGTACATATTATGATACCAATATCCAAGGTCAAGTGAAACATATATTAGGAGGTCTTGTCAAAGGTGGAGATTATCACAAACGTGTGGGAGTCAGAGTTTAGGTAAGACAGAAAATGGAACAGGGTGCTAATAATAGTCGAGGGTACTAATGCCAACCTAGAACTGAGCATTAAATAGAGGCAAGAGGATACACATGACAACCTTTTAATGTATGTTCTGTAATCCATAGTCTGGAAGGGAAGGAAAAGAGAAAGAGAGAGAAAGGGAAATAAATAAAGAACCTGCCATGGAGCAGGGCTGGGGAAGGGGGAGGGAACCGGGGATGTTGGTGGTGGGAGATGGGCACTGGTGGAGGGACGGGTGCTGAAACACTGTATGACCAAAACCCAAACATGAACTTTTTAATTGTATATCTTTTTATTTGTATATCTCACGGTGGTATAATAAAATACTTAAAAAAAAAAAAGAAAAATATGTTTAAATAGGATTAATGTTTATGATCATGGTGTACATATTTACCACACTCTATCACCACCAAAGGTCCCAGGATCCTCCACCAACGTCCTAATACTTGTAGAATTTAGTTCAATCCTACAAGTACTACTCATAGTATCAATTGAGGCAGAGACACTTGTCTTGGGTTCAGAAGACTGAACTCCTGCTTTATGGCAGATTTAGAACAGGATTGGGGTCCCCACCCCACCCAGTTCCCCAAGCTAATGTTGCAGAAGACCAGATTAGAAAGTGGGACCTTATCAAGTCACAAACACTTGTTGCCCTCATCTATGAAGCATCATGGTCACTAGTCTTTCTGCTAGTCCCAAATGGTGCTTTCCTGGCTTGACCTGTCTGGGTTATGAGGGGTTGTTTCCCAGTAAAACTCTCCTCTGGACTACTAACTTCAAGACTGAAACTATCAAAAACAGTTTTTAATCCCAAAGCCACTAGTCTCGTGGCTGGAGAAGATAGTTCAAGTGGTAGTGCGCACACTAACACATGTGAGGTGCTCAGTTTAATCCCTGTCTCTACATGATGTCCTCTAGGGAGGATCATAAATGACCCCAGTTCTCACCCACCTCCAGCACTGCTAGGTATGACCCCTTCAAAATAAATAAAAACGACAACAAAGCACTTATAATGAGTCTATAGGAAATGCCCCTTCATTTTTCAAGATGACCTTCAAAGTATCTACTTACCACTATCCGTGCCTCTTTAAATGACATTACAACGCACCCCCACCCCTCCTCTGTCTCCTCGGATGCCAAATCACTCTCTTTCTAAAGGAAATCAGCCACTATGATGATCCTCAAACAGCCACCTGGAGAAGACTTTGGAGCTGGGAACTAAAGCTGCCCATCACAGTGTAATTTACCTGATAGCAGAGCCTCTATGGAATCAAAGCCCTCAACTCCAGTCACCCCTTTAGATGATGGCAGTCAAGGACACAGGTTGACTGCACCCCCCGAGAGAACCCTGAGCTACAATCACTCAACCAAGCCTCTCCTGAAATTCTGATCCACTGAAATTATGTGATTTTTCTTAAGTCACTACCATTTGTGGTAACTTGCTATGCAGTGAGAGATAAATGGAGTGTCTGATAATGACTTAAAGAGACCAGAGGTTCACAGATACTAGCTGACATAATAACTACTGCCTGGATTGAGTAAACACTATGCATATGACATGTATCATGCCATTTTTCCGTCTTAAGAGTCTGACAATGTTGGATGCAATTTATAGCTGAAGAAACTAAAGCATATAGATGTCAATTAAAATGCCTGAAGGCTCTAATTTCATGAGAATGAAGAGCCACTTCAAACAATCTTCATAGCTGATTAATATTCCATTGTAGACACAACCACACTTCTGTATCTATTTTTCTAGTAGTCAACATTTAGTTTGCTTCCGTATCTTGACTACTGTGAATCAGGCAGTGATTTACATGAGAGTATAATTTTTTTTTAAAATATTTGTCTCCATGACTTTGAATAAATCTCCAAGAACATGATTACTGGATCACAAGGTGGTTTTATATTTTTTTATTATTATTACGAGATCTCCCTTAAAAGAGATACTGGCGTATAAGACAACATGATGAACCTTGAACACATCTCTCCGGGTGCAAACAGCACTGGAGGAAAAGCGTCAAGGACCCACAGAGGTGAGGAATGATCTGGGAGAATCCTGCTGACTCCAATCAGCCAACCAGTACCACGAGGTGGCTCAGGCACGCCTAAGCCAGTGATGGACTCGTCTGTGAATAAGCCCCAGACACCCTGAGTCTCAGAGCTTAGTAGTCTAAATTGGGACACAGTTTTTCTCTTTCTCTTTGGGTTCCAGAAAAAGATGCTATAGTGACCTCCACATGAAAAAACATTATTTATCTTTGTTGGAGAAAGAATTCAAGGACAAGGCAGTACAGATAAAGATGGCACAGACCTGAGATATGGGTGAGGGTAAAGTCCAGAGACGCTGGACACCAAGAGCAAGTGTTGATGGAACAAGGTGCAAAGGAGAAAGGAACCACAAGGGGTGAGGCATGATCAGAGTGACTGGGTGGTGCTAAAGTGTCATATGCACGGATGGGCTACATCAGAATACATCATCATACATCATCATACAGCACCTGTACCAGAGCTGCTAACGATGCTGCTAGGTAGGCCATGTAAGTTAGTACGCATTTGCGGTGTAATGAGGAGAAAACTGCATAGGGGTCAGGCTTCTATTCACTGAGCATGCGCTAACAGCCACAGAGAGGTAGTTTTCCACAGCCCTCTCTGCATCAGGAAGTTGGTATCCCCAAGGCCGACTAGGTTAGGGACTCATGCCCCCTTTATATTCTTTAGAAACATGAGATTGACCTTGGATTTCCTTTCCTAGTTCTCCACACTGATCCATAAAAAAAATAAATAAACCCAGGCCCAGAAGGATATATACCATATAACTCTGATAGTATGAAACATCTGAGAAGTTAAACTCAGCACCAGATCAGGGGGAGAGAAAAAGAGGAGAGAGAGAAAGAGTGAGAGAGAGATAAAGAGAGATAAAGAGAGAGATAGAGAGAGATAGAGATAAAAGATAGAGATAAAGAGGAGACATAGAGAGAGAAAGACAGAGAGAGAGAGAGAGAGAGAGAGAGAGAGAGAGAGAGAGAGAGAGGGGGGGATTCCAGGTTTGGAGAAGGAGAGAAGCAAGTCATCTATGGCAAGCTACTAATCAATGGGAATGAATTTTTTAAGCTATGGGTTCTATTATATAAGTTGGGGGAAGGTAAAAATACCAGACAATCTCCCTTATAAGTTTTGTGTAAAGAAAAAGCAAAGAAAAAAGGAAAGGGGGCAGGAGAGAATTGATAACAAACTCTTGGACTTCAGTGCAGAACTGAAGTTACCAGGATGGGGTGGAGAAGGGACAGGCCAAAGTGACACAGGACAGTTGGAGAGGCTGATTGGAACTTTGGTGGGGGGGTGGTGCAGTTGCTCTGTGTGCCAAAATAGTACTAAATATTAACACAGTTAAAGCCATATTACCACTAGCACAAAAAGTCAAAATAAATGCAGCATGTAACATGGATAAGTTCCCAGAGTCGCCATACTGAGTCTAAAGTTGGCAATGCTGTGCACTAAGTATTTACAATATTAAAGTGCAATAGGTAGACTTTAGATGATTTCATTGAAATTAGAATAATGAAGGAGTGGCCAGAGCAACAGCACAGCTGGGAGGACATTTGTCTTGCATGTGGCTGACCCAGGTTCTATCCTTGGCATCCCATATGTTCCCCAAGCACTGTCTGGGGTAATTCCTAAGTGCAAAGCCAGGAGTAAGCCCTGAGCATCGCCTGGTTGGACCAATATATATATTGGTCAAATATACATATTTGACCAATATATTTTGACCAATATATATTTGACCAATATGTACACACACATATATACATATATACATACATATATATGTTATCTAACTTATCCATGTTACATGTCACATATATATATGTGTGTGTATATGTATATATGTATTTATACACACACACACACACATATATATATACAATATACATAAAAACACACACACAATAATAATAGTAATGATGAAGGAATTCCATTTTCCAGATGAGTTGGAATAGAGTCTCCGGGAAGTATTTTGCGTTATCTCAGCATGTTCTGGTTAGGGGTGGTGGTGAGGGATGAGGGGAGGGTTTTCATTGAGTTTAGCCTTGGTCTATCTTAACTCTGGGAAGAAAAAGCTGAGCAAAGAGGCAACCCTTGGACGTGCTTATATATAAGAGGAGGAATTCCAGTTGGGCTCCAGATTCTCCGGGTCCCAGCTGCCTCATCTGCACTAATTATTTCACAGGGCAATTCAAAGAATTCAATTTCACAATGAAAACGCCATTGGTTTTGTAAACTGGTACAACTCACACCAAAGTAAATGACTGGTTTTATCACTGCTATTGCTACCTTCCTCTATGGCAGGCTTGTTGCGATGGCGAGATTAAAGGACTCAATTATGACTGCCCACCCAGTCAGTAGCACGACCCCCGAGCCAGGATGCTCTCAAAATCTCCTCCTTTCCCTGAATGCACAAGAAACATTGAAGAACTATTTATTGTTTTCCAGCCATAATTGATTATGGGATGAGAGTTGTTTTGTCGATCTTCCATCACAGTCCTTAAATAAAAGGTTAGCAAGTAATAATGATTGCAATAATATGAAAAAAAATTCTCTCTTAAAGCCTGCCCACGCCATCTCTACACTTGTGTAGCTCTGAAGATGGGCTTTACAAATGCCAATTTCGGGAGGGGAAAAAAAGACATTTTGTTATATTGCCTCCTAAATAATAAAAAAAAGAAAAGTATATTAAAATGACTATCTTGACTTGCCTCCCCATAGACCCTTCCTGGTACAGGGGAGCTGAAGGGAGTAAGTGGGGAAGAAAGAAGGAGAAAGAAAATTCTGGCCTGGAAATTTACAAGACAGAGGGACTTTTTTTTTTTCCTTGAGAAAGAAAAAAAACAAATCAATTTCACTCAAACTCTGAAAACAGAAAGGGAAAGGAGATTTGACTGGCAATATTTAGAAATAGGCAATTTCTGGAAATCATGTCAAAAATGGAGTTCTTTTTTTTTTTTAATTTAAAGAAAAAAAAAAGCAGGAGAACAAGATTTTTCACCCCCAAAATAAATAGCGCTTCTCACCAGCTCCTGCATCTCTGCCTTCAGCGGTGCCTTCTCCTGGGTATTGCAGTGAGCTCCCTAAAGAGAAATGCAGCTTGCTCCCGATTTCTCTGGTTTGGGGGCCCCGGGTTCTTCCTTCTTCTCTGCCAGCAAGGTTCTTCCAGAAGTCCTATCGCCTCTTGATTCAACAATGAAGTCTGATTCTGCTTCTCTTTGGGGCCAAATCATTCAGAGGAAGAAAAGAACTGTAAGTGGGGCTGGAGCGATAGGGTAGTGCAGTGGGAAGTGTTTGATCCTCAGCATCCCAGGTGCACCGACCACCCGGAAGGATTCTTGAGAGCAAAGCCAGGGTAACTCACACACATAGCCAGGTGCCTCCCCCAAAACAAACAACAACAGCAGAGGTAAGAACAGGGAAGAAGGAAGGTAAGAACATTTGAGTGAAGGCCCGCTGGCCATTGAAACACACACACACACACACACACACACACACACACACACACACACACACACGGAAGGAGGAAGTGGTGGAAATGTAAAAGTAAAGAAAAACAGGCTAAAACTCTAATTTGAAACTCAGTCTTTGCCAGAGATTGGATTGTTTGCAGGCAGGAAGCTAGGGGGGACCCTGGTAAAGCCCCTTGGGGGAAAACTGTCAGAAACCTGAGCCAGCCCTGGGCGCGTGGAGGCCTTTGAGACCAAGAGCCATTTCCATAGCAGGGAAACCTTTGAGATGCACAATTGCAGGCCGGCAGAACAAAAGTCATGCAAAAAGAAAACAAATGCAAAGATCCTCGACATTGCTCCAACCTCTCCTCCTCAGCAGCCACCTAGCAATTGGGGGTGGGCAGAGTGGACAGTTTGGGGTAAGTGTCTATAACCTAACGTGGCAGAGTAGAGCAGCAGGAAGACAGGCGGGCCTCCGCATCGCCCCTCTTGAAGTGTGTGCTCTCATACTGGAACTTCAGCGAAGCCATTTGGGGGAACCCCTGCTGGGAACAGAATCAACTCACTTCCCTGATCTATGTACCCCAAAATGGGATAAAAACTCCCCGCGACCTTCTGGAAATTCTCTCAGACCTCCTGGTGGTGACAAGTCTAAGATCTCCAATCCCCAAAAACACAATCCGTACTAAAGGGTAAAATATTGATGGAAACCAGGGTGTGGAAACTTTTAAAAACAATAATATTACAGTAACAACAACAATAATAGTAACTGTCTTAACTTCTAAGGACTAAATTAAATTATCTCCAGGGATTCCAAATAGAGAGGAGATAGAGGGTGCCCGCTCCTACCAACCTAGCTTTGAAGGCTCGTCTGCTTCTTGAAGCCAGTCCCAGCGGTTTGGACTGGTTTTGGCCAGGGGCATCCCTCTTCCAATGTTTTTTTTTTTTTCCGCCTCCTGTTTTGCAAACAGATCCCTCTTAGTAAGAGGTTGCTCAGTTCTTTGTGGCATTGCACTGCCATCGTGCGGTCAAGAGTGGAATTGCAACTGTTTAAACTACAAAAACTAGTGCTCCCGTGTTAGCTTAAAGCAAAGGTGACCTCCAGAAATTCAAGGTAGGGTTGAATTTTTGGCTCCAATAAAGAGCGCAAGCATATGTTGAAAAAGGTATTTTGAAGTCTTTTGCACAACTCTCCTTCTCCCGAGCTATGATCCTTTCTGTATTCTACTTCAAAATACTTGTTCATAAATGTGGTCAACTAGGGTTTATTTCCAGCATTGCATATGGTCCCAGAATGCACCCCCCCTAGTAAGAGTGACCCCTGAGCGGAAGTCAGTAGTTTCTGACCACTTCCATCTGTGGCACAAATCCTTGACTGCCTCCACTTCCAAAAAAAGTAACAGAAACTTGCCCAGATAACCAGGCCCAATTGATGCGGGTGGGCCTCACGAGTGGCTTATGTGAGGCAGGAAGGGGAGAGAGATGGTCGCTTTCTCACCAGCCACCTCTGCTGCCCGGGACCCACTGGGCAGGCTTAGGACTGATAAAGTCTGCGATGAGCCCCTGCACGGCATGGGCCTGAGCCGTCAAGCCACACCTGATGTCCACTTGGTCTCTAGGCACGGGAGTTGATCCCCACCACCCGAGATCTCTTGAGAGGCCACAGACTCAGGCTGGAGTGAGTAATGGCTCTTTGCAGGAAAGGAAAAGTCAGTCCTAGCCTTAGCCAGAGTTTCCTCAGGATTCTTGGCTTCTTCACAGAAAAGAATTTTCAGGAGTAGACCGAGTAGTGAAGTAAAGCAGGTTTTATTAAGGAGATTTTAGGAAAGGACAGGAGGTCGGAAAGTGAGTGAGTGAGGGTGAGAGAGAGAGAGAGAGAGAGAGAGAGAGAGAGAGAGAGAGAGAGAGAGAGAGAGAGAGAGAGGAGGGAGATGCAGCTACACACATGCTTGGGCACCACATGTGCTCGGCCACCTGGGCTCAGGCAGCATGTGTGCACTGTCCTTTGGTCAGGATGAGCTATATAGGTTTCTCCCCAAGTTACTCCCATATGGGGCTTTCAACCTAGGTTGCTAGGGCCGTTGCCAAGGGGAGTAGACTTTGGGAGTGGTCTCCCTTTTGTAGACCTGTGTGCCTGCTGGGTCTTCTGTCTTGGAGATGTAACCAGATTAGGGGCTGGGCTGAGACAAGTTGATCCAGATTCCTTAGTGTCTACTGAGGGTCTTATTAAGTCTTGGTTCCGGTTTCCAAACAGGTGAATCTGGACAGCCTTAGGGTGAAACTTCATTGCCTTGGGACCCCTGTCTGCCTGCCTACACACAATGACCCTCTCCTTCAAAGACATAATTCATTTCACTCACTGGGATCATTAGCATTTGCTAAATTTCTGCACTGTTTGGAAAGTAAATGTGTGCATCTCTGATCCCCACCCTGGAAGTGAACTGACAGATGGCAGTTTTGTTTTTCCCTGCACTTTGCAAATAGTATGTATGTATGTTAAAGGAAGGAGAAAATATTGAAAATGAAGGATGATTATTCCTGAGCTATCCTGGATTTATCTACCCGCTGATTCCTTCTTCATTATTCTCTACCCTGTGCTGAATTTGGGCAATGGGTATTATTGAAGAAGCCTGGACTCAGGTGTAGAGGCATATTTTGCTGGCATGAGCCATGCACCCTTGGATAAGTCTTTTCCTTCCTGGGTCCTTTTCCAGTGGTAGAGGAAAGACTGAGCCAAATAAATCATGCCAAAGTTGTCATTCCTGTGTCACAGCAGGTGAAACACTAAATGAACAAGGAGAGACAAGTTGTACCATCTTTTGGCTATCTACATACACACACACACACTCACACACACACACACACACACACATACACACACACACACACACACACACACACACACACCTCCCCAGGGCTCCCAACTGCTCCCTCCAGTCCAGGCTTTGGTGACAGATATCAAAACCTCAATAAATACCTGCAAAAAGGTACTCTTTGCTGTGGCTAATAGCCAGATACAGTAAAAACAAGGGTTAGGAGGTCTGGTCCATAGTAGTAAGCTTACCATAGGGGGAGGGGAATGCACTTAGAACAGAGAAGTGACCACTAGGACAATGATAGTGGAAATTATCTCATTGGACAAGATCTGAGTGTTGAATGCAGGTAAAGTGATATGCACTTTTATATTGCAAACCACAGTGTTGAAAAGGAAAATAAGAGAGAAAAAGAGACAAAAAGAGAGGGAAGAAAAGTGTCTGCCATAGAAGCAAGTTGGGGGTTTGTGGAGTACAGGAGGGAAACTAAGGACATTGGTGGCTCCGAAATGCACACTGGCGAAGGCATCGGGTATTGCGATGTTGTATGACAAAAAGTTAGTCATGAACAATTTATAATTATGATTCTCACAGTGGTTCAAAATCATGGGGGGTTCGATTGATAGCACTGCGGGTGGGGCATTTGCCTTGCATATGGCTGACCTGCATTCCATCCCGGGAATCCCATATGGTCCCCAAGCACTGCCAAGAGTAATTCCTGTGTGCAGAGCCAGGAGTAAGCCCTGAACATCACCAGGTGTGACCCCAAAAAAGGCAAAATAAAATAACAAAGATAGCACTTCTAAAGTAAATAAATAGTAAATTTTACACAAATTGTTATTTGCCAGCAACACAACTTCTGAGAAGGAAACAATGGGGTCTGGGAGGTAACTAAAAGGGAAACAGTTTGTGTCTGGTTTGCCTGGGGTTTATATCTCTTCTCTTTGTGATCCCCTGAGCAGCACCGACAAAGCTCCCAAAACAACCCCCCGCTGTAAAAACACAGGTGGGAGGAAAGGGAGGGGCAAAAATCAAAATGGCCACAGAACAGATGTGTAATCACATTTGATGGGAACACTGATGGTCAGACAGCCTCTGTTCAGTGCAGGCATATTGCAGAAATAAAGGGTGGGGGTGGGACGAGAGTGGGGATAGAGCACCTACTAGTGTGACATGGAGCATATGGTGTCACTTGTCTTTCCATTGTTGATCAATTTTCTCGAGTGGGTGCCAGTAACGCCTCCATCCATTGGGAATGAGGTCCGTTATTGTTACTGTTTTTGGCATATTGAATACACCACAGGTAGCTTGCCAGGCTCTGCCGTGGCTCTGGGTTCATCCAGGGGGGCGCAGTCTTTTTCTATGTAAGACCATCAACCATCCAGGGCCCACAGGGCAGAGGCCTAGGTGTAAACAAGCCTGTCTCCTGTCTGCCACCTGCTGACACAACCGGGCACTGCAGCCACACCTGCAACCTCAAGGGGCAGAAACATATGGTGAGATTTGGGAAAACAAGAAAACAAGTCATGTTGCCACCTCCAAGACTCCAGCTCTAGGTACCAGAGGGAGGGTGAGGTTTGAGATCCCATGAGGTCACCAGAGGCAGAGAGAGAGCTGGATACTGAGCAGAACTCATGGTCTAGACACTGAAACTGCAGAAGCTGCTCTCAAGACAAATGGACATGACCACGTGAGCAGCATCAGGGCCCTGCAACTAGAATTCCCTGCAGAATTCTGTGGCTGGTCCATGTTCTCTATTATAGGTGCTTAAACCCAGTGCTGTCCAGTCACGTGTTTTCTGATGCCCAGCAAGAAGCAACAGTCCAGGGAGAAGTCTTCCCAGACTAGCCAGTGGCCCAAGTACATGATACGGGCTTAATATGTTACCTAGTGCTGTGGCCCAGTGGCATTATTCCTTCTATACGATCCCCAGGTATTCTAGCTTAGCCCCGAAGGAAGTAAGAAGAGAATCAGGACCCAAGGCAACCAAGTGCAGTGTCATTACCTGGGAAACAGCACTGCCAGGAGCTCGTGTTTGCCAGGTCTGGTGTAAGACAGTCACCACTGCGCCCTCTGAGTGAGTCAGTGAAAGGACTCGAGCCTTGATACTAATTGCTAGCTTCTGCATCCTTTCTGCATGTGTTCTCCCGATGAATAGAGTTATGATTATTTAATTTGTAATGGACCAGAAGGAACTGATTTTATGGTGGCTGGTGGCCAGAAACTGAGGCTGCTGAGACTGATATTTTTCACAATGCATCTCCAAATTAAAGAGGAGCCAGGGTTTTCCTTCCTCCTTGCCAATATTCTTAGAGCTTTTTCCCTGCTGAAATGGGATAGATGATTTCATTTCCTTGCTCCTGGGCTTTTAGGATAAAAGCGATGGCACAGAAAGTGTCAGGAACTTCAGGCATGCACAAATTGAGTTTGGAGACCGTGGGAATGTGCTTGTTGGGAATGGCAATGTTCTCCATGGCAGAGTATTATCCTCCCACTGCAACTCATCAGCCTTTGCTAATTGGACCATTTTTGCACCTGATAACATTTTCTGAACACACCAGCTGTATCGACAGGTGGCAGACAGGAAACAGACTTGTCTATACCCAGAGCTCTGCCCCGTGGGCCCTGGATGGTTGATTGTCTGACATAGGAAAAGACTGGGCCCCCGGGATGAACCCAGAGCCTGGCAAGCTACCCATGGTGTGTTCGATAGGCCAAAACAGTAACAATAATGGACCTCATTCCCAACGAATGGAGATGTTACTGGCTCCTGCTCAAGCAAATCGATGAACAATGGGAAGACAAGTGATAAGTAACAAGTGACCATTCTAGAATAGTCAAAATTGGCACTTAAGATGAAATCTCTATTCTAGCTTTGGGAGCTGGCCTCTAGCTTGGGAGGATGATTCTCCAAAGCACAGTTGAAATCAGAACTAGAACTCAGGGTTGTTTTGATACTCCAACAAGTCTCCGCTCTCCCTTTCAACCACCGCCTTCCTCAGACATGGTTACCTTTTCCATTTTGTGATTAAAATAAAAAGAACTATTGAATAAGTGCTTCCCTGTTTATGATCAATCCGTTTGATTTGGGATACAGGGTAAAAGCCTTATCGTCTGCCATCGAGAAGTTTCTATGCTGCCATCCTTCTCTCCTGCCACACACATGGCCCTCTTGGCTTGCATGAAAGACACCAAAACTCTGCCAGTCCTGAAGGCGCCATTGTCTTTCTGTGCCTCGACCTGGAGTTGGCTCTGATGCCTCATTTATTATCCCTGGGTTTGTTTTTCTCTGTCTCCTTCCTCCTGCCCAACAAACAGTGGCCTCTTCCTGTTCTGTCCTTCCTTAGTCTTTTGTTTTGTGTCTCTTCAAACTTCCCACTAGCCTGCAGGTGGCTCATCTACCTGCTTGTCATCACCAGACTCTGAGCACAAGACTCCATGGCCCGTTTCTCACCTCTCTGCCAACACACAGAGGCAGGGGCAAAAGTCCAGGTAAAGCCTAGGCAAGCAGGAGGGGAAACTCCTGCCATTTTGGAAGAGTGACTCCAGCAATGGCACTGGGACTGGGACTTAAGGATAGGTACCAAAGGGTGGCCCCTCCCCTTCAGGTAGAATGGCAATGGGAGTATGTCTTCTGGGGGTGTGGCTTAAGGGCGTGGCTTCCCAAGCAGCCGCCCCCAGTTCACCTCTCCTAATGAAGTGCACTGGATGCATGCCTTGGCCTCCTCTCACCAAACTCTCACCAAACTCTCAGTCTGGCTCCCAACCACATTTGTGTAATAGTCCATTACCCCTGACTCCAGTCAACATATTGCCAAAACTAACAGTGAATGCAAGAATAGATACAACCCCAGTTGTGCCCTTGAGATAAACAGAGGGTGCCTGGTGTGTCCCAATTTGCAGCAGGGTTTCATTCGCTATGTAGTGGCACTCTCCCCATTACCAGATTCTTCTGATGCTTCGTGCTATGCTCCTGAAAGTATTGTACAAACCATAGAGCAGTGACCTAACCGCTGGGGTGCGGGGAGAGTGCGGGTCATAGCGGGGATTCAGTAAATGGAAATAGACAGTCCAACCCTAAGCAAAAGACACCCAATAGAGACAGTCCTTCTGCATGTTGCTATTCAAGCACTGTCTTGTCCTGGGGTTCTAAGTTATTTCTCATGTGAGAAATACCCACACTTGGCATCTTGGACCCATTAACTTGGATGTTTGTCCTTGGCTACGAAGACCATTCAGTCCAGAAAATAATTGTTTTGCCCTTGGTCTTCCTCACTGGAATGCAGTCCTGTCACTGGTCATTAACTCTGGGTATTGACAAAATAGAAGGGCCCGAACTGTCTCTCTTCTGCTGCTTTTCATTGCTAAGCCTTAGTTCAGGGTCTCTTGGAGTCTATGCGGAGCTACTGTCTATGTGACTACTCTTCTACTGGGCTTTGCTTCTCCCTGCTTGTTCCACAGACTTTTGCCTTCAAACATACAAGAGATACCTTCCTTTCCTCAGTTTAGAACTCTTCAGCAGCTCCCAGGACTTTCAAATAAGGTGCAGAACACACAGCATGGCCAGAAAGTCTGCTGAAAAATGACTAGTTTCTTCGGTTCTTTGCTCCTTTTGGACGAGCATCTGATCACTATTCCTCCCAGTCCTGAAATCCCATAGCTCTGAGTTTCAGTGCGTGCTCTCCTCTCTTGTTAGAAAGACCCTCTTGGGGCGGAGCGATAGTACATCTGGCAGAGTGTTTGCCTTGCATGCTACTGACCAAGGCATCCCGTATGGTTCCTCGAACACTACCAGGGGTAATTCCTGAGGGCAAAGCCAGGAGTAACCCCTAAGCATCTCTGGATGTGACCCAAAAAAGACAGAAAAAAAAATGAGCTCCCCATCCCTTGTATAACTGGCAAGTCCCCTTTCTTATTCAGAGTGAAACAGGGTTGCTTTCTTTAAGAACACCATGGTGATTCCTCCAGGCATAAAAATGAATGAATCACACCCCCAAAGGGATCCTGCACTACTCCTTCACCAAGGAAGGGCTCTGTTCAGCTATTCTATGAAAGCTTTAGCTTTTACTGTATCCAATCACAGAAAATATTTCATTCTGCATCCAACTGTGTGTGTCTTCAGATGTGGTGCATGTGTGTGTGTGTGTGTGTGTGTGTGTGCGCATGTGGTGTGGTGTGTGCAGGTATATGTGCAAGTGTGTGGTGTACACATGTGTGCATGTGCCTGGCTGTGTGTGTGTGGTGTGAACATGTGACGTGTGCATTTGGTTTCTATGTGGAAGACCACACCTGGCAGTGCTCAGGGGTAACTCATGGCTCTTCCCTTCGGGATCATTCCTGGAAGTACCTGAGATACAATATAGGATGCTGGTGATGGGCCCCTGGCCACTACATGTGAGGCAGACACCCACTATATGTTGCTCTGTCCCCTTTATCTTTTCTTACAGCTGGGCAGTATCCATTGCACATATATGCCCCATCTTCTCTGTTCATCTCTGTCTCTGGACATTTGGGCTGTTTCCACATCCTGTCAATTGAACTATATGTGCTGCTTTGAGTAAGGGAGATGGCATGGTAAAATATAACAAACACTTAACTCTAGGTTACAGAACTGAGAATACTGAGCAAGACGGGGGCCAAAAGATGAAAAGGTGAGACACACAGGAATCGTAATAATATTGGTGGAGGGTCTTGTGCATTTCATTATAGTAAGGTACGAAACCCATTTACATCAAACCCATAAATTGTTTCTGCTTTATGATAAAGATCTATTGTAAATTATAATCATAAAATTTAAGATGAATTTTGGTGGGAAGAGTAACTGACTTTGTCCTTTGAAACATACATTATTTTCATTAACCAAGGAATAAACTATACAAATTGTAGAATATGCGGAAGCCTTTGGAATCTCCCACCTGCCAGCCTTATCTCTGTTAATTTGATTTTTTCAGTAGACAGTAAGCAGGAAAGGCAACTTGGTCCAATCCTAACAACATCTTCTCAGCAGTTTGGGACCAGAAATAAATAAACAAGCTCTCTGATTAGGGCCAGAAACAGACCTGCAAAAACTGAAATGAATTTGGACAATTTCCTAAAAGATTTTATTTTATTTCCCTCTTTTTCTGTTTTCACCTACATCTTCTGCCATCCATCTCTCAACCACCTATAATCCCAAAGAGAATATTTTATTGAATTTTTCATTAGTCAAAACCCAACAGCTTGTTAACTCAGGACAAGATGAGCAGGGGATGGAAGCGGGCACAGAGTGAGTGTGGAGAAACAAAATTCATTTCGGAGAACACAAATCTCAGAACTTCCGCCATCAGACTTCTCCCAACCCCGATTCCTCTCTGACTGGAGAGGAAGAGAGAACAACACAGCTTCTCTTCATAGTCTGCGGGCAGGAAAGCTAAAGAAATGAGTCAGCTGGCCCTGGGCCATCTAAGTTCCAGGAGACCAAGTCCAGCTGTGACATTTGAAAATGTCCTTTCATTCAGCCGGTATCCCAAAGGCTGTCCTGATACATAGCTACTATGTGCCCAAAAATTTTCCTGCCTCTAAATAATGGAAGAAAACCCCGGTTTAAAAATGACCAGAGAGAGAAAGAGAGAAAAGAGATAAAGAACCTGCCATAGAGGCAGGTTAGGGAGAGGGAGGGAACTGAGGACATTGGTGGGAAATGGGCACTGGTGGAGGGATGGGTGCTGGAACACCGTATGCCTGAAACCCAAACATGAACATCTTTGTCATTGCATATATCACAGTGACATAATAAAAAACTTTTTAAAAATAATAAAAATTTAAAAAAAGACTCAGATTTGCAACCGCCATCATCAGTAACGCTGGAGAAGAGACTGACCACAGCTTCACCGGCTCCTACCCACCTGGAACAGCCCATGGAGCAATGAGAGGGGGTGAAATTGGCCAGGTCCCTGGCAGGGTACAGCACAGCTCCTAGGCCAGCAGACATGTGGGTGTGATTGGGGCCCCTCCCCTCATCCGTGTGCCTCCAGTGACCCAGCAGATGTGGCTACGAGCCCGCAGCCGCCATCATCAGTAACGCTGGACGAGACAGTGGCCAGGCGCACAGCTGTGCCGGCTCCTACCCACAGTGTGGGGCTGCTTCAATAATAACCAAGTTAGAGCCAGGTCCTTCCCAGGACTTTGCCCATATTTACATTGTAATTATCATTGTAGTTGCAACAAGCTGTGGGGGCGGGAGGAGGGCTGATGTGGAATGGTAAGTGGGTGGTGGACTGTGGCCTATGGTGGTCGTGAGGGGCACATGGGTGGTGGGACATTGGTGGCAGGAAGGGGGCACTTGTGGAGGGATGGGTGCCAGAACACTGCACGTCTGTCTGTATTTTTCAATGCATGTACACTGGCATCAGAATCATATATCAAGGACTTGATGGTGCAAGTGCAAAGATCAAGTATGACATCATTGGTCTGATCTAAACAAGGCGTCAATCACACCATGCCGTTTGACACCGGGAGAAGAACTGTTCCTCCGATCATGCGATGGAAAAGGCATTGGTGTCCTTGAAAACACAGACCTGGCCATGAGCATTGATTCATTTGAATGCCTAACAAAGCAGATTGGATGATTACATTTGAAGAGATGTGGCTCACTGCCAGGAGTTTCTATCTTTGTTGTGTATGCACCAACATCCACATACAAGGAAGAAGAAATTGAAAAACTCTACATGGAACTGGAGGAGTTCTATAAAGAAGATCACACCTTCTGCAAGATCATAGTCGGTGATTTTAATGCCAAGATAGAACTGATAAGATCGGCCAAAGAACTCCACATTGGGACTCATGGCCTAGAATGGAATGAACAGGGTAAGAGACTATCTGAGTTCATTATGTCGACCAAGACCATGCATGGTAACGCACAGTCCCAGAAGACTGAATCTAAACATTGGACATGGGAATCTCCTGGAGTACAGTTCTACAATGAAATTGTCCACATCATATTCAATCAATGATTATGTCTGACTGATGTCACTGACTGATGTCTGACTGTTGCCTGACTGCTGTCGCTGTCGCCCCAAAAATTCCAAAACAGGATTGGACCACCGTCTTCTTTGTGCAAATTCTACTTCATGGAATGGAGAGAAAAGACTGAAAAGTTTAAGAAGAGAACTCCCCAGAATGACCACCAACTGGGAACTCTTTGCCACCATTGTGGCAACATGGGAAAAATACCATCATTGATGACATCGATGAAGAATACAACCGACTGTTCAGCATCTCCATAATTGTGCGAAGAATGCCGAGAGAGAAAGAGACAAAAAGGATGCCTGTCTTCAAATACTCTCCAGCTCATTTGCCAATGCGGCAAGGCGCAAGCCTCAGGTGACCAAATGCTAATGTCCAAGCTCCCAAAGCAGAGCAGAAAAGAGAAAAAGGAAGACCTCAAATAGAGAAGAGCAGAAATTCTGGCTGATGCAGCAGAAACCAGAAAAAGCATTCGGCAACGCCTGCCTGTCCTTCGCCAACTATAAGACCAAGATGACTGCCCTGCAAGCCCCTGATTGATCTATCACATCTTCCAGAAAGGCAATGTAGAAGATTACCCATGACTTCTACTCGGATCTCGTTGATAGCCATGTTCACCTGCCCATGTACAAAATTCTGCAGGATGGATAGGCCGTTTCCAACATTCTCCCTTCTGAAATCCGACATGCCATTTATTCGGTAAAGAGGCAAACACCCCCCAGCCCAGACAGAGTCAGACCTGAATACCTGAAGAATCTGCCATCAGAACTCATCAATATACTGGCTCAGCAATTTACATGCTACCTGTCTGAATGCAAGGTGCCCTCCCAATGGAAAACCAGCAGGACAGTTCTACTGTTCAAGAAGGAGACATCCACAACATTGGAAACTATTGCCCAATCTACCTGTTGTCCATCATCTACAAGCTGTTCACTCAAGTCATTCTGAACAGGATTGGCAGAACATTAGATGAGGGACAACCATGCAAGCAAGCCGGCTTCTGAAAAGGATTCAGCACAATTGACCATATCCCACATAGTAACCAAGTTCATTGAGGTTTGTAGGGAGTTCAAGATGCCACTCTGTCTCACATTCATTGATTTAAAAGAAAGCCTTTGATTCTATTGAGACCAAAAAGGTCATCAAAGCCCTAGACAAGCAGGGCGTTCAAACTCAATATATCAAGATCCTTCGTGAGCTGTATTATGGATTCACCACCAGGGTCTCACCATTCTACAAGGAAGTGATCATTGATGTCAAAAGAGGGGTTTGGCAGGGTGATACCATTTCACCAAAATCTTCAGCACCACCCTCGAGAATGTCATGCGACAATCAGAATGGGAAGTTAAGATAGACATTTGGCAACTACAACACCTCTGCTTTGCTGATGACATCATTCTAATAACACCAAACATTCACTATCTATCACTATCTTCCTGTTGATCATCTATTTGCTAGAGCGGGCACCAGTAATATCTCTATATGTCCTGTCTCATGCTAGTAGAACCCAAAGTCATCCGCTTGCTCCAGGAACATAAAGAGCCTCAAACCATTATATTAGGTCATGGGAATGACCTAATATAAATGTTACTGGTATTTGGCATATCAAATACAACACAAGCAGCTTGCCAGGCTTGCCGTGCGGGTGGCATATTCTTGTAGTCACCTCTAATGAAGCAATTATTTATGAAGTGCACGGCTGCAGGCGGCCCGCGCGAGCCGGGCTGTGATAGTCTGGTCTTCTGGGTGGAGTTGTGATGAGAAAGAAGTCCGGATGTGGAAAACGGCGGCCACCATGGAGTCGGGGGGTGTCGTCTGGCTTGTTGTGAGGGCTCTGCTGGGGTGGCAGGCCAGGGCTAGAACCTGCCATGCCTCCCGGGTGCCTCATAAGCAGATGGGCACAGGGAGAGCAAGTAGCAGCTCTGCCCCATGTCTGAGAGTCTCTGGTTCAGCATACCTGGGCCGGATTGAAAAAAAAACTGCTGCAGGGTGGGTGTCGATGATCGGGGCTGTGATAGTCTGGTCTGCTGGGTGGAGTTGTGACGAGAAAGAAGTCCGGATGTGGAAAACGGCAGCCTCCATGGAGTCGGGGGGTCATCTGGCTTGTTGTGAGGCTGTGCTGGGGTGGCAGGCCAGGGCTAGAACCAGCCATGCCTCCCGGGCGCCTCATGAGCAGATGGGCACAGGGAGAGCAAGTAGCATCTCTGCCCCATGTCTGCCCCATGTCTAGACACAGCATCTCAACACCAAACATTAGCCAAGCAGCACAAATGCTGGCTGACTTCAACCAAGAATGTGGAATGATAGGTCTACAGCTGAATCTCAAAAAAACAATGTTCATGAAAAAAAAACTAGTTCCAGAGGCCCCATTCACTCTCAATGAAACAAACATCTCCAAATGCAGATGTATGTCTACCTAGATCAAGAACTCAACATGATGAACGACCTAAAACCTGAGCTGTGCAGGAGGAAGAGAGCAGCATGGAAAGCCTTCAAGAGCATCAAAGAAATAGCTAAAAGGATAAAGAACCTCCGACTCTGGGCACATCTCTTTGACTCCACCGTTCTCCCTGCATTAACATATGCCTCAGAAACCTGGGCCCCTACAAAAGTAGGATGAGAATTATATTCGGGTCTCCTAAAGAGGAATGAAAAGAGCTATGCTTTGGAATATCACACCTCACTCAAGTAAGAAAGGAATCCAGAGATCTGACCTCTGTCAATGATCAAAAATCAGTGATGCTGTATTTGCCAAGGCGTTGAAAATCAGATGGTCTAGACATGTCATGCGATTTGGAGATGATTGCTGGTCTAGAGCCATTACCGACTGGATCCTACGAGATGTCAAAAGATCATGTAGCCACCCATCTACAAGAAGATCAGACTTCTTTGTCAAGACCCTGAATGAATGGTTTGAGGCTCTTCATATTCCTGGAGCAAGCAGATGCCATTGGGCTACACTGGCACTTGATAGGGTCAAATGGAAATGTTACTGGCACCTGCTTGAGCAAATCGACAAATAACGGGATGTCAAGTGATCAAGTGATCAAATGATGGTTTTTGTGTAGAGTGACCACCAAATGTGTCAAAAAAGACAGAAAGGCAGAACTTTAAAAAAGTTTCAGCAGAACTTAATCTTGCTCTTTAAACAAGGAAAAAATCTCTACTAAATGTCTCATGTATTTAGTTGTTTTTCCTTACTCTTACTCTGGGTAGAAAAAATTACGAAAAAATATCATCAGTCTTTGTGGGCTGAGGAACTGTGCCTCACATAGCCCCTAGTGATTTTCCATTAGCTGAAGACACATTCTTCAGATATGTTAGCAAATCTGTAATGATACTGATATTTGGATTCTAAAATTCCAAAACAATATTGGAATGTTTATGCATTATATTCAAAATCTTTTATTGGAAATTCAATGAAATCTTATGAATTTATAAAAAAACACCCGAATTTGCATTTTGCCAAAGACCTTCGCATCATAGGATACATTTTCTGGACCTTTATTTCCTGGTGGAGTTCTGACCCAGTTATCCTCATCAACTTTTATCCTAAGTCTCTAAGACTCAGGGCTGTTCCTAATTCTCTCGCTGGGCGTGTTCTGAGTGTGATTTCGAACAGAAAGTCTAGACAAAGTCATTTCCTTGGTTGCTTTTATTTAATGGAGACATGGGACCCCCAGGCCTGAGCTGTCTGTTGCCCAGTTTCTACAAATGCAGGTTTCTTGGCTTTGGTCAAGTAGGTAATGATGAAAAAAGTACCATCTTTATTCTTTATTGGCGGAAGTGGTAGTCTCCCATCTCTTGCCCAGATAATGCTAACTACATATTTATTTTCTTGATGTAATATTGCTAGTACATATCAGCCCTGAGATTAAAACCAGCTCTTTTTACATTAAATACCATGCCCTTAGCCACTGCAAAAGTAATCTCTATATTCAGAAAGTGTTTCTTTTAAACTATATTTATTTTAAAAATTTATGAAATAATTATACTAGCTGTTTAATAATGTTTTCTCTCAGTGTTTCAAATTGCTATTTTTAGAAAAGAATTTCATAAATTTGTCCAATCATAAAAATCACAAGGGGTACCTGATTGAAAACTATGTGTTTCGTCTTCATTAATGGAGACTGATTTAATAGGTCTAGAGAGGAACGTATGCTCTCAAAAATCACCACAGGAGATCAGATAAATCCGTCAAGTTTTCTATATGAGACATTTTTTGTGACTGTATACAATTATGCAAATAGCTCACAACATAATTTATAGTTTTCTACTGATAGATTGTGGGTTTAGTGACATTTTACTATGGAAATAACACTATGGTGACCAGACACATGCATGACTCTGATATTTCTTTGTGGAATCATGTATGGCATTTAAATTCATCTCCTAGACCAAATTTTGTATGTATGCAGACTTAGCATAAATTCTCTCCACTGCAAAAAGTAATTCTAAGAACTTGGTCATTCTGGGATGAGATGGAGACTATAGAATAGAGGAAATGACCACCGACATAAAAAATGTACTTTTTTTTGCATTTGTCAATTTAAGATTATTAGTCTTATTCTGGATATTCTTTTATATATTTAATTTGCTCATTTCTGAAATCCCAGATAGAAAAATGCCATTCTTATATAAGCATATATTTTCAATTTATTTTCGATTTAAAGTGTACTATTGATCAGTATGCAATCAGTTATTCACTTTATCATTAAATCAGTATATTATCAGTTGTACCAATAGTATGGTTTCAAAGATAAAAAATTGTCTTTGTAGTACAGTTGCAGTAGTGTTAAAAGTGATATATCAAATATAGAAATTTACCATTATCATATAAAATATAGAAAATTATTTCATGGACAGAAAATTATTTTTACTACTACTACCATTATCATTTCAAAGATAGAGTCACCACTACCATCTTCCTATTTTGTCAGGTGAGGAAAGAGAAGGTCAAAGTAGCTAGTGATTTTTGTTTTACAGTTATATAACTGGTAAGAGTCCGTTCTAACATTTTGGGTCAAGGCATGCTTTATTTCTAGACCATTTCTATATTCCAACATACAATGTAAACTTTTTTTTTATTTCATATCTTCCTCAAAGTTTCTAGAAAAAAAATGTACCTTTAAAAAGACTAGATGCCATAATTGACTTTAATTTCTGGGAACAAAAGAGAGTGGAAAGGCACCAATAATCTGAACCTGGGATTGATAGAAATCTCTTTCATTCCATTTCCCTTGTCAGAAATAAACTGAGTCCAGAGAAAAAGCAAGTGGAGCACTTTGGGTCTTCAATTTAGTTTTAACTCCTGCAGAAAACCAGATGGTTTCAGCCTAAAAGGCAGTAAAAATGAGAATAAATGGGAAAGGAACTCTACAAATTTCATCCAGCTTT
This sequence comes from Cryptotis parvus, assembly GCA_021461705.1. Taxonomy (NCBI): domain Eukaryota; kingdom Metazoa; phylum Chordata; class Mammalia; order Eulipotyphla; family Soricidae; genus Cryptotis; species Cryptotis parvus. The sequence continues at coordinate 7,969 of JAJIBD010023732.1, read as the reverse complement.
TAGTAGGTCCATGAAAAGGGTCATCTTTTTCCTATGCAGCTTATTCAGTGGAATACTTCAGAGTACAAGGATGACCCCAACTGACACCACATTTAGAGTCTACCTAGGCTTGTGTAAGTGCTCACTGGACTCATCTGAGACTCGGTTTCTGCATTTGTGATACAGAGTGACCTCTATCAGAGGTAGTCATTGAAAGCAAATGAAAAGGGAAAGAAAGAATCCAAGGCAGGGAGTAAGATGGAAGATGGATGGGAGGTGACATGCCTCGGGGTTAGGAACCTTGTGTTTGTGAGTGGTGTAGAATTCTGGCATATGTGTATATTTAAACCACAGAGTCAACACAACACTGCAAGCATGAGATCCAAACTACAACAACTGAACTTTAAAAAGTGCCTGTCAAGGATACATGACAATGGGAGGGTGGGAGAGGAGGGGTGAAGGGAGTGGGGAAGACCTGGGGACATGAGCTGAGGGAAGTCAACACTGGTGATAGGACCGGTGCTGGAATATTGGATATGTAAAACTCAGTTATCAAGAACTATGTAAATCACTGTATTTTAATATTCACATTTGAATGTAAACAAATCATTTTTTAAAATTATGTAATTTAAAAGTTAAGTACATTTGGGTTTATAATGGGTCCTTTTGACTAGTTCCACTTTTGCCTTCTCACAAGTTCTATCCAGAATACGCTGCATCCATAGTGATGCACTCAGAAGACTGATTCGACAGAATGTCTCAAGGCATGTGGGATCATGCCTGCAAAGACATTCCTTATGCAGCGGCTTCCAATCCTAGAACAGGAAGACTCCTGGATCTTCAAATTGTAACAGAGACCAATTTTAGAATTGTAATTTTAACCCTTTTTGATGACTAAAGGATATTGTTTTAAGTCACTCAATATGCAGATAGCTATATTCTAAAGTAATTAGGAATAAAAAGGATAATTATATGCCATGTAAGAAGAACATGGTGAACAAGAGGAAATATCAAAATGCAAGTGCAGAGCCATTTTCTTGCTTACTAGGTTGAACTAGACCCTGTCTCTTTTCATCAGTATCGATATCTTCACAGATGAAAAGTTTGAGACCTATTGTCAGAATCTTCTGTATCAGTCTAGAGAGATAGTATAGGGGGTAAGGAGCTTGCCATCCATGAAGTCAATCCTGTTTCAAACCTCAGCCATATATGACCATCATCCCAGAGCTGGGGGACACTCCGAAGCACAGAGTGCACAACTGGGCACCTCTGAGATTGGCTCCAACACCACCCCCCACACCACCCCCACCACCAAATTTTAAAAATCTAAATTATAGTCTGTGACTTGACGAAGTTCCCACCCAGTGGACCACCAGGGTGGTCTAGGTTATCCCAGACCCATTGTAATAGTTTACACTTTGTCTAGTTATCTCTGCTTGCAGATGTATATGACTTCTGACTTTGGGAAAGTTGTGATGCAGGAAAGAGATGACATGTATGAACTCAAAATTGCAACATTTTATAGATTCCTGGGAAAACCTCACCTGATCGATATCCCATGGAATTAATCTATCTGCTTTTCTTGCTATAAATTTTATTGGGTTTTGACAAAGACTATATTGATACAGAAGTAACAACATCCATGTATAACAAGATCTACTTTCAAGTCCATGCTCGCTTTGACAGCACATATACTAAAATTGGAATAACTATTTGATCACTTGATTACTTGACATCCCATTACTCATCAATTTGCTTGAGCGGACACCAGTAATATTTCCATTTGACCATATCACGTGTCAGTGTAGCCCAATGGCATCTGGTTGCTTCGGGAATACTAAGAGCCTCAAACCGTTCGTTCAGGGTCTTGACAAAGAAGTCTGACCATAAAATTGGAATAATACAGAGAAGATTAGCATGCGCATGGATGACATGCAAATCCATGACGAAGTTCCATATTTTTAGTAGTGGTACTCAAGACTGGCCTGCCCCTCAAAGTGTTGCAGTTGTGGCTGCATGCTGGGCTGCATCAGCAGGTGGCAGACAGCAGACAGGCTTGTCTACACCCAGGGCTCTGATCCATGGACCATGGATGGTTGATGGTCTGACATAGAAAAATACTATGCTCCCTGGGATGAACCCAGAGCCACAGCAGAGCCCTGGCAAGCTACCCGTGGTGTATTCCAAAAACAGTAACAATAATAGACCTCATTCCCAAAGAATGGAGATGTTACTGGCTCCTGCTCAAGAAAATCGATGAACAATGGGAAATCACGTGACAAGTCACAAGCAACTTTCAAGTCCCAGTTCTTCTGCTGAAAAAAAAATTCCATACAAATTTCAGGAGCGTTTGGTCAATTTCTTTGAAGAATGTCTTCGGTATCCTTATAGGGACTGCATTGAATCTGTACAGAGCTCTAGGGAGTATTACCATTTTGACAATGTTGATTCTCCCATCCATGAACAGGGAATGTGTTTCCATTTCCTTGTGTCCTCTTTTATCTCTTGGAGCAGTGTCTTGTAGTTTTCTTTGTACAGGTCCTTTTTATACTTGGGTAAGTTGGTATTTGATTTTCTGTGGCACAATTGTGAATGGAATAGTTTCCCTTAATATCCCTTTCTTCTGTTTCGTTATTTGTATATAGGAAAGCCACTGACTTTTGGGTGTTGATTTTGTATCCTGCCACTCTACTATATGCGTCTATTGTTTCTAGGAGTTTTTTGGTAGAGAGTTTAGGGTTCTCTAGGTATAATATCATGTCATCTGCAAATAATGATAGCTTGACTTCTTCCTTGCCTATCTGGATGCCCTTGATGTCCTTTTCTTCTCTGATTGCTATGGCAAGTACTTCCAGTACTATATTGAATAAAAAGGAGGTGAGAGGGGGCAACCTTGTCTTGTCCCCTGATCTCAGGGGAAGGCTTTCAACTTTTCCCCATTTAGAATGATGCTTGCTGTGGGCTTTTGGTAGATGGCTGTAACTATCTTGAGGAAAGTCCCTTCAATTCCCATTTTCTGGAGCGTTTTAATCATGAACGGGTGCTGGATCTTGTCAAATGCTTTTCTGCGTCTATTGAAAGGATCATATGGTTTTTATTTTTTCTTTTTATTGATATGATGTATTATGTTGATTGACTTGCGAATGTTGAACCATCCTTGCATTCCCGGGATGAATCCAACTTGGTCATGATGTATAATCTTCTTGATGAGTCTTTGGATTCTGTTTGCTAGCATTTTGTTGAAGATCTTAGCATCCGTGTTCATCAGGGATATTGGTCTGTAGTTTTCTTTCTTTGTGTTGTCTCTCCCTGCTTTGGGTATCAGGGTGATATGTGCCTCGTAGAAGCTGTTTGGGAGTGTTTCTGTTTCTTCTATTTCCTGGAAGAGCTTGAAAAGGACTGGCAGTAGGTCCTCCTTAAAGGTTTGGTAGAGTTCACTAGGGAATCCGTCTGGACCTGGGCTTTTGTGTTTGGGCAGACTTTTAATTACTGTTTCTATTTCCTCGATGGTGATGGGTCTATTCAGGTATTGGAGGTCTTCTTGTTTCAGCCGTGGGAGGTTATAGGACTTCAGGAATTGATCCATTTCTTCTAGATTCTCATGTTTCACAATAAACCCCCCAAGGATAGCTAAAGCAATCCTCGGGGAAAAAGAAGATGGGAGGCATCACCTTTCCCAACTTCAAACTGTACTACAAGGCAGTAGTAATTAAAACAGCATGGTATTGGAATAAAAACAGACCTGTGGACCTATGGAATAGAATTGAGTATCCTGACACCCAACCTCAAATACATGATCATTTAATCTTTGATAAAGGTGCAATGAGTCTAAAATGGAGTAAGGAAAGCCTCTTCAACAAGTGGTGTTGGGAAAACTAGGCAGCGACATGTAAAAAAATGAATTTGGACCTGTGTCTAACACCATGCACAAAAATCAGATCAAAATGGACTAAAGATCTCAATCACTTGATCACTTGATCACTTGAATCCCGTTACTCATCGATTTGCTCGGCGGGCGCCAGTAACATTTCCATTGGACCCTATCACGTGCCAATGTAGCCCAATGGCATCTGGTTGATTCAGGAATATGAAGAGCCTCAAACCGTTCCTTCAGGGTCTTAACAAGGAAGTCTGACCATCTTGTAGGTGGGCGGCCACGTGATCTTTTGACATCCCGTGGGATCCAGTCGGTAACGGCTCTAGTCCAGCGGTTGTCTCCAAATCGCATTACATGTCCAGCCCATCTGATTTTCGATGCCTTGGCAAACGAGACAGCGTCCCTGATTCTGGAATAGCGACGGAGGTCAGAACTCCGGATTCCTTCTCTCACTTGAGTGAGGCGTGATATTCCAAGCATAGCTCTTTCGATGCCTCTCTGGGAGACCCGAATAGCATTCTCATCCTGCTTTCGTAGGGCCCAGGTCTCTGAGGCGTATGTTAATGCAGGGAGAACGGTGGAGTCGAAGAGATGTGCCCGGAGCCGGAGGTTCTTTGTCCTTTAGCTATTTCTTGATGCCTTTGAAGGCATTCCATGCCGCTCTCTTCCTCCCTGCGCAGCTCAGGTTTTAGGTCATTCATCATGTTGAATTCTCGACCTAGGTACACATAACTGCTGCATTCAGAGATGTTTGTTCCATTGAGATAGAATGGGGCCTCTGGAACTAGTTCATTTCTCATGAACATAGTTTTCTTCAGATTCAGCTGTAGACCTACCTTTCCACATTCTCGGTCAAAGTCAGCCAGCATTTGTGCCGCTTGGCTAATGTTTGGTGTTATTAGAGCGATGTCATCAGCGAAGCGGAGGTGGTGTAGTTGCCGACCATCTATCTTCACTCCCATTCCTTCCCATTCTAATTGTCTCATGATGTTCTCGAGGGTGGCACTGAAGAGTTTTTGGTGAGATGGTATCACCCTGTCGAACCCCTCTTTTGACATCAATGATCAAGATCACTTCTTTGTAGAATGGTGAGATCCTGGTGGTGAATCCAACATCCACATACAAAGAAGATGAAATTGAGAAATTCTACATGGAATTGGAGGAGTTCTATAAAAAAAGATCACACCTTCTACAAGATCACACCTTCTACAAGATCATAGTCGGTGATTTTAATGCCAAGATAGGACCGAGAAGATCGGCTGAAGAACTCCACATCGGGACCCATGGCCTAGAATGGAGCGAACAGGGTGAGAGACTATCTGAGTTCATCATGTCCACCAAGACTATTCATGGGAACTCACAGTTTCCGAAGGCTGAAGCGAAACTTTGGACATGGGACATGGGAATCTCCTGGTGGACAGTTCCACAATGAAATCGACCACATCATCTTCAATCGACAGTTTTGTCTGACCGATGTTGCTGTCGTCCCCAAATTCCAGACAGGATCGGACCACCGTCTCCTTCGTGCAAAATTCTACTTCCCGCAACGGGGAGAAAAGGCTGCAAAGTTTAAGAAGAGAACTCCCCAGAACGACCACCCAACTGGGAACTCTTTAGCACCATTGCGGCAACATGGGAAGATACCATCATTGATGACATCGATGAAGAATACAACCGACTGGTTCAGCACCTCCATGATTGTGGAAGAATGCCGAGGAGAGAAAAACACAAAAAGGACGCTTGTCTTCAGAAACTCTCGAGCTCATTCGCCAACGTGGCAAGGCGCGAGCCTCAGGAGACCAAATGCTAACGTCCAAGCTTGCTAAACAGTGCAGAGAAGCGATAAAAAGCAGACCTCAAAGACAGAAGAGCAGAAATACTGGAAGATGCAGCAGAAGCCGGGAAAAGTATTCGCACTGCCCGCCTGTCCTTCGCCAACTATAAGACCAAGATGACTGCCCTCCGGCGCCTGATGGATCTATCACATCTTCCAGAAAGGCAATGGAGAAGATTATCCAGGACTTCTACTCAAATCTTTTTGATAGCCACATCCACCTGCCCACATACCAAATTCCACAGGATGGATACGTCATTCCCAACGTTCTCCCTTCTGAAATAAGACATGCCATCTCATCGGTAAAGAAGGGAACAGCACCAGGCCCAGACAAAGTCAGACCCGAACATCTGAAGAATCTGCCATCGGTGCTCATCAATACACTAGCTCGGCTCTTCACCACGCTACCTGTCCGAATGCAAGGTGCCCTCCCAATGGAAAACCAGCAGGACAGTTCTACTGTTCAAGAAGGGAGACATTCATGACATCGGCAACTATCGCCCCATCTGCCTGTTGTCTGTCATCTACAAGCTGTTTACACGAGTCATCCTGAACAGGATTAGCAGAACACTAGATGAAGGTCAACCATGCGAGCAAGCAGGTTTCCGGAAAGGATTCAGCACAATCGACCATATCCACACAGTAACCAAGCTCATTGAGGTTTGTAGGGAGTACAAGATGCCGCTCTGTCTCACGTTCTTGATTTACAGAAAGCCTTTGATTCTGTGGAGACTGAAGCAGTCATCGAGCCCCTAGTCAAACAGGGTGTTCAAACCCAATACATCAAGATCCTTCGTGAGCTGTATTATGGATTCACCACCAGGATCTCTAAAGATCTCAATATCAGACTTGAATCCATAAAGTACATTGAAGAAAATATAGGAAAAACCCTCCACGACATTGAAGCTAAAGGCATCTTCAAAGGTGAAACATCACTAACAAAGCAACTAGAAGAAAAGATAAACATATGGGACTACATGAAACTGAAAAGCTTCTGCACCTCAAAAGAAACAGTGACTAAGATACAAAAGCAGTCCACAGAATGGGAAGAATATTCACCCAATACCCATCTGATAAGGGGTTAATATCCAGGATATATCAGGCACTGGTAGAACTTTACAAGAAGAAAACAAACAACCCCATCAAAAAATGGGGAGAAGAAATGAACAGAAACTTCAGCAAGGAAGAAATTCGAATGGCCAAAAAACATATGAAAAAATGCTCATCATCACTAATCATCAGAGAGATGCAAATCAAAACAACAATGAGATACCACTTTACACCACAGAGGCTGGCACATATTCAAAAGAGCAAGAACAACAAGTGCTGGCGTGGATGTGGGGAAAGGGGACACTCATCCATTGTTGGTGGGAATGCCGGCTGGTACAGCCTTTCTGGAAAACAATATGGACTTTCCTCCAAAGACTAGAAATTGAACTCCCATTTGACCCAGCCATACCACTCCTGGGAATCTACTCTGGGAAACCAAAAAATGCATGGCGGAAACCCCATCCCTACTTTTATGTTCATAGCAGCATTATTCACAATAGCCCAGAATCTGGAAGCAACCAGAGTGCCCAAAATCGATGACTGGATAAAGAAGCTTTGGTACATCTACACAATGGAATACTATGCAGCTGTTAGGAAAAATGAAGTTATAAAATTTGCCTATAAATGGATGGACATGGAGAAGATTATGTTGAGCGAAATTAGCCAAGGAGAGAGACAGATACAGAATGACTGCATTTATTTGCATGGCATAAATATATATGTACATATTATGATACCAATATCCAAGGTCAAGTGAAACATATATCAGGAGGTCTTGTCAAAGGTGGAGATTATCACAAACGTGTGGGAGTCAGAGTTTAGGTAAGACAGAAAATGGAACAGGGTGCTAATAATAGTCGAGGGTACTAATGCCAACCTAGAACTGAGCATTAAATAGAGGCAAAAGGATACACATGACAACCTTTTAATGTATGTTCTGCTATCCATAGTCTGGAAGGGAAGGAAAAGAAAAGAGAGAAAGGGAAAGAAATAAAGAACCTGCCATGGAGCAGGGCTGGGGAAGGGGGGAGGAACGGGGATGTTGGTGGTGGGAGATGGGCACTGGTGGAGGGGCGGGTGCTGAAACACTGTATGACCAAAACCCAAATATGAACTTTTTATTTGTATATCTTTTTATTTGTATATCTCACGGTGGTATAATAAAATACTTAAAAAAAAATAAAACTGAAGCGAAGACCAAAAAAAAAAAAAAAGAAAAAAAAATTCCA